>JAWWEQ010000010.1:6592355-6613775 GCA_035583055.1 Torymus tubicola
ATATAAGTACTCAATCGTGTTTTTAAAGTAGTTGGAATTTTGAAAATTGTTGTTGTTGTTTTTCGTATAAAAAGAAAAGAAAAGGAAACGAGTAATTATAGGAAAAATATCGATGAATTTTTTAAAGCGAATAAGTCGACAATTAAGTAATACATATATACTTGTGAATGAAATATCGGAATTCAATGACCGCAGAAAACGGGGATATATGTGTATGGGTGATTCATCGCACGCGCGTGCATGCGTTCAATCGGTCGGATATGTATATACATTTTTTTTTATTGTTCAGTATTATAACGTTATTCGTTCTTTGTTGGAAGAAAGAGCGAAAAAAATTTCAACACCTTGGCTGATTACCAAGAAGTCATTTGCTAATATCGCGTTTATAGTTGTTATTTAATCTCTCGTGTACTGGTATTGTAATATATTTATATATAGATATAAATATTATCTTGAACTATTTTTCAATGCAAGAGACATGGGACAAAAACAGCGGGAGTTTTACAAATTTTTGCTGGGTTAATTAATGTTACTGAAGAGATATATAATAACTTCCGCGAACTCATAAATCTTGAAAATTATAGATTAACTCGAGCAAAAACTTCGGAAGATTTGCTAGATCGTAGGGTGAGACGACTTATTAATTCATTACTTATATAGTTATGAAAAAAGTTTCCGCGTGATTGTAAGACTAGAATGAAAAGGGGAGTAAATACGCGACATAACAATACGAGATATTATTCATAAAAACTGTCATCATTATCTTTATTAATCGCGAGGTTACAAACAATTCGCATAATAAAGCAACAAAAAAAAAGCAAGAAACGAAAGACCGCCAAGTGCTATTAAACTCTCGACCGCGAAAGAGTAGACAGATAAAGACGCTTCTTGCGAAATGTTAGAAACGCGCGAGATTTGTATAGTTTCTCTGTTGATTGGTATATATGTGTACGAAAATAAACCGCACGCGCGCGCGCGCAATATGTATTCGCGTAATTACGCGTTATATGATAACAATGTTGGGTATTCGAATGTGCGTGTATTTAGAGTCGAGTTCTTACAAAATAAAACGCTGAAACAATGGTTATTTTTTAATGACATGATAATTTATTATTTTAAATAATTTTACAATTTTTAGTTAGAGCGATTATCGCATCTTTTTTTTTCATCTTTATAATTCTTAATATCACATTTGCACGAAAGGAATTCAAAAAGTATAGAATTCTGTACAAAACACATATATAGCTGTATACGCCAATAAAAAAAAAATGAAACGAAAAAAGAAAAATAAACAACGAGTATATAAGAAACAAAATAAACGAAACTAGAATGTGTGCAGATATTATTATTAATATTATTATAATTATTATAAGTTACGTTTGACTGCCTTAAGGTCCAAATAAATAAATTCTCTCTTTATTCACGCGCAATAGACAAACATACTCTTGAGACCATTCACGCAGTTCTATGCAACGTAATGACTTAAAAAATAAAAAGTAAGGTTGCGTTATCTTTTTTTTTCTCTCCCTTTTTCCCCCTCACAGAATCGGAAAAACCTATATATGTTAGACATACAAGTATTTTACAAAACTCGTGTACATAGATTTGAAAGAATATCACAAAGCGGCTTTTATGAAATTGGTTGTTCACAATTGCGTGGCAAAAACGCTTTGAAGCCATTTTTTCTTCGTTTCACATCTCGCCCAACATTATCCTTAAGCCGCGTCATTTATCTTCTCTTCTTTTCCCTTATCATCTTCATAAACTTCGTCATAGTGAATCTTTTATTTTCTCACGGTAGCTTCAATTTGTGCTCGATATATGATTCTTTCCTTTGGTAACGTCGTATACAACGCGTTCTTTAATCGTCTACGCACAACAAGTAGTAGAGCACATTGCATCAAACACAGCACATAGTGATTATTCATGATGCTTGAGAATTGTGTAACGAGACAGAAGAACAGATATCGTTGAGATCCGTTATACTTTCTAGTTGTTAAACTATAGGGATGTGTGCTCTTCGCTGGCGAGACTATCGGTATCGTCGGTGTCGGAATTAGTGGCCGCCTGTACGCGCGCATATTCGTCCGTGTCGATACTTTTACAAAAGTGGATCGCGTACTTGAGCTTCTGGCGCAGGATACTCTTGCAGGAGTAGCGAGGCATCTTGAGCAAGAAGAAGCAGGTGTAGCTCTCAGGGAGGAAGTGATCCGGTGGATTGTATTTGTCCATAACCTTTGAAAATGCGATTAAAGATGTTAAAAAATGATGCATCTAAATTCAAATATTATTAGAATGATAATAATAATGCTTACTTGAAGAACAAAGTCTCTTCCTCGGAAGTCTGCTATTGTGCGAGGTAAACGAGTCCTACCCCAAACGAATCGCAAAAATAATGATCTTTCTTGGTTTGAGAATTCTTCCATTACCTCCCAGAACCATTGTATTAACGGCGAAGTAGCTTCTATACCTAAAATAGAAAGTAAAAGCACATTATTATAAAGATAATTCACAATATTGATATATGAATTGAAAAAAAAAACACAAACCTTTGTAAGTTGCAACTGATTTGAGTAATCCTAAAGGAATGTCAGGACTTCCACACACCATTGTTTCAAGTTCATTACCACTGAACAGTGTTAATAAAGGAACTGGTACTACTTTTGACATTCCCTCTCTAACAGCAGCTACTTGTGCATCAAACTCATGTAATCGGTAATTCAAGGCAAGTCTGACATATTCATGTCTATTCTCTGGTGTAATTTTACGGTATCTAAACAATAAAAAGATTGTACAATTTCAATTCTCAGTACTCTTTATAAATAAGCAAAAATAAATACCTTGTAGACAAGGGAACATCGTGGCCAACAGCTGATGGCGTAGAAAACGGCATCTCCAGCGTCTGGAATACCTTCTCCTGAGGATTCATGTCTCTAATGCACAGTAATCCAGGTACGTAGGCTCTGTCGACTTCGGTGAGATCACCCGGTGTCAAAGGCATGCCAGCCAATTGCTTCCAGACAGGCTCAGCGAGATTCAAGCTGAGTGGACTGCCTGTTCGAATGGCGATACCCATGAGGATACCAAGGAATTGGAACATATTCATGTGCAGCTGCGAGGTAGCCAGTGGGTTTAATAGGAAACAGTCTCTATTGGTGCCACTGTCGTCGCGGCCATTCGGTGTTGGTATAAGTAGAGGAAGCGAACCATTTTGAAGCTCGTCGCACATCTCAGCAATACTCTCGCTGTAGCCACCCCCACAGTCGTCGACGCTTTCTCCTACAAATTGAATTTTTATAATATAAATAAAATCTAATTTTTTGTACAAAAATAATGTTCAAAGAGTTGATACTTGCCTACGAATTTGACTTTCCAAACCCTGTGGGGTAAGAACAATACATCCTGCGTCAGTAACGACATCTTGGAGACCATTTGCCCGAATACAGACTTCATCCCATCTGGCCCTGCGAATCCACCTTTACTCCTCGCCCTCTTTACCTGTATCCTATTCAACTCTATAATCGGTCCGTGCTGTCTATCTCTTACCATCGTTGCTTGGACTACTTTACGGAACGTCGCCTCTTTGATTGTGTATACCAGCATCGGAGCTAATTTGTTCAGCCCCAAAGATCCGGTCGTTGGGAACATTGCTAGAGTTGGACATAGCAGCTCTGCGAAGTGATGTAGTAGTACGAGTCTGTTATGCAATGCAGTGAACGGTAGGTCCTTCACTAGATCGTATTCCATTGGTGTGGACGCAGGCAGACTGTGCGTCGCCTTAGTCGTACTCCAAGCCAGCGTATGTGCGCTACCACATGCTACTCGCGTGATATTTTTGCCCTGAAGGGCATGTACGAGACGCGGACTCTGTTGAGCGTGGGTGGTACCATCGCCAAGTTGACCCTCGTCGTTGTCTCCCCAGGTATACACTTCGCCTTTGTCCGAACAGGCGACACAATGCAGTGACCCTGTTGCAATTGAAATGATCTTTTTACCCTGTAAGGCAGATACCTTACGTGGACGACGCACGTGGTCGTCCGTTCCATGGCCCAGACGATGGTAGTCGCCTTTACCCCTGTTATACACATATGTTGAATGTTTTTTTTTCCTTTTTTTTATAATAAACTCGTTAATTATATCAAACAAGGATAGAAATGACTTACCATGTATACACAGCCCCTGACCTCGTTAAAGCTACTGAGAATTGACTTCCACATTCCACCTTGATAACGCCGAGACCGGCAAGAGATTCAATCTTCATAGGCACTTTACAACCATCACTACCACCTCTCCCAAGCTTTCCGTAGTCTCCATCACCCCAGCTCCAAACATTATCGTCGTCCGTGACGCACAACGTTTGAGCATCGCCACTACCGCAAGCTACATCGATGACTTTGTAGCCCTGGAGAGCCGTCACCACTGTCGGTTTCAATTGATCGTCACTGTCGCCGTGACCCAATCGACCGTACCTTCCTGCAACCATACATTTTCGTATTAAGATTTAATCTTTTTTTTTTATATTTACAAAAGTTTCGTGAGAAATAGCATCTAGAAAAAGAACGAACCTTTGCCCCATGTGTATAGCCAGCCGGAACTCGATATTGCCGCACTATGATGCCCACCGCATGCTATATCTACAATCTCCGTTCCTAATAAAGCTTCGATCAACTTTGGCCGCTCGTAGGAGAGTCTATTGCCGTGGCCTAGTTTGCCATCATCTCCTTCACCCCACGAGTAAACGTGGCCTTCTGAACTCAATGCAAGACAGTGCTTGCCACCTGAATTGACTGCTACTTTCTTTATAAATACATGTTGAATTGACTCTAACAACGTCGGCACCATTATCGAGTCCACAGTTCCCGTACCAAGACGACCGAGTGCGCCATATCCTAGAATAAATTTTATACTTAATAAGTAAAATATTAAATTTTTTTTTTATAAATAATAGGTATCAAAACCTACCAGTGGCATAAACTTTTCCGTCAGCTGTGACTGCGAACAATGTTTGCTCTCCACCGGCCAGCTGTATAGGTCTAAGCGCTGACAGACTCTCACAAGGCATAGGTAATTTAACTTTTGCGCCCTCTAAACCACCGAGTTGGCCGCGATGGTTATGACCCCAACCGTAGATCGCTCCTGATCCATCCCAGGATAAGGTCCAATCCTCAGGCCGGCGACTTAACCACTGCAACAGTTGTTCATCGTGCTCCGGTTTGAATATCACGTGGTTCTCATGATCCTTTACGTTTGCTTCGCCTTCCGATACCATCTCATTAATGCGCTTCGTCACTTCTGCGCAGAAAGCTTTTGGTAATGGTGTGCGGTTAATCAGAGACTTAGCTACGCGCGCGGCGAGGCAGTAGCGACGGAACCACGACCATTTATGGATTTCCGAGCAGCATGCCATTGAATCTGCGACAATGAAAAGCGTATTATTTTTTTTTTTTTTTATAAATGATAAAGAATAAACTTTTGTATTAATAAAATCTTACCAAGTTCTAAATCACATGCAAGAGCGACAAGAACCTTGAAGAAATCGCTATGCATAAGTTGCTTGCCACCTCTGACCGCTGGATCTTCGTACTCGTACTGTCTCAACAGAGCCTGAGGCAATGACCCTAACAGCGTAGAAAGTGCTGCATCGGGTTTACCTGGATGACATTGGCCTACCACTTGAAGTTTCTTCAGTGCCCACATTCGCTGTTTGGCATTCAGGTTACTAAGCTGACTGCATTGGGCAAGCGCGGCAGCAAGTCTCGTCACAATGTTCCTATCAAGACTGATGAGACTATTGTCTAGGAGGCACTCAGCCAAGGCGATCGACGGCTGCGAGAGAACGGCACGTTCCGAGCCCAATTCCTGAGGTCCCAAACTGGCAAGTGTTGGGTGGACGGTGAATCGCCAGCCCCAGCCGTTCACTGAACCATCAGATGTGAAACGCCACCGTAATTCGTCACCTTCTATTCGTATTTCCCTAGCCCATTCGCTCCATTCTCTACCAGACTTGATAGCCACAATTCTACCACTACCATCCATAATCGTTAGTGGATCGTGCCGCCTCTCAGTGGAACACTGTCTATCGAACTCTATTCGCAAAGCCTCAGCGCCAGGTATCTTCACGTGGCCAGTCAGTGTTGTGTCGTCTATGTAAGGATGTGGTGTTTCTTGGACGACTTGTTGTGGTGTTTTGTTCATACAGTTCGAGTTCGCCGCCGTGTCTTCGAGCTCCGTGACACATAATTCCAGCAACATGCTACCGATCGTTGGAGTAGTTTTGCCTAGTGCTATAAGGACTGAGGATATTGTATCCTTAGCGCCTTCGCATACACGATTGGCTACGGCGAGTTTCAGCAGGTCGACAAGCATCCGTGCATCGTCTTCAGTTAACTTGAAGTTTTATGTGTTTCGTTAGTTCAATATTCGTGAGAATTCATATGTAAAATTATTGGAAAAAATAATGTTATAATAATTCGTACCTGAGATGTAAACTCATCTAGACCAGGCTCCGTGCTCATACCCTCGCCCACCACTTGAGCATTGGAAGTCAAAGTAGCCGCGATGACGCTCATAGCGCTGCTAGATGACATCTTTGAGGCTCGCGAGGACAAGCTAGCCGAGCTTGATATCGATGGAAAGATTGCCAGAGGATATTCTTCTGATTCCGGTGTTGCACGTGGACTTGCAACGATATTTGCGACTTCGGAGGCGTTAGCCAGACCTTCTCCACCACCCTGAGCGATTTCGCCGATGACATCGTTGCTTCCCCAGCGTACTGTTGGACCAGTACTCGAACTCATTGTACCTTTTATGTATAATTGTAAATTAGATAGTTTTCAAAATTATTTATTTCTATTGATAAACATAATGAGAAATATTGTTACCATCTCCTTGAGCTTCTGGCGATGTGTTTCCTTTACCGCAAGTTTGGGCGATGTGACTTTGTAAAGCTGTTACCACGGCTGTTCGAGCTTGCATGATGAATAAAGCATTTAGAACATGTTGAAGGGCTTGCTGTTTAGCAACGTTGCTTTCTAACGAGAGAATGATGTGTGCAAGCGATGGTCGTACGCTCTTTGTAGGTGGTGTTATCACGTTTGTCTCTGCTTTGTCCTAAACCGAATAAAAATCGAATTGAATGGTTTATTTTTATTTTTATTTAGGTCAATTATAAATTCAGTCAAAATTCTAAACAATATTACGAACGATTACTAACTTGTGTAAATCCAAGTGTAGCTTGCCCAAGCGGATCCTTTGCGGTTGGAAACGTAACCGGCTCCTGATTAGCCATTGTCGGCTGATCGGTTAGCACCCAAGCAATGCTATGACTAGATCCACATGCTACCCTGTTCACCTTCGCATCTTCTAAATTGTGTACCAACGATGGTTTCCTATTCACAATAGTTGTGCCATTTCCCTGTTGACCGTGATCATTGTCACCCCAAGCGTACACCTGACCTGTGTCGGTAACAGCCAGACAGTGTAATGCACCAACAGCTACATGAACGACTTTTTTCCCACGCAGACCTTCGACAAGAGTAGGTCGACGTACGTGGTGATCATTGCCGTGACCAAGACGGAAGTAATCACCCTTGCCCCACGTCCAGACTTCGCCGTACTTAGTCAGCGCCAGAGAGAACTGAGCGCCACACTCGATTTGTAAAACTCCGAGGCCGTTCAGTCGGTCAACGGGGAGCGGGCTGTAACAACCGTCACTGCCACCTCGTCCGAGTTTACCTGGATAATTCAAAATAAACAAGAAAAGGTCATTCCTGATCGATATTTGAGTATTGTTATACAATCTTACAAAAAGAATAGTTTGACTCACCAAAATCACCGTCACCCCACGAGTACACGGTTCCATCCTCCGTTAACGCCATCGTCTGCGCGTCTCTACTTCCACAAGCAACTTGTATCACCCTTTGGCCAACTAGAGCTTCAACTAACTTCGGTTTCAAATGGGTGGTCGTGTCTCCGTGTCCTAATCGGCCATATTCCCCTAACCCCCACGTATATAACTCTCCATTACTAGCGATCGCAGCCGAATGTCCAGAGCCACATGCAATATCCCTGATCCTTTTGGATTTGAGCGCTTCGATAAGCCGAGGTTTATCAAGGGACCAACGATTGCCGTGGCCGAGTTTACCATCCTCACCTTCTCCCCAGGAAAAGACTTTACCATCCTGCGTGAGGACGAGCGTGTGCTTACCACCCGAGTGCACAGCTACTTTCTTGATGATGTACTGGCTAAGGAAGGGAATAGGTTTGGGCTCACCGATATTCTGATTATCACCAAAACCAAGACGGCCGTTTGTACCTTCACCGCACGCGTAGAGCTTGCCCTCTTGACTAACAACGAATAAGGTTTTACTGCCCCCTGTACGGAATGAAAGTTATTTTTTTTATTAAAAATATACAATCTGATACATTTGTTGAATGCTGTGCGGAGAAAGAATTTTATTCACCTGCAATGTGAACGGGCTTGAGCTTAGAGAGGACTTCGCTGTACACTGGCAGCTTGATTTTCGAGCCTTTTAATCCACCCAATTGATCTTTATCGTTTAATCCCCAAACGTACACAGCGGCAGCTTGTTGTACATCACTTGCTCGTTGCGCTGTCATTTGCTCCTGTACAACTTCCCAGTCTGATGCGAGAAATGATACGGATGTTGCCAGTTGATTTTCAAAAACCTTTTTACATCCAACGATCTGCAGGGCGTGTATTTTACAATCGATCCCACCATTCCTGCATTGTTTTATTGCAATCTCGACACATGCATAATATTCCTTAACATCTTGTAGTAGCGTAACAATCGAATCGGTATGCCTCACATTGATACTCCACAATTCCACCATGTTGTCGAAAGAATCTCCAGCGTTCACGGCAATGAGTGAGGGCATGTAACTGCTGTCTTGTGGATTCACTACGAGCTTCAACGAATGAATTAGTATTCCCGGCAGCATTTCCATTCTGATCCAATGAGAGCCTTGTGTACCACCGCTCTGCCAGTACTTGTCCGAGCCGTCGACGAGTCGTGTAGCCAGACGTTCATTTGACGATACACTAAGGGTACGGATGCACTTGGACCAGTCGTCAATGAGTGATGGCTCGAGAAGATCCTGCCTGTATAATAATTCGAAGAAATGTGGTATTCTTCGTTCGGAAAGATTCTCATTATTTTGGGATCTCGATAAATTAGTGTTTTTATATACTAACTCGCTATAAGTATATACAAACATTTCAATGCTGAGAGACATCTATATATAGAGAGAAGGTGCATGCTTGTAATAAAAACATTAGAAATTTTGCTAAAAGGTGTGAGAGAATACAAACGTCACTCTTAGGTACACGAAAAAAAATATCTAGAGATCAAATCACACATTATGGACTACATTCCACCCAGTCTAGAAAAATGAAAAACATGATAAAAATTCATATTTCTGTCCCATAATTAGATTAACACACATACACACATACACATACACACACGCAGAAAATTTATCAGAAAAAATACTGGACTTTCACACAAGCCACTAAATAAGAGCTTAAGTTTTTGTATACCTATGGTATCTGCCAGGTCTACCGGCATACACAGCCGCCGACCCAGGCTCCGCTATTCTGTTAAATCCATGCCTATGCGATCGCTTCGTGTAGAAGCAGTTCTCGCAGAGATTGTAATTCTCACAAGGCTTGCACTTGAAACGCGGTCCAGAGATAGGCGTCGAGTGACAAGAGTTACACGACACGGAATGATGACAGGAGGGGACACGCTCCATCTCAGCGGCGCAGCCTGTCCAACTGCTCTGCTGTGGGAAATCGATGGTGACGTCTTTGCCGTTGTTAAGAATTGCGGTGACAATGCCCACGCAGTTGTGGCTGACTGAGCCCCATTTATACTTTGGGATCGCGATCGACGATTTGACACGTACCTAAAAAGACAAGTAGTTATGTTATTTGGAGAAAGAATTGATGTACGTGAAAATTTAAAGGTACGTACTTTATCGCCGACTTTCAGAGCCGGTGGTCCAGGTAACGAAGGTGGATGTCCCAACAATTCGATATGAATAAAGCGGACCCAGTAGTTACTACCCTTATGTTGCCACGCGACCTGCACGTTAAGGTCATGCAAACCTTCAGGATCGATTTTTATCACCTGCCCAACATCACCGTACTCCACTTCTTCATACGTCTTACAGCATCTCACGAGCATGCCCGTCTTTGCATTATCCCTTACGTAAATTGCATACTCATCGACAGACAAAAAGTCTGAACGTTTCATATAAGTTGGTTGTGTAGAACTGCCAGCCTCTTGCAGGGAAGGATCATCGTCGACGTCCTCACTGCTTGACACATCAGACTCGCAAGCGTCTTCAAAACTGGATATTGTTTCGGTATCGCTCATGGTATCCGGACGAATTTCTGGGTTTTCTAACAACCAGCCAACAACTGTCTCAGGTGTGATGTTAGTACCACCCTCAGCTAGACTCAAGTTTTTTATGGCAAACTCAACGCTACGCTTGTCAAAGCCCATCTCGGTGAGCTGAATGACAAGAGGGCTAGTGGCAGGTGGGGCAATTTTACCACCTACAACGATCGCTGTTGTATTGCTCTTGCCACTGGCCTTACAGTGGCGCTTCTGACTAGACGTTAGTGAAGTCATGGACATATCAGATGTCGGGGTTGTTGGTTCTGAACCGGTAACACCCACTTAAAAAAAAAACAATACATTAATAATAATTTTTGTTTATAAAATAATAGTAGTTCTAATATAATAAAACTATTATGCTTTACCTGGACAATGAATGGGTGTGTGTCTTAATTCAGATGCCAGATACTGGCTAACTATGAGCGCCGCTGTTTCGAGCTCCTCCAGTTTGAAAATAGGCTTTAGAGGCTGTGGTCTCGTCGCTCTGACAAGTAACTCTTGCAGCAGTGTTGTTCGATCCTCACCATTATCCGTGGTCGTGCACTTCAAGACTTTTCTGAGTTTCGATTGATAATCTATGAGCGTTTTGCCGGCATTCAGCGCAGCCAGCTGTTGTTGTTGCATCCGCAAAATCGATGCATTTACAACACCGGCAATGACGGGCATACCGCCTGGCCTTTTATCCATGCCACAGTGGCCTAGGAGTAAATTGGCCCAGGTGGCTTGTAGCTGTTCTGTGAGCGGCATTTTATCCATATGGAATTTATCGTTAATCACCTGTAATATATGAGTTATTGTTAAAGTGAAAATATTGCAATTAACTGTAAGTAAAATAAGATGAATGTAGTACCTTAAAAGTCCCAAATGCAACCTTTTTCCGCTGTCCGTTTTCATGTAACTGCACGTTTAATTTCGAATGCTGGGTGAATTTGCAGATGGTGCCTATTTGTCCCTCGACATCCAAAACACCTCCGATTCTAGGTCTATTATCCAAGCCACCGACGACGCTTAGTGTGGCCAGTACTGTCTGTTGAATAATCAGACTGTTTTCACCTCCATTCTCGTTCATCTGTATGTGAAACAGCGGACCATCGCTCAGTAGATCCGAAGCTAGCGACAGCTTCGAGGCCAGAAACGCGTTAACTGCTGAATTCCAACCAGGCAGCGAGTGAAGATTACGCACGAGAGATATCACTTCCTCAGCGAGGGTGGAACTATGCGACGCGTTAAGTGATACCCGACATTTATTGGAGTGTAGTTCGTTGCTCGCTTCGCACATGAGCCCAATTCGACCTAACAATCGAAAGGCTTTCTCGAGAAACCCTGCCATGTCGGCTGTATTAGTCTGCCATGAGGGCAGAACAGTACCCAGCAATCGAATCGCCATTATTTGTTTTTGTAGTTTCGACGTAGACTCCTCGGCGACGATGTTCAACAGGAAGTTTACCCATACTGGTGTGCTTAAAGCTCGGCATAGCATTGGCGATGTTGCGATTGCACGAAGCAGACCGAGTGTTGCCCAGGATTCTTCGTGTTCCTTGGCTAATCGAATAAAAATCATCAACATTTTTCCCATACCTTAATTTTTTTTTTTTTATAAATTTAGAGAATTAAAAGATGTTCTACATACCTAGTAGCGTATGTATACTCGCATCACATTTATTTGCATTAGATATGATCCCACGAAGCACAGACGACAGTATCCTTATAGCCGACGGTTGCACGTGCTCTGCTTCAATTCCACATGACAACAAAATCACTCGCAGGAGAGTTACAGAGGCGGTCTTTAAGTAAGTCGTTGGATGAATCTCACGTGGATTATCGCGCTCGCACTTGCCCGTGTCGCTTGGAGGTGACTCACTATCCGAATCACTTTCTGGTGGCGCTGGTGGCTCGGCGAGCTTCAAATCAAATTTACCCTCTTTGCCCATACGGTACGAATTGGTCGCACCGTTGTCCCAGTTAACGCGTATCCAGCCATCATCTCCAAGCTCACCTATTTGAGAGAAATTTAATTAAAATTTGTATATCTACGTTTAATTTTGGTTTCCGATATTAATATAATACTAACCTATCACAGTTCCTTCGCCGGGTGGTGGTCCATCCTGCTCGCCCCACTTCCAATCTACGCCTCTTACGACTCTCGTGCCAATTTTCATGAGTGCTGCTAGCTCTGATCCGGCGAGTTGTACCAACTGCGGTTTACATTTGTGTACCACATCCTCATAGATAGCTGCTACACCAGCTTCCTTAGCCTTCTCCTTGCTTTCTATTTGCGATTCTTTGGTGGATGTTTTCGTTGGGCCGATCTGCCGTAACAGCGTGAGTATACTGGAGAGCAGACCGGAATTGATGAGTAGGCCGATTTCGTTAGCGTGGTGGTGTCCCGTCAGCATGCCGAAGATCGTCAGTAGGAACCTCGCTCTGGGTAATTTCCTCAACCAGGTATATGTTCCCTGGTTCAAGCTACTTTTTCCACTAGCTTTACTGGATTTACTTGGTAGTTCCGCTTGTATGACATAGGCACGTAACGCTTGAATCGCCCACAAAGTGACCTTCGCCTCGGCCAAAATAACTTTCAGTCTTAGGTAGGGCGTGACCGACTGTATGTTTTTCAGACAGTGCGTTATGCCGCAAGCGAGGTACTTGTTCTCATACGTCAAGCCGAGCCAGCCATTTAGTAGCGAGTACTTCACTGAGGTAATGAGGTAGTCTTTTTGCAGTAGCTCCTGGATCATGAACAGACCTTGTTCACGCATTTTTACTCGTTGTATCTGACAGTACATAGCGCGCCTCAATGTTTCCACATCTCCACTATCCTCTGTGACCACAAAGTTTATTATATTTGTCATTAGTTCATGAGCATCCATGACCAGAGGTTTGCGATTCAGCTTATCGGTCAGTTGCCTGATGACATTTGTCATGCTGGACCAATCAGACGTCTCTTCAAGTTTCGGTGGTAGGGCAGTCGTCGTCAACGGCACCGATTTTTCTTCAATATCTTCACTTTTACTCTTGGCCTTGGCATTCTGTATCGAAACGTTTACTATATCCTCCGGTTTCGTGGGGGAGTCGAGCTTTCGTATATCTGCCATAACGGTTTGCACAGCCCGCTTGAAACGTGGCACGGTGAAGAGTAACCTCAGATCTTTCAAGCCCTTGATCTCGTAGCTCGTCGCTGGCCTTACCTCGTAAAGTAAAAATCTACACTTCTCCTGAGCTGGTGCGCAGACTTCCTTGTAACTGCGGTTTTGTTGCTGTCGAGTCCTGATGAGATTCCATTTGGTTTGATTTATTGCTTTTACCATGTCTGCCAGAGGTTTCGTAAGCTTCACATTACCATCGGATAGCTCCTGATCGACCAAGGCTATTGTTTGGTGTCCCAAAGCTAAATGTTTAATAATAACAGCCATGAGTAGTCTACCGATTTCTTCAACGGGATGATCGCCACAGAAATCCACATGTGATAGAACATTGTTCGCCTTGCAGTACCGATCGACGATCGCCAAAAACGCCTGCACGTACGTATCGTTTTTATGCGTTTCGGCTAATGCCTGAACGAACACAGACACTCTGTCATCAGTAATACGTTGCGGCTCGTCCTTAGTGCAGATAGGTACTAGAGGCGGCTCTGTTGGTGAATTCGCTGCCGTCGAATTGTTACTACGTGCCTCGCCTTTTTCCTCCTCATATGGATTTGGTGGCTGAAGAATCTGTAAGCCTCCTCGCAAGAAGTTTGCATTGAGCCAAGTGTCAGCCTCTTCCTCGGCTGGTTGCACGGCTAGGCTCTGTCGCAATCGGTAGGCGTGTAAACCAAGGACGAAACTAAGGGCCCGCTCGGTATCGAGGAGACTCGAGCAGACGTCCGTCACATCGATGCTAAATTGCATGTGATCAGGTTCAGGCTGACAGTAGTAGCCCACGAAGCAAGAATCCATCATACCGTGGCGCGCCTCTCGGCTGATCAATCGATGTACTGTTTCTTGATTCCAACTCTGATCGATATAATGTTAAACGTAAGTATATGTACTTACAAGATTTAAGGTACTTTTATCGAATAATTATTGGTACTAACCATAGAACCTGCATCGTATCCAGACATATCCTGGACGTCGTAAACGCTGTTGTTGAGAACTACCCAGAAACCACCATCACGATTGTGATTTTCCAAATCAGCCCAACGAATTAGTGACGGTTCGTCTTGAATGGAAAGTTTATTGCTATGTTGAGGTGCTATTATTCCGGGCCATGAAAGATCATCGGCATCGTCTTTTTCAAAGGTTGGAGCCAAACGATTAAACTGATCCAGTGCATCCAGTATTGGTGATAGTACTTCCATCCAGTTCATCTTTAGTAGTAACATTGGGTAATCAACCTGAAAATATTTTTTTATGAGTGATATTATTTTTTTGAAAGTTTGGACACATGAAATACAAAAATTTGAAAAAGTCACCTGTAGTAGTATCAAACAAATAACAAGTTCTGGTAGCAAAATATTTATAATGTCCGCCTTCAAAATGCTTGCAACCATAACGAAATGCTTTCCCCCTATGCTCGCCAACTCCATGGCTATTGGCATGGTCTCTGTCACGTGATTGCAAATCTGACAAATATACTTATTCAACAGCGACTCTACGCCGAGCATCTCCTGATCCTGTGGCTCCGATCCGGTACTACACTTAGTAATGCAATTGAGCATCTGAGCAATGAGCAGTCTTTGGAATCTGAGCAACAGACTGAGACTTGGCGAATTGTCAACTTTCTTCTGATTATCCTGTTGCCTAGGTGGTTGTTGTTGAAATTGCTGCTGAAACGCCCGAAATCTCGACTGTGTGATACAGGTGCCATTGCGCACGAGCTGCTTCACCAGTTGCAGGAGTGATATCGTGGCGGAATTGTGCGCGTTAAAGTTAGCCTTAGCGTCGGCAGCGTTGTAGTCTTTGGTGAGTTGATTTGAGCCCGTGATTATTATGTCACGGTTATCGTCAGATATGTCGGAAATCTCAGATTTTATAGCGGTCTTAAGGGCAAGCTCGAGACCGCCGTCAGCCATGAGACTAGATACTAGGAGATCAGCCATGAACTGCTGACCGCGGTTTGAGCCTGAACTATTAATCTCTAAGCCGTTTGTATTTGGAAGAAAGCCTGAAAATTTATTTGTTCAATAAATACGAACTATTATCTATTTTTTTTTTAATTTGGTCAATGTAAGTATTAAAATTACCAGATAATGTTTTTGCTCGCTCGTTTGCTGTGGGAAGTAAAATGCTCCAGCCAGTCTGTAGGACAGCTTGCGCAGCTTCTTGAATCGTCGCTAGAATACCGGAAACGCTGGCCAAATTGACACAGCGCTGCTTGATTGAATTTAGCAGGGTACTACTGTGGCCGAGTCCTACTGACTTGCTGTCTATATTGTGCGTTATCATGGCATGTAATTGTAGCCTGAGAAGGTTCAAAGCCGCTACCACTAAACATTCTCGGTCTTGTGTTGGAGGTCTGGTACCCGGCAGTCCTATGCACATTCATTTAATAAAATTTACTTTTACTTGATTAGATTATTAATAAGGTAAATTATAAACAATTCGAACCTTCACAAGATTTAGCGAGGAGGGTATCGAGTAATTTCAATGTCTCCTCGCAGACGTCAACAACGAAGGCAACACGCTGTGCGACGGACCACGTCGACATCGACCAGGCAAAACTCTGTGTTGGTCCGCACACCAGGCCGATCACGTTTTTGCCGCTTAAGGTCGGACACAGTGTTGGTTCCGATACGACTACACCCAGTGATGGATCAATTTGGCATGCATCATTGCGACCCCAACCGTAAACTAATTGGTCTTCCGTGAGCGCGAGGATGTGCACGTTACCCACCGACAAGTCTCGTACTTTCTTGTTTCTTAGGCCTTCGACGAGCTTGGGGAAGCGCACGTGTTCCTCGTTGCCGTGGCCCAGACGGTAGTGGTCACCTTTGCCTGATTAAAATAATTTTATTTTCAATCTCCTTCTTCCAACAATACTTATTCAATAGTATAAGGAACACTTGGGTTTCTTACCCCAGGTATAAACTTCACCGTGCGCTGTAAGGGCAGCAGAAAACTGACCACCACAGAAAACTTTGACGACATTCTGATCGAGAAGTTTGTCTACGATTTTAGGTATTTTAGAACCATCGCTGCCACCTCGACCGAGCTTTCCATAATCACCATCGCCCCAGGAAAATACGATGCCAGAATTCGTGACGCATAAAGTTTGTGAATCGCCGCTACCACAAGCAACATGCGTCACTGTGTGGCCGTTGATTGCTGTTACAACTGTCGGGATGTTAATGTCGTCGCAGATCCCGTGGCCCAGTCGACCGTAACTGCCTCGACCCCAGGTGTGAAGTTCGCCCGTACTTGTTATTGCAGCCGAATACGTGCTTCCGCAAGCTATGTATGTTACGATCTTGTCTGATAGTACTTCGACGACCTAATATTGTTTGCAGATAAATTATTAATACTAAACATTAAGAATTGAATGTAAACTAACGAATTACAGTAGTATATGTACTGTACCTGAGGTTCATCGCAGGAAAAGCTATCGCCGTGACCCAGTCTACCTCCATCGCCATTACCCCACGAGTAAACGATGCCCTTCGTCGTTAGGGCCAAATAATGCTTGCCATCGGGATGACAAGCGATCTGAACCACATCATCTGCAAACCCGTACACACTCTGGGGATACTGTGTCTCCGAACCGTAGTACATCATATAAACTTTTCCGCTTAGCGAGAGAATCAATAAAGCTCTTTCAGAGCAACAAAGTTGTTTCACACCAATTTCAGCAATCGCATCGCAGTAATAAGGTGGTGAACCGCTACCAAAATGCACGTTACCCCAAGCAAGAACCTCTTGGAACGTCTGCGTCTCAGATCTGAGCAAATCTGGAATAGGTGGTAACAGAGGCTTGGCTAATCGACTCAGATGACACATAATAATAACGGCTGCTTTTCGCAAGTCTACAGATGTTGTTTCGTCCTCTGGCAACCTCAAGTATTTAAGTAGAGCCTCGCACGGTCCCGGCGTTGCGTTCTCGTCTTGCCGCCTGGATTTAGTAGCAGCGATAGTACTAAGACGACGTAGCAGCGGAATAAGCGGTGCCGAGCTTCCTGGAGGCATGACTCTATTGTCCTGGTTCTTGGGCTTTTCACTTAACTGTAATAAAAGGATGACAGAGTCGAGTAGGCTTGAGAGTGTGCCTCGTTGCGTGGCTAGTTCTAGAAGGAGACATAGGGCTGTATGCTGATCCGCGACGGGCACGGGACACCAGGATATTCGACCGGATACTACATCACTGTAAATAAATTTGTGAATGATAACATTTAAGTAGATGTAATCAAACGTTTAATAAGTTATTTATTCAGATATTTACCCTGTGACGACTTGACGTAAGAATTTAGCGGATCTCTCGACGACTTCAAGCCAGACCTGGGAAACATTGTTTTCATCGAAAAGCGTGGCTTCAGGCAGTGACTGAAGAGCTTCTAGGGATTCTGTCAATAATTCACTGCAGAAATCAATATCTTCACCGGATCTCCAAGCTCTTCGCAGGTAGGCAAATGAAAAATTAAGGGCAGCGCGTGAGCCCACGCGTGCAAGGCCGGCTGTCGCTTTTTCACTGGGTTTTATTCTAAAATGGTAAATTTTTATTGAAAAAAAATTATATAATGTGTATGATGTATTCATTTACATTTATAAAATCACATTCAAGTTTTAAAATGAGTTTTTTCTAATATATTCTACTTGAATGAAAATTAAATGTTAATTATATGTAAATCAATGGAATGCTTACTTTTTCTGTATTTTAATTGTGGCTTTGGGAGTAACTATTACTTCTTTGTTTTCTTGGGGTTTATGCCGAGACAAGGCAGTGAAGTATCTTCGAGCAATCACCAGGCGTTGTCGTAGTCTAATTGCAGAAAGTGTACTATTGGCAACTTCATGACATAGATTTTTTTGTTCCTTTATAAGAGATTCAATGCATGACGTCAGTTCATTAGGTGCTAAAACAAAAATAATTATTGATTCTTAGTTAATCAGCTAAATTTTTTTTTCTCTTTATGACACATGATATTATAGTTATACTAACATGGTTGAGAACCCCACAACCATGAATCTATTGTAAATTGAGCAGGAATAGATTTTTCTGTGGTAACAATACGTCCTTCTTCGTCATCTAATTTTTGGCAAGGAATACAGTTACATCCATTTTGAGGACCACAAATGCCATCGCAACAAGGACAAGATAATACTCTTAAATTACAGTAATAATGACCGCTCTCCCCTGCAAAACAGTAAACAATTGTAAGATATACAAACTGCAGCCAAACATTCAATAGAAACAAATGATCAGCACACCCTTTCTGGCAATAACTCCTGCTGAATTCATCAAGCCGTCACTGAAGGCACCAACAATTTCACCGTCTCTGATCATCTCGTTCCAGAGTTCTGCAAGTCCATCTCTACTGAGGAATCGCTGGAGGTCCATCTTGAGCCACTTGGCGTCAAGACGAACCTCTGGTCTCACTGTGATATTTAGCTGACCGCTCATGGTTCTTCTTCTTTACCTCTTGACAAGTATGTTAATTCCTATATAACAACAACAACATCTCCTATCATTATGACAACACCATCAAAGCAAACTTCTATTCCCTTCCACCGACAATCAACCAAAACAAAACGATCCCATTATCATCATATAGGTATATACATATATTACAATCACTCTATATATTCCTATTGATAGGCATCTCTCTGGGAGTATATAGGGTTAGGGCCGCGCTGGTATATATATATACATATATATATAGGGAAAAAAACACAGCGAGTCTCGCTCTGAAAAAGGTCGATATCGCGCGATTCACACACGCGAGTTAAGACTTACTTACCGCAATATCATTGTTATGTGCATCTCCTATACATATACTCACATGTTTTCTCCCCCTCGGCGCGCGATTATCCACGCCGCCGACGACGACGACGTTCCCCCCCCGGTATCGTTACGGCTGACGACGACGGCTGCTGCAGCAAGTCTTCATCCTCGGCGCTGCCGACATTTTCCTCTATATCTCGGGACTACCTATACACAATCTTTTGACAGGAGGACTGCTCTCCGCTGCGTGCTGCTGTCGGTCGGTTCTAGTTGCGCGCACGCGTATAGAAGCGGGGATAACGAGAATATATATGTATATATATAAAGTGATGGTGGTGCGGACTTTATATATATCGGTGCATTGCATATAAATACACGCATACAGAGAGAGAGAGAGAGAAAGAGACGGGCACCGTCGTCATTATACATTTGATGCGATTGCTGCGCCTGCTACACGGCTAAACGCAAGCCTGCGTGCGCTAGATATATATATATATATATTATACCGCAAGTAGTTTTTGTCTATGTGTGTATATATATATAGTACGCGGAGGTGAGGTGCGGACTGTTGTCATCTGGATATATAGAACGCGAGTGCAGCTGACACGGTAGACTGCGCGCTTTTTTGAGAAACAATATATAGTGTTCGGTCGGATATATATAGGTATACAGAAAAAATATTAACTTCTGCTGGATCTATGTTACACACTATATGATAGCTTCGCTTGTCTGATATTTATCTTATTATATATTACTTATATATATTACATTGAACATTCGAATATGTATTTGATCGATAAACAGTTGTTTCTTATTAATATAATGCATCCTCATTATTTATGATAATTGAATTTTTATAATCATATGCTGATTCGAATATGAAAGGATAATTAAATAATTATGAAAATTAGTAAATTCAAAATTCATGAATGCATTTATATGATAAACGTTCGAATGTAGAAAGTGTTTTTTTTTTCTAAGTTATTGTATTTGGAATGTAATTTAAAAAATATTCAATTTTTTAAAGAATATTTATCTAGCAGCATGACAGCGCGCACAAATATATGCTGTTCCGGCCGGCTGCGGTCTTGCGGATTCTATATCGTTAGACCGCTACTTGGCCAACAGGATTCATTTATTTATTTATTTATTTGACCAGAGTAAAGTACAATAGATTACAAAATACATTAGTAATTATTATACATAATTTACATTAAATTACAAGATGTAATCCAACAAAAGAAAAATTTTCTGTACTAGTAGTACTGTACGCTGGTCCGGTTTACTTCAAACTGCCTTAAAAGTAAAAAAATAATGATTTTTAAAATATAACAAATTTTGATAGAGTAGTGTCAGGAAAAGCTTCTGTTTCATTATTCAATAATAATAGACAGCCTTATCCTATTTTTAGCAGTGTTATAAGAACGTATTAAACAAAGTTATATATTAGTCATTGAATTAGTTAATAATATAAATATATACTCTTTAAACAATAACAAAGAATACATTTTTATAATATAAATAAAGATATATCTGCTAACTTTACCAGTATCGTACTAACATTGCTCTGGCTGTTGTGTAATAACCTGTGGGTGCATTTCTGACCCTGGCGTATGTTATTTTTTCAAAACTGCTCAGCCTAGCTGGGCATGTAAGATCTATGGCACACATCACTCTGTAATGAGGAAACATTTGTTTCGGTTGAGTTGACGAATCGCATTTAGAAGAACAAGTAAATACGATATCGTCAATGACTATAATATCCTTATGTTTAGGTTAATGTTTTAATGAATACATGGAGTTGGCGTAGGTTTGTTTGCCTCTTATTCCTCGGTCAAAGTAGAAGATAGCTCTGTTTGATTCAAGATAGTTAATGTTACTATAGGACATCCCATAGGCAAAGATAAAATCAGTCAATAACTTCATCGTAAGGAAAATACTTCACACCCTCCAGCGGTTCTATGAGTTTCTCGAGAAATTTATATTTATTTTTTATTTTATTTTTATTTTTATTTATTTGACCAAATAAATTTACATATGGTAAATCCTATAGAAGTATACATTAGATACTTGTACATAGGTT
>JAWWEQ010000010.1:6613875-6625048 GCA_035583055.1 Torymus tubicola
TATATATATGTGTGTGTATATATATCTAGAACCATATACTATTATCTTTTATTTTGACTAAGTCTGCCGAATATTAAATATATATTAATGCGGTAGAATTTAGTGCGCGTATTTTTTATCAAAAAAGTTCAAAGAATAATCATATATATATATTTCTTTAACATAATAACTATATATAATTATGGCTGTAAAATGAATATCAAATTATTATTTCTAATATCCCGCAAAGTATAGCAAGAATGAATTAAAAAAAAAAAGTTGTAAACTTTTAATATATATATACGAGGTACAATAAATTAGCCACTCATATATCCATACATCCACACACAAATTCATCAGGCACCCAATCAACTCATATATATAAATATACACACAAATCAAGCTTCTACTCGACCCATCCCGCATCAATTGACATTCCATAGTAATTATAACGTTTTCGTATCCCCGAGCACACATGCCGCACGAGAGCGCGCGCGCGCGTGGTTCACATTATTATCTCTCTCTCTCTCTCGCGCGCGCGCACGCAGCGCGAAAAAATTCCCGTCGCCCTTTGACACTGGCGATATTTCGTCATCCAAGAATATTGTCAGCTATTACTATATACGAGGCGTATATATCGAGGTTGTAAAACCCGAGTGAGATGATCACATATATATATATAAGTTATGTAAAAAGGCTCGTCCGAAACCCGTCTTATAGCTGTTTATTCGCTGTTTGGATTGTATTCGCGTGTGTGATTAGCATAATTGGGTAAAGGTAAACGACACGAAGGGGGGCCAGAAAGTGGGCTCGACTATGACGAGTTGAGGAAAATTTTACGGTGTCAGGTGTTGTTGCGGATGTCGTATTTTAAAATACATCTCTAATATCTTTTTTTTTCTTCGAAAAACAAGCGGTACAAAAAAAATACATATATAAGTAGTTCTCTACAAAAACAACGAATAATTTATTTTTTATCTTTTTTTTTTTATTAAACCCATTTAAAAATTGTATAAATTTTTATAAACTAATTCATTATTATTCTGTTTGATTTATATCAGAACCCGCGAGGATGTCGAACGACTGCGCGGGTGGTCCGTCGGCATCAGGCTGCTGCCAATCAGCCATGTCACGGCTTCAGCTAGACGACGAGCAACAGCCACAGGAACAGCAGCAACTGTCCAGGCGACCGAGAAGCAAAGGCGAAACACGAGGCCAGCGAGGCAGTGGACTTACTCATGAGTGTGGTGTCTTCGGCTGTATTGCTGCGGGCGACTGGCCTTCGCAAATTGATGTTGGACAGGTCATATGTCTCGGTAAGTTTAACTTTTTTTTTGGGGAAAAGTATGATGCTTTGAGGGAAACGAATACGATTATATAAGTGGAAATGTACGGATATTTGTATATACAAAGGAGAGTATATGTGGAGTACATACGGGAGATAAGTTCTTGTTTGGAATAATAATGTCTTCGCGTGGGTATAGTATATAACAGATAAATTTATTATACCACGGTGGGGTGATTGATAAATCGACTGTAAATAACAAGTAATTAGTTATAATTGAATTTGGGTCACTTGTCGTTCCGATCATATATGTACCCACGTTGTATATATATAACTCATAAAAAAATTTTTCTATATCGCGACAATATATATTAGATTACCAGCCCTCTTAAACAAAAATTCCATCAAAACCACTAACACACGACAAAAATGATATATACAGGTCTGGTGGCGCTTCAACACAGAGGCCAAGAGAGCGCAGGTATAGTGACGAGCGAGGGTGTCTGCGCCAAATCATTCCACGTGCACAAGGGTATGGGTATGATCAACAATATCTTTAACGACGACAGCATGCGCAAGTTGAGAGGTAACCTTGGAATTGGTCACACGCGTTATAGTACCAGCGCGGCTAGTGAAGAGGTCAACTGTCAACCGTTCGTCGTGCATACGGCTCACGGTGCTTTGGCAGTAGCGCATAACGGCGAACTCGTTAATACCGAGTCGTTGAGAAAGATGGTAAGTGGATGGGTGGGTAGGTTCTTATTTAGAATTAATTGAAAGGATAGAAAGAGCGGGGGGGAGAAAGAAAATTTGAGAATTCAGATGTGTATAAAGAAATTTTTTGTTATTTAATTTTTGGTATCCAAACGTCAATCGCTTTACATGATGAATTTAAAAAGAATAGATGATTATACCGTAATGGTTAAAATTGATCCTCCTACACTTGAGTAAATTATTTAGACAAAAAAAAATCTATCAAATTTTAGTAAAATTTTTATTATTCTCTATATCAGGTATTGGGCAGAGGCGTCGGCCTTTCAACGCACTCGGATTCCGAGCTGATCACACAAGCTTTGTGTCTGAATCCACCGGAAGGTGAACTTAATGGTCCGGACTGGCCAGCACGTATCAAGCATCTTATGCAGCTTGCGCCACTCTCTTACTCCCTCGTCATCATGCAGAGGGATCGCATTTACGGTGTCCGTGATCCTTACGGTAACCGACCCCTCTGTATCGGTAAAATCGTCCCCGTTGGCAACTTGGGCAACGATTCAGACGACGATAACATTGAAGCCGAAGGTTGGGTCATTTCTTCTGAATCCTGCGGGTTCTTGAGTATCGGTGCACGATACGTGAGAGAAGTGTTCCCTGGTGAGATTGTCGAGTTGACGAGGGAGGGTATCAAGACGATTGATATTGTCGAGAGACCAGATAAGAAACCACAAGCGTTCTGCATCTTCGAGTACGTGTACTTTGCAAGAAGTGATAGTATTTTCGAAGGTAGGTTTTGATTTTTGATGTCCTTAGATTTTATACGTTATGGAGTTTTTTTTAACTTTGTTTGTAATAACGGGATGGTTTCGTTCTTGCAGGACAAATGGTGTACTCTGTGAGGATGCAATGTGGACGTGTATTGGCTCGAGAATCGCCTGTCGAAGCTGATATTGTCAGTTCAGTACCTGAGTCTGGCACAGCCGCTGCCCATGGTTACGCAAGAGAGGTATATATATATACAAATACACAAAAAATTCTTTTATTAGTAAAAATATAAAAATAATAAAAACAAAATATCTAACGAGAAATTACAACAATGTTTTCAGTCCGGAATCCCATTCGCCGAAGTATTATGCAAAAACCGATACGTTGGCCGCACGTTCATCCAGCCGAGCACGCGGTTGCGTCAACTCGGTGTTGCCAAGAAGTTCGGTGCCCTCTCCGAGAACGTAAAGGGCAAGAAGATCATTCTCATCGACGACTCAATCGTTCGAGGCAACACTATTGGCCCTATCATTAAGCTTCTGAAGGACGCCGGCGCCAAAGAGGTAAAAATCTCAAGCTTCATTCTTCTTCTCTTATCGTCGTATATATAAAAAAATAGGCTTTATCTTGCACATTATCAAAAAATAATAACAACATCTTATATATCTAATCAGGTCCACATAAGAATCGCCTCACCGCCGCTCAAGTATCCCTGCTACATGGGTATAAACATCCCAACGCGAGAAGAGCTGATAGCCAATCGCCTCGACAATGTCAAGTTGGCAAAGCATGTGGGTGCCGACAGTCTCACATACCTCTCGGTCGAAGGTCTCGTGCAAGCGGTACGCAATGGTATGGATAACCGCGAGAGTAGCTATATTGGTCATTGCACCGCCTGCCTCACCGGCGAGTACCCTGACGAACTCTCTAGTGATCTCAGCTGGTGAGATGGAGATAGAGACTATGTTGATGTGTATTCGTGTTCCAGGATGATGATCTGAAATATAAAGGAGAGAGGTTCTTAGTTTAAAGGAACTCTTGATGATGATATATATATATAGTGTGTCTGTGTAGCTATAAATGAACTCTGATTGAAGATGTTGCATTTAAGAGTTTTTATATGGTTAAGCTATATATAATGATGCTGATCTAGATTACAGTGAATATGAACAATATGAGAGTAATTTAAGAGAGACGTTAGTTTTTTACGTTTAGATCGTGACAAAGTTTACATTAGACAAAAAAGGCACTTTTATAAAATCCTTTTGGATTGTTATCAGATTGGTATAGATTTTGATTATCAAGATGAAGTGTAGCGATATAGAGCGCGTGTAATTTTGTTTTTATATGCAAGTTCTGTCGAGAAATGCGAATGACCAATTGTGCTGCATAGGTCGATTAAGACAGGTAATACCTCATGAAGAATAATGTATGATATATACATAATTATAAATATATATAGATAAAAATTTATATATAATATTGTATGTACGTGTTGAGTGAAAAATTTCATGTACAGCTTAATATTTTTGTTATAAAAAAAATGAAATTTTTAAGATAAAAAAGTTGTTTATGATTTTTACCTTTTTATCACAATTATGAGTTGCAAATTATCTATTAATTTATTGCTAAATTTAAGGATTATCAGCTATTTGGTTGACTAGGGCATTGGCTTTGAGCTTTTAATTTTTCACTTATTTCTCTCAGTTTGGCTTCACGTCTTTCTTGCTTTCTTTTCTCTTTATCTGTCATAAAGGAGTCAGTTAATTTTAATTCTTCTGCCAACATCCTTGCACTTTCTTCTATTAATGTTTCATCAACTTCCATTTCTTCGATTTTATTAGGCGATTTTTTATATTTAAAGTTTTCTTCCTCTTCCAAATTTTTATTAGCAACTTCAGCTACTGTTTCTAATTCATTTATTTTATCATTCTTATTTAATTTATCATTTTCTATATCAAGATGTTCTGTTTCTTCCGAAACCAATGGTTCTATATCATGTATTTTTATATGTTGATTTGTAGAAGTTTCATTAACACTCTTTTGTGATAATGATGATTTTCTTTTCTTAAAAGTCTTTTTCTGTACTTTTCCTTTTATAGTCTTTTCTTTTACTTTTCCGACACTCTTTACTTTATGTATCATTGATTTTTCAATGGGTTTCTCTTTTGCTATATTATTATCATCATCATCATCAATCCATGGCATACTACTTTTTGAAGTAGATGGACCTGGATCAATTACTGTTAATTTTTTTGGAACCTTCAAAGTTTCTTCAGTGTTTAATTCAGTCATTTGAAGCGTATTCTCTAAATTTTTTATTTGTGTCTCTAAATCAATATTGTCATCTTCATTTTCTATTATTTTATTTACTTCTGACTCATTTTCTAAATATTTATACATGGCAAAGGGATTGTCTTCATCAGATTCTGATTCAGGTTCAAAACCACGTTGCCTTAATTCTTTGCGAAATTCTTGCTTTTTCAGGTACTCGTTTAATGCATTAACTCTTTTGTTACGGGCATTTTCCCAAAATGATAATGCTATAAAAATACAAAGATTTTTAATAAAATTGCTCAATGCCTATAGTTATTCAGTATAAATGATAAATTTACCTTCCTCTTGATATCTTGGAGGTACGCCAGCTTCTTGTATTGTTTCTATATTAGGAACACTTTCATTATGCTCTGAGTCTCCCACAACTTCGTATCTAGGTACTACAAAAGCTCGCTGCATTTTTAAGACCTTGCGTGTTTTTGCAAAATACTTCAGTGTAGGAACTTTGTCAAAAATTGCATCATCAATTACTGGATTATCATCTTTCTCGAAAAACATATAAGTTCCAACAGCATCAGTATAAGTCCCCTCAAAGAACTGTAAAGAATATGATATTGTTGCTTTAGGACTAATCAAGTTTCATTTATATTTCATAATAATAATGATTAAATTAGAATGTTTAAATATTTTACAATAAATTTTGTTAACTTAATAAAATCCATTCCTATTTAAAATAAATTTACCTTGCCATTAACTTGCATAACTGGGTGATCAGAATCTAACCCAAGCATGTCCAATTTCAAATTTTCACTGCTAAACACATCGTTCGTTGCACAGTTATCAAATTCTACGTATACGAGAATTTCCTCCTCGTCCTCTTCTAATTCTGAATCCGAATTCGACATCATTAGAGCCTTTTGCACTGTTTACAAACAAATCTTGACCAACAAACTAATTTCTGAACACACTCTAGTAGCATTGTTTTGAGGTTATGTTTCGAGCATCATCTTTGTGAAGCGCGCCAATGTTCGAAGCAACCAATGAACGTCGTCCGTTGGTACCTCCATTGCGCTCCACGCTTTGCAACTAACGAAGAAAGAAAACGATGAGCCGTTTACACGTGTAGTAGTTTATTTATCGTTGTTTTCTTTTATAATTGTATATAAGTTAGATTTAAGTAGTAAATAAGTTTTTATAAATCAATTAACTTTATATATTACATAAAAATTAAAGAAGACTAATGTAAAACAACGAAAGTTAATGGTAAAGACCGATATCTCAACATAACCTATAGCAAGATTTTTTTAATTTACTTATAATTCTTTTATAATTTGATATTAAAGTATTGTTTTACCCATTGTAGATAAAATTTTAAGTATTAAAAATGGTACGACATAATAATCAATTGCCTGATAATCTCCCACAACTGCAAAATCTCATCAAACGTGATCCTGAATCTTATAAGGAAGAAGTAAGTTTTTCTCATAAACATTTTCAAATACTATGATATAAAATTACAGTAAAACTTACCAATGAATTCAACAGTTTTTGCAGCAATACCGTCATTACAAATCTACTTTAGAAGTTTTTGGCTTGACCCCAGACAAATTCAACAAAAGTCTCGATGAGTTGGTTATGTTTTTGGCGCAGGTAAAGTGAAAACATTTGTTCATTCATTTCAATTTTATTCTTTTGTGTTTTAAACAACTTGCTAAACTGGTGAATATATTTTTTTGAAAAAGCATTTATAAATTATATATCTTTTATACTATTAAACTACTTTATTGAAGATTAATGTTCAAATAATTTATTCACCAAACAAGTATGAAAATTCAAAAAGTTATGTTGTAACTATTAGGAGACATTTTAATTTCTCTTCCAGGTCTGAAAACTAAAACTTGTCAAATTGGGCATCTCTGCACACATAAATAAACTTTAATTATTTTTATTTTACTTATTTATAAAGTATTAATTCATATTCACAATCATGGAAGAGTGTGTTAACAAATTAAGCAAAGACATTAAATGTAGGGATTCCCTCATAAAATACTTATACACTTTACTAGAAGATGAAACTATGTTTCAAAGTATTTTTATTTTTGGTCACGTTTCATGTGGCAAATCATTTATTCTTCAGAAATTACTTGAGTATTTAGATTATAATGTTTCAATAATAAACTGCCTTGAACATGTTTCGAATCGAAGTATGTTTCAAAAGATTATAGTAGATTTATCAGAAGTTGAATTAAGTATGGAAAATGGTTACAAACTAGAATCAAAGTGTGATGATTTTGTAGAATTTATTTCCTGCATAAAATCAATAGCTGAAGTAAACCCAAAACCAATGGTCATTGTATTAGAGAGATGTGAAAAACTTCGAGATCTAGAGGCAAATTTATTACCAGGTTTATTACGCCTACAAGAACTGACACGGACCAATCTATGTACAATCTTCACTAGTGATGTAATCTGGGAAAAATATCAACCAAAAACGGGTCTATATGAGCCTATCAGAATTTTCTTTCCACAATATACAAAAGACGAAATATTAGAAATTTTGTTAAGTTCAACAATGCCATTAGAGTATAACGAGGACTTTTATAAAAATTATTTGAATCTCTTTCTGTCTGTATTCTACAGATTTTGTCGAGATTTAAATGAACTTCGTTATATGGCCAAGAAAAATTTTCTGAAATACGTTGAGCCTATAGAGAACAAAATTATTTCAGTCACGGACACAAGTTCTCTGTGGAGACATATCAAAGGTGTTTTAAAAACTAACTTGGAAGTCATCTACTTACGTGTATCCGCGGACGATTTTGACCAGCAGTCGAAAATTTCACATGAAATCGAATCGACGATAAAGTTAGCTCTAAGCTTCGAATTACCCTTGTTTGCTAAATACATATTAATCGCTGCATATTTGGCATCTTATAATCCACCAAAAGAGGATAGAAGGCTGTTTATGAAAGAAGGTGGTCCAAAGAAAAAGAGAACTTACAAGACGAAGAAAAAAACATCACATGCAATGACAACTCGCGAAGGACCGAAGAGTTTTCCATTAAGCAGATTACTTGCCATTTTCTGTTGTATTATTGATCAAAAAGTTGATTTAAATGTCGTTTTAATGACACAAATACCATCGATGTGTCAATTAGGCTTACTTGCCGTATCCAACGATAATAATATAGACGAACCAAAGTACAAATGTTGCATAGACTTTCAATTTGCTATGGTTATTTCGAGAAATATAAGTTTCGAGTTAAAAAAATATTTGTACGATTATATGCATTAAGTGAAGTATTTAGATAAGGGAATCCTTGCATTAATTATGCTAAGCTAAAAGCGTGTTATTTATATCTCATTAAATTATTTTTCTTTTTTTGTACTATGCTTTTTTTGTATCACTTCTTAAGACTGAATAAACGGTTTGTAAAAAAAGTTACTTTAGGTTTTTTATGTTTTACATTTTTGCTTTTATATTACCTAATCCTACAATGATTTTTATAAATCTTAATAATTTTGTACACAGGTCGCGCATTGTTATCCCAATGACTTGCTGACATTTCCGCAAGAGCTCATCGATATTCTTAAAGGAAAAAACACTGTCTTGGATAGTGAAATGCGAATGGTTAGTGTTTTTTTGCAGTAATTAATATTTGTTATATATTATCGTAATTATAAACTACGAATTTGTTTGATATTAAAGTATTTGTACAAGGTGTCCCATTTTAATCACCCACCCCCAAAAATTGGCAGAATATGTATTCGGAGAAAAAAATGATAAATACTAATGATAAAATGTTTTAAGGTTCAAAGGGGGGCACCTAATAGTACCAACGAGTTTGACCTTGAACGCGATTTTTAAGGTTATTTCAAGGTCAAAGTAGTTTTTTTTAGTGAGAACCGCTATTTTAGCCCCAGAAATGGAAAGAGCAGAAAATTTTACGTTCCGATAAGTATTCTCACAAATTATCTGCTATTTCCATTTCTGGGGTAAAAAATAGCAGTTTCCATTAAAGAAAACTACTTTGACCTTGAAATAACCTTGAAAATCGCGTTCAAGGTCAAACTCGTCGGTACCATTAGGTGGCCCCCTTTGAACACTAAAACTTTTGTATTTATCATTTTTTTCTCCGAGTACATCCTCTGCCAAGTTTTGGGGGTGGGCGATTAAAATGGGACACCTTGTATAATTTGTTATTTTATCTGTTAACGAATCGAGAATAGCTTTTAATTATTATTTTTTAAAAAGTATAAAACTCTGTCTTGATGTTACAATTTTTCTTAATGACAAACATTAAAAATAATCTTATTTTACAAATCCACCTTCCAGACCTTTTGCCGAGCTCTGATCCTTCTCCGTAACAAGAATCTGCTTGAACCCACGGCACTCCTCAGTCTTTTCTTCGAACTTCTGCGCTGTCAGGACAAAGCTCTGCGTCAATTCCTTCAGACGCACATCATCACCGATATAAAAAATGTCAACGCAAAGCATAAGAACGCCAAGGTCAACACTGTCCTTCAGAATTTCATGTTTAAGATGCTCAAGGACACGAACGCACGCGCTGCTAAAATGTCCGTTGACATAATGATCGAACTGTACAACAAGAACGTGTGGAACGATGCAAAAACGGTGAACGTTATTGCCACAGGTTGCTTTTCCAAATTTACGAAGGTCATGGTCGCGAGTTTGAAGTTCTTCCTGGGAACCGATGAAGACGTAGATGATAGCGATGATAGTAGTAGCGATGACGAGCCGAACATGAAGGAGGTCATGATGGCGAACAAAGTTAATAAGAAAACGAAGAAGAGGGAGAAGCAACTGAAGAAGGCGAAGCAACTGTTTGTGGTAAGTTTCTTTGTTATGAGTGATTGGTAATTTGGATTGGTTGTAATGCTACGTTGATATGCTTTTAGAAATCAAAGAAGAAGAAGTCGAAGGCACCGCAATTCAATTTCTCAGCGCTTCACTTGATCCACGATCCGCAGGGTTTGGCTGAAAAGTTATTCAAACAGCTGGAAAAGAAGAATGACAGATTCGAAGTTAAAATTATGGCGCTGGACGTCATTTCTAGACTGATAGGTCTGCACAATTTGTTTTTGTTCAACTTCTATCCGTACATTCAACGTTTCCTTCAGCCTCATCAACGAGGTACGATATATCTAGATCTTTATGGTATTCATTAAAGTTAAGTCTTTTGGTTACATTTAATTGTGGTTTTATAATTTCAGAGGTCACCAAATTGCTGCAATTTATCGCACAGGCTTCACACGAACTAGTACCACCAGACATAATGCAACCAGTGTTGAAGACTTTGGTTAACAACTTCGTGACCGAAAGAAACTCGGCTGATGTTATGGCGATAGGGTACGATAGTTGTATACTGAAAAAAAACAAGCGATTTCTGCTTGAGTCCCAAGCAAAATTTACTTGGCTCACCCAAGCAAACGGCGTAAAGCAATTCCTGCTTATTGATCCAAGCATCCATTTTTGCTTGGCAGTGAAAAGTTATACTTGCTTGATAGATGGCAAGCAGAATTAACCTAAGAAACAAGCAAAAACAATGGGTACATTCAATAGATCTCAATTTGAACACATTGAATGCGTGATCTAGGTGTTTCACGTAGCCGATGATAATGTCTAGGTGGTGCGAACTGTTTTTTGCCTTTAGATGTTAAAACACATCAAGTACGTGGTCTAGGTGTTCAAAGTAGCCGATGACGGAGTCTAGGTAGTGCGCTCCGTAGTTTTTTACCTCTAGGTGTTGAAATACATCCAATGCACGATCTAGGTGGTCCAGGTAGCCGATGACGGAGTCTAGGTAGTCCGCTCCATAGTTTTTTACCTCTAGATGTTAAAACACATCCAATACATAATCTAGGTGGTCCAGGTAACCGATGACGGAGTCTAGGTAGTGCGCTCCGTAGTTTTTTGTCTCTAGATCACACTTTTAATGGAATCCAACACCTAGAGGTAAAAAACTATGGAGCGCACTACCTAGATTCTGTCATCCCAGTCAAAAATATCCAGCTAGGAAATCCAGCTGGATTCCCACGTGGGAAATCCAGCTCGATCGGAGTGGATTCCAGTGGATTTCCTAGCTGGAAATCTACTCGGATCCAGATCGATTTCCCACATGGAAATCCAGC
>JAWWEQ010000010.1:6625148-6672966 GCA_035583055.1 Torymus tubicola
GAAAAGTCGTGCGGACGATGCCATTTGGCTTCCTTATCTACTCTTGGCGTTACTTATTTAGTAAGGTGAGTTTGATCAAGCTCGCCACATAGCGGAGAGTAACAGAGATTGTTTCCCCAACTCCGCTAGGCGGCGAGCTGGATCAAACTCACCTTACTAAATAAGTAACGCCAAGAGTAGATAAGGAAGTCAAATAGCATCGTCCGCACGACTTTTCCAATGTCATTGGAATGTCGATGACGAGGCGTGCCTCGTTTTTTAAATGTTACAGTGCTTAATGCATAGGGCTAAATGAGTGGAGATGTGTGGAAATCCATTTAATATTAATAACGTCTAGATTTTCTCATACAACAATTTTCTGCTAATATAGCTGGATATTCACCTAAAAATTTAGGTGAAATCCAGATAAAGCCTGCTTTTGAATCGATGAAAATTGAGGCAAAAATCTCTTCAGGTTACTAGAAATCCATTTAAAAATCTACTTCGTCACGACTGGATTCCCATGCAAAAACCCTACGTAATAATAGCTAGATATCTACTTAAAAATCCAGGAAATCGAATGAATCTATTTAAAACCCGGTTTAAATCCAGGTAAAACTTGCTTTAGAAAGAATTAAAATCCAAGTATAAATGATTGGAGATATGTGGAAATCTACTTAATATTCTTCTTAATAATGGTTGGATTTCCATTCAAAACTATCCATCTAGGAAATCCAGCTGGATTTCCATGTGGGAAATCGATCTGGATCCGAGTAGATTTCCAGCTAGGAAATCCACTGGAATCCACTCGGATCGAGCTGGATTTCCCACGTGGGAATCCAGCTAGATTTCCTAGCTGGATATTTTTGACTGGGATCGGCTGCCTCGACCACCTAGATCATGCATTGGATGTGTTTCAACACCTAGAGGTAAAAAACTATGGAGAGCACCACCTAGACTCCGTCATCGGCTACTTTGAACACCTAGACTACGTACTTCGTGTGTTTCAACACCTAGAGGCAAAAAACTACGGTACGCACCACCTAGACATCATCATCGTCTATGTGAAAAACCTAGATCACGCATTCGATTCAAGCAGAAATACCGGTGGTCTCAAGCAATATTTGCTTTGTTACCGACCGGTTGATATCGTCTTGAGGGCAAGGCAGATTGCGCTCGAAACCCAAGCAAGTATTACTTTTATGCCAAGCAATAATTGCTTTGGAAGCATAAAGCAGAATTTGCCGTGGGTACAAAGCTATTTTTGCTTCTTTATTTTCAGTGTAGTTCAATCAACTGTACCCAAAATGAATCATAATTAAACGCAAACCTATTTTTTAGATTGAACGCGGTACGAGAGGTCTGTTCTCGTTGTCCACTTGCCATGAATGAAGATCTGTTACGGGATCTGGCCATGTACAAGTCGTACCGTGAGCGTAGTGTAATGATGGCTGCGAGGTCACTCATCGGCCTGTTTAGACAGACGATGCCGGAATTGCTGCATAAGAAAGACCGAGGTAGACCTACAGAAGCAACTATCGACCTTGAGCCTTTGAAGTATGGTGAAGTTGCAGCCAAGGATTTCGTACCTGGTGCTGAAGTTCTTCTGGAGCCTCAAAACGATTCGCTTGAAATCGATAGTGATAATAGTGATGTAAGAAAGAGTTTTTCTATCGGGAGTTTGGTGTTTGTGGTGTCAGTGGTGGAATTGAAAATGGTTTTTATGGTTTTTTTAGGATGATGATCAATGGATCGACGTGCAGCATAGCAGCGATGATGAGGGTGGTGATGGCGAGTGGGTAACTGACGATGAAGATGAAGATGGTGAAGAAGAGGACGGTAGTGATGAAGAAGGCGAGGAAGGTAGTGAAGAAGAAGTTTCTGGTAGTGAAGATGATAGTGAAGACGATGATGAAGACGATGATGAAGAGGGTGAAAGTGAAGATGAAGAGAAGGAAGAGGAGGAGCAGTCACCGGGTAAAAAGAAAGTCAGGTTTTCTAAAGATACTAAAGGTGGAAATGCCGAGAAGAAGAAAAAGAAGGATAAGAAGGTTGCTAATGGTAAGGCTAAAGCTGACGAGAGCAAGGAAAACGCGAAAAGTGAAGTGAACACGTCTCCGAATGTAAAGCCTAGTGTTAAAGTGAACAAGTTACAAAAGAAGCTGAAAAAATCAAAACTGGAAAGGAAGAAGAGGAAGCTGCAGGAAAAACTGAAGTTGCAAGAAAAGCTTAAAGCTCAGAGGAAGGTAGAGTACACCGGTGAGAAGAAAGCAAAGGCAACCGCTGTTTCAGCGGAGCGTTTACTTACGGACGACGATTTCAAGAGAATTGATATGGCATTAGTGAAGCAGCAAGTTACGCATGCGAAAAAGGGTGTCAAGAGACCGGCGGAAGACGATAAAAGCAAAGGTGAATTGGTTAGATTGGCCGACATCGAAAACATTTACAAAAAGCGAAAACACGATAAACAGGCTCGATTAGAAAGTGTACAGGTACAGTTTAAAACATAAATAATTAATAATTAAAATTTATAATAAATTTACGAATTTATACTAATATTAACGTGTATTACAGAAAGGACAAGAAGGCAGAGAAAAGTTCGGTTACAAGGATGGTCGACAGAATCCTCTATGCAGTAAAACAAATCGCGAGAGGAATAAGAAGAAGAACTTCCAGATGATCAAACACAAAGTCAGGAGCAAGGTGAAGCGGTCGTTTAAGGATAAACAGGTAGCGTTGAGGAATCACTTGCTGAAATTGAAGAAAATGAAATAGGTCTAGTTATTATGAGATTCTTTTTTTTTATCAATACAATAATATTTATTGTATTATACACATGTTGATATATATTGTTTGTAGGTATATTTTAGGAGTTAAAAAATACTTTATAAAAAGACAGTTTTCTGAAATAAAAATGAAAAATTTTTTAAAACATATTTTTAACAAGTTCACATATATTTTTATTGATAAAAAACTTATGCCTTTGGTTATTTAAAACTTAAAATACATGATAATATTAATTAATATTTAACTTTTTTATAAGTGATCAACTTTTTATAATTCTTGTTTTATTTTCAAATGATAATTAATTTATTAATAGTATGATACTTTATATGAATAACTTTATCTGGTTATCAAGCATGTGCATGTAATTCAGTACTGTTCTCAAAAATCGGAGCGACTCAGAATTTTTATTTATCTTTTCTTATTAGCAAATAATACAAAGATTATTATTATCTTGATAAATATAATTGACAGGATATTAATCTTTTAAATTCTGACAAATATGCGATTGAACTTTTTACAACATTGTTCCGTTATGTTCACCTCGCGTAAGTTCATAATATTACTAATAAATTTCTCGCCTGTCACATCACAAAACACATTAAATTTAAACTTTATTTTTCAAACACACACACACGCACTTGACATTCTAACTTAACGTTCTTTAATCACTTTCCATATCTAAAAATAATCCTTCCCCGCGATTAAAGACCTATACTCGAATCCAAGGCGCCGGTCACAATAACACAATCACAAATCATATACCGGCGATTAGATTACAGCTTCATATATTAACAAAACGTTCTACTACTCTCCGACCTCCGTTTTCAAAAATCACATCTCCAATATTGCAGTACCTATAGTAACCCACGAAATTCCAATCTTCCTATACCTAATCAACACACACAACGCCTACGAAAAAAAGGCAACAACGCAGACGCCTTTTCATTCACATGGCACGTGAGTAAGGAATGCCGGCGTGGCTGCGCGGCAAGTCAATATATAGCATAAACGAAAGAAACCACCGACGCCCATCTCTTTCTCTCTTACGTGACACATAGGCGATCGAGAGGGCGCCACTCTACAGGCAGCCGACGCACATGCGCAGTATAGCGCAGTCGCGTTTGATGTTCTTTCTCTCCGTTCAGTTAGTCGCGGACCATCGTCACGCCACCTGCGTGTATCGTGAGAGCTCTTATGTTCTGCCTATGAACACACGAAACTATAGAGCTCCGCGCGTTGTTGTGATTTTTTAATAAAAAAAAAAAAAATAAAAAAAATAAAAAAAAAGGAAAAGACTGATTTTGTTAAATTGTGACTATAGGAGATTGCGATGCACTGACTATATATATATATATATATAAAAGAAGAAGAAATGTATGGTGATGTTTGTGATTGATGTTTATAAAAGAAGCTGAACACCGAAACGCGATGCAGGAACTTGAAAACTAAGCGTGCTGCTGGCAGCATAAACGCAGGCCGTATAGAGTTTGTTGTGACGCGTATAATACGTTAGTTTCCAGGAATACGCATAATATAGTGTATAATAGTGGACACCTGTGTATTGTGTATAAATATATAGGTGTAGAAAACATAGACACGTGTACGGCAAAGTGAATATTATTGTTTGGAATTCTCCAGAAACGCTGTGATATAGACAAATATATACATATATATATATAAGCAACAATGTTGATCAACGAAGAACCACAATGGATCGGCCTGGCTGAAGACGAATTTCCAATGTTTCCGGAGTTCCGTGCACTCGGTACGTAGTTTTCTTATCTCTTTTATTATATACTTTTTGTGTTTCCGCGAAATTAGTCATCGAAGCGTATTTATACTAGACAAGTTTACATATATATTTTTTTTATACGTCTATATATATATACGTTACGAGGGACAGTGTTATTCGTCGATTTCTTTGAATAATTGAGAGCGAGGTACCAGCGATGTAATATACACACCGTCGGTGTCTATAACTATATCGATTGTAGGAGTATCACAGCATCGAGCGGTGGGAACGACGCGGTTATCGCGGTTAACTGATAACGAATAATTATAAGGGCGGTACTATACGTATATAGCTTTACTTTTAAGGGACAATACCATTGTTGTATGCATTTGGTTTAGCTGGTGGCTATAATAGGGTGAAGTATAATACAATAGTGATACCGCGCGAAGGTTTCCTCCTGCTGTGCGCGCTTGTGTATACATATATATAGTATTCAAATCGACCATTGTTCAGTGCGAACGCCAATTAGTGTACGCGTGTTTAATTATATCCCCGTAGTTCTATCCGTTCTCAATTAGAAAAGCTGTATAGTATATGTTTGTTTAAAAAAATACGTACGTGTACTATACCATTACGATTTATAAAAGAAAAAAGAAAAGAAAAAAATATCTACCATACAACCACTATAATCCATAGATCTTTCTCGGGCATAGGCTTTTATCTCTTATATACCTATACCTCCCCCGCTCACCGTCGTCGTTTGTTAACCTAGTAAAACGTAGGAGACTCATTGCACATTAATGAAGGCACTATGGCTGCAATTTTCCCTCGCTCTTTCTCTGTCTTGCGATTGCTATCTCTTTTATCACCCGATGCTGCACGTGTATAGCAAAACGTAGGTATATATCTATATAGGTACTCGATTGGTCGATCGGCCTTTCTCTCCCTATATATACTGTGTACATCCCTATACCTACTGCCTCTTACCTTTTTTCTCAGAAAATATACACCATCGGAAACTGTATATATAGCATGATTCACCTAAAACTTTATATCCACGTTGACATATTTCTCTCTCTCTCTCTCTCTTTTACTCATATATTCGTTGCTCCGTTTCGCTATAGTTGCGCGTTAGGTTATCGCTTATCTCCTCTTACCTATCATCCTTCTGGTAGACAGATCCACCCACTTTTCTCTATCCTTTCTATAATAACAAGTTTTACCTACTGTCGGTCACATTTTTTTTGTGTAGAGGAAGAGACTCAAAGTGTCGAAATATGTTGAATGTGTGGGCTGATGCTCTTGTTCCTTCTGCGGTTTCACTCACATGGGAAGAAGAGAAGCCACGCCGCGAGTATTGTGTGTATAAATATCTGTGGCTCCGAGGCATAACGACATAAGTCCACTTTCAGAGTTTCTGAGAAAATTAGGTTTCAATGTTCAAACTTATTCGTAAGATAATTATGAATTTCGATCAAAATTAACAATTAATCGACGAATAATTATGTTAAGAATAATACAACTTGAATACAACTTGAATTCACGATAAATTAAAAACCATTTTTTTTTATTTCGTAAAAGAACAGGTATTATGAACTAACTTTAAAAATTCTCACGTTTATGCACTTTGTAAAATTATAAATTTAATCTAATTATTGTATATATTTTATATAAAATAATTTTTACATTCAATTTGGTTGGATAAAATAAATCAGTGCTGGACACTTATGTTGTTATGCCGCGCACTAAATTTGAAAAATGGACTTATGCTGTTACGTTTTCCGTATATCGTAGCTTTAGGGCAATATTTTAACTACTACTGATAGTTTTAAATGAAAAAGACCTATTTAAAGATACAAAATCTAAGGTTTTCCCGATTTTCAAAAAAAAAAATGGACTTATGTCCACAGATTTATGTACGCCAGCAGCTGCGTCGCGCGACGATACTATATAGCAGCCGAGCGATTCATGATACCCGATGTTTTCACTTACATGAGCGTCTGCTGACGCGTACTCAGCAGACGCGCGCTCAGCAGACGCGGGCGTGCATTAGGGAAGGATTTAAGTATATATATACGTACTTTCCTTACCTGATATGTATTTCGTTCACGTACATATGCGAGAGTAAAGTTCTGTTAGGAATGAATCCGCGATAGAGGAGTGTATTTACTATATGCGGTTGAACAACAGGTGGTTTTAATTGGAATGTTTGAGATTTTGTTCGTTAAGAGTGGGTTTTTTTTTCGTATGAAGAATGCGAGGGAAGATGTTTTGGTTGATGTATGAGGAATAGCTAGAGAGAGGAATTGGGAGTTAAGTAAAGTGGGTGAATTAATGTATCCGCTCGTGACTCATTGGAAACTAAAATTATATAAAGACGATTAAAACTACGTCAAATCTATTTCTATATATATAGTTAGTTAATTAATTTCTAGAACCTTGCCTGCATTTGTTACAAAGCGATAAGATACTCCGGGAACGTTATAAAAATAGAGCTGCGATATTATTTTATCGTTTCACAATAAAAATTAACATCGACAGTTTTAACTAAACCAGTTATATATACATATATAGGTATAGAAGAGGAATACAGAAAAATGGACCACGTTCCCCTGAATTCCCTGGACAAAATAAGAACAGGAACGGGTCAAACGTAAACATCCTCTATTTCTCGTTATCTCGTCACGTGAGACTGCACATTGTGTGTGCATCCGAGAGTTCATCTCTCTTTCTTAGTTAACGAACAATGAAATCTTTTTTTAACGAAAAATTTCACTTGGCTGTTGCTCCAAAATCGCTGATGTTTTCACCACCACGTTGTACATATAATATATACTTTGGCATACTGTCAAGCGGAAACTACGCATATACGTTTGAAATTTACTTCTAAATTGGACTATAGAATCATCCTTCAATGCGCTTTGTTCGTGTTTCAAGTCACGAGGCGCCGAGGTCATCATATTTTCCGAATATTGCTAACTAACATTATAAGTATGTATGTATATAAACTTGCCTTCGGAGCTCAACGACGACGCTCGAAATTTGAGAACGCCCGCATAGTTCCATCTTCTGCGTCTTCTGCGGTCAGTTCATCTTTTCGAGGAAAAGTTTTCCATTGACCGCTACTTTTGCGCGACTCTTTCTTTGTTGTACGATGTTATTGACGCGTAGTTAATGTTAAAAATAAATATCTCGTTTACTTACTAAATGGGGAAGAATTTAAAGGAACACGGTGCACTTTCAGTGTTAGAAAAAGTAAAATTGAGAGTCCTTCGGAACGACGTGCGTCCTCTGCTGCTTCTATAATTAAATTCTCCAGACGCGTCGGGGTCGGTTTCTCTCTTTCTATATATATATATATCGGCTATACCGTACATCTCTTGAATATCTAATACCACTCATACATTCTATTTCATAATTAACCATGCGCATGCTTATATACATTAGCACCTTACTTCCTCCCCTTGCTCAACGAACCTTGGGACTATCATCCTCAATGCCAACCATGTAAAACCTGGCGAAACAACTCAAAAACCACTTATCATCATGTGTGTGTGTGTAAAGACCAAGGTCTCGCGAAATTTTTCGTCATACTATATAGCATCGCGGAGTCCGGACCAACCGGTCTTGTACACGAAAATGTATAATTTCGATTCGAGAGAGATTCCAACGTAGCCATACTTCTGTATGTGTGGATCGAACTGAAGGGGAGCAAAATTTAAGGGGAGAAGACAGAGAGACGCTTTGGATATAGTATATAAGGTTTTCCGACCGGTTCCTCACGAACAGACCTACAGAGATGGGCATTTTTCCCCTCTCCCACATATATGTATATCCTTGGTAGTGTAGCGTCCTTTTTTTTCGTCCTTTCTTCGTCTTTGATGGCCCCTTACACTGACTCGTAAATCGGAGGTCCTTTATCTTTTAGGGGTCTCTTCGATTTCTCACGGCACGTGTGTATAAGGGTATAAACACACTTGTCGTATAAGGAAGGAGGAGTTTCCTTTTTTTTTAGGGTCAATTTTTCGGAGGATTTTAGAGCATATTTTTAGGGGAGATTACTATTGTATAGCGTTTAATATGGTTATCTGCGATAAATTTTTATTATCGGTGGTGCTGATGCGTGGTGTTTACTGGGAATTTAATGTCATTCTGGTTACGGTTTAAAGGAAGAACATTTTTCAACGTGATATTAGACCTGGAATATCCGGGAATTAAGTAAAAATAACGTATATATGTTATCGATCTTAAATAAACACTATGTTTTGCGCAAAACTCAACGATTGTCATTCAAATGATGTGTACCCGTTTCCGCTTCTTTTTTTGATTATAATATTTGAATTATATTTAGGGTATATTTGTAATCAGTCGGTGAGTTTCCTAAAAAGAAAAAAGCTGTAAACGCGGGGTTTAAAAAATAGTATTTAAAAATTGTAAAAAGAGGTCAAAATAAAGAGATAAGCTCATGTGTGTGTCTCTCTGCGACGTGAATGTCGAACGCGGCGTGCGTAAGTTCAAATAAAATGCCAGAAGTGTGCGTTCGTGTACGTATATATATATATATTTTTTACGATGCTAGATTATTCTTATTCTTTTTTATCGTATATTTACAAAGTGTTAGAACAGCTTTCGTACATAGAACCGCTTCATATATTTAACTTCGCAGGTAATATAGCCGTATAATGTGCAGGAATTTATTTTTCCGATGCAAAATAAATATAAGAAGTTTGATGAATTCTGTGTGAATTTTATCGGTGATACGATGCGTCTTTCATATACCGAATATGATAGACGGTTCTGGGTTATTCCTATCTCGCAAACTTCACGGTGACATTAGTATTGTTCATCATTTGCTTATAAAAATTTAAAGCGACATTACGCAACGTGTGGACATATAATCGAAATTTCCGAATTCATTTGCATGAATTCGTTTAATTTTCCTTAATTGATATCACATAAGAACATTAATCACAAGTGCATGCGGTTATCTAGATTATAAAAACATTAATATCACCTACTTTACAAAGTTAGTGTTAAGATAAAGAAGTTTAGTTTGATGGAAAATTTGTTTTAATACAATTTTTACAATTTAAGGACACTGGAAATTTATATATTATTAACGTAAATGTCTTTAATACATTTGAGAATGATTTTCATACGAAACTAATTTGATTAGCAAATTTGTTAAGATATATTTATTTAATTCAGGTAAAAATTCGACAAAAATTATTAAATATATTATTAGTTACATTCAAAAGGTCAATGCTTTGGTAACCGTGTTAATTGAAATATCACGTAAAAACATTTTTATGGCTGGAGAACCTTCCAGAGCGCAGAATCGCAAAGAACCAAAGAGCAGAGGATGTAAATATCAGCACCGGCACCGGATAATCGATTTCGTTATCTTTATATTTCGCGCCATGTTTAATTATCATCAACTTCTCTTTCTCTCTCTCTCCTCCTCGAAATTCTTACATAATACGTCATATGTATGCAAATATTTTCTGTTTTTAAATAATATAATCAGTTTTCACAAACGTATAATGGTTCCCGTATTAAAACACGTTATACACCAGCTAATGAACTATTATTCTTTATCTATATTATTTTACCAAGTTAAACATTGTATATAGGCATCACAGCACCTTTCGTACGATTATTATATATATAAGGATTATATTTATAGGATTACCACATATATATATATATACATTCTAAGAAAAATTTAATCGACATTAGATTGTCACCGTTGATATCTATCAAATTAAAAGTAACTACTCCATATTAGTCACTGTAATATCATAACACCTGCTTAATTAAACGACGCAACAGTGTGCATGTTTACTATCGAATAACCACGTGCGGTTAATATAGCAATTTATCTATAACGTTCTCTTTTGTAAAATTCATAATTCCACGATGTTTTTATCCTAGTACAAAAAAAAAATTACAAGCTTTTACATATACGCCGAGTCTTCGAGAACCGATTAATTTATATACGTGCGATCACGAACAACAACCACGTGTGTACCATGCTTTTTTTTTTTAACAACAGGCACACGTGGGTTCGGCAATAAAAGCATACGTCGAGCTCGCGTATAATCATTTCGAATGAACGATCTGTTTGGAAAAATTGCTTATATACTTAATGCGCATATGTGAAACGCTATGATTTGGTTATAAAAGTTATATAGTAGTAGTAGAACATTCGCGTAATGCAATTTGAAAATTGACTTGTTGTCGGTCGTTTCAATGATGAATTGGATGTATATACACGTGAATTGCAAAGATAAGTTAAGAACACATATACGCACACGACGTAACTTTTACATAATTCGTTTTTTTTTATATTTTCTAACCTCCTATTATACACGATTCTGGAAAAAAGCTATATAAAAATTTTCCCGTCGCGCCTTCTAACGGTCTTATTGCGAACTTTTGTTTTTAATCAATTCCAACATATTGCATCATATCTTTTTTACTTTAAAAAAACTGATGTCCAGAAACAGTATGTACGTATAATCTTCGTATATAAGCACAGACTATTTCACATATGTATTCTCTTTTTCGCGTCCCCATCATATATATACATCCCATCACGCACCACACGCGACAGCTAAATTCCACGTAGAGAAAGAGGAAGAGTATCATGAAATAGCCACTGCACTCTTTTCGCGCCAAGTATACTACACCCATATAGAAGCAGTGTAGGTACGCGCACGTAGTTAGCAACGCTCGAGAGGATTTAAACGTACCTTTTTACCGTATACCTTGTCCCTCGCTCTCCCCTTTCTCTTTTACTTCCTCTCTGTGTACATATATACATATACATACCGTACGCATAACATTTCTCTCTCTTTCTCTATACCAGCATGATCCTTTTCGTCCGGTTGCAGGATGACGATGACGAGAGTACGCAACAGTCTTCTCTCGACCGTGACTACAACTTTGTGTGTTATATGTATATATAGGTATATAATGCAATGCAAGTTAAAACGTTTGGGTAATTCGTCGGCGACGGGGCGCAAGGGAAATCCTCGTGATTCTGCACGTTTCAGTTTCTTATATATATTCTTTTCGTAATATATATAGGTTTTCTGCAAGGTTTGCGAAAAGAGTCGGTGGTGGTTTTGTTGTGTTCATTATGTGTATGTGATGACTGCGGGTGGGATATTTTTGATTCATGTTTGTATATATAACGAAAGAGAAAATAATATGTGGATGTGGGTACATGTAGTCTGTGTGGATTTTCTGCAGATGGACAATTTTGCTGGCATATATATGTATATAGGTATGGGGAAAGTTGAACAGTTGGGAAATATATATATGCGGGTGGGCGGAATAGTCGAGCTGACAATATTCGTTCTGGCAATTCGACGATATATTCATATTTACAGTGATTATATGCAAGGGGATATTCGTTAAAATTTCCGGATATGCATATATTATGTTCTACAAAAATGAAATCAACTTAACTATGTATGGGTAATCTCTCTCTGTTTACGTAAATATACAATGTTTACGTTATCGCACTACATCGACATCACAATATACCGCTATTATAGTACCTTGAAACCCCATCACCAAGAACAGCTGATCTTACGCATCATGTATACGCGACGATATTTCGCAAACAATCATCCGACCCCCCCTCGTTTACAAAACATCCTTCGTGTATGTATATACCAACAGAGGAATCAATATCATCGTAGTATCTCATATATAAAAATATATACTACAGTATACAACAGCTCAATATTAACCGACATCATTCCACACTTCCACTATATATCATCTCCAAAATTATCTCATCTATTACTATTATATTTATATATTCAACCATTATCGCACTCTATATATCAACTACACCCGTTTTCTGCTTTCACTCGTCTTCGCCGAGTTCCGATTTTACCCGACTCTCTTTCTCACTCATCGCGCTGATAACCCACGTGATCGCGCGGCATCGTCTTCTATGTATGCTATATATATATAGAGGGAAAACCCACGTTGAGCGTTATAGGATCGATAAGCAAACGCGCGCGGTGATCTGGACCGAGTGTATATAGCGAACGTCTACGACGGGTTTCCCGTCCGTTCGTTGCGCTGTGTGAAAGGTGAAGCGTATTATAACATTGCCCATATGTGGGATGCATAGAATGACGGCGTATGGGTCGCATCAGGGGGTTTATTGAAACGGGAATCAATATATATATATATATTTCAATTTGGAATTAAGTAGACGATGAAGAAGTTATTGCAATGTATATATGCACAATTAATAATTGATAATCATTGATAATAATTATCAATTATTAACAATTTGATAATTATTGCAAAGGGTAATATTATTTTTTACGCGTATATGTACGATTTTTAATTAAACTATTGGCGTTGGTCGTCGAGTGTATCGTTAAATCTTAGTCACGATATACAAATTTATACGATATAGCAGCTGGTTATAGTTTTATTTGCAGAAATAACACTTTCAGTACAATTGAAATTTAATTTTCTTTTTATAATAATATACATAAAAGCTTTGAACAAAGTGTATATAACGAGTCATTTTTTACATTATCCCTATAAATAATATCATCCAGAAATAAAAGCTGACTCTCAAGACGCATATTCCCGTGTACAACAATTCACGCACGTGCTCTCAAAATTGACTTCAATATCTTCCAAATTAGTCATCGTAATATAACTTTCATACCTCCAAAATTGCTACTCGTATATTACTCATCCCTCCAAATTTTCTCAACCCTCTATAAACCGTCCATAAACGTCTCCCATTAAAAAAAAACATCCCAACGATGGTATTCTCTCTCTCTCCATTCAGTCATCCTCCAACTCAACTTTCCAACGAATTTTCTCTCCCTTTCCGTTCGCTCTCTCTCTCTCTCTCTTTGCTTGTTCATGTGCGGTGTGTGTGTGTATGCGCACGCATATAGCACTTTTCAAGCCCAATACCAGAAAGAACTTATCTCGTCCGTTCCATCGAGGGGACGAAAAAGCTATCGCTTCAAAATGCCGCCTATATTTTCAAGAGACACAGACAGAGAGAGAGAGCGATTGAATGAGTGAGTGAGAGAAACCGGCAGTGTAACACAGCATGAGCATCGATAGCTGCCTATTTCTCTTTTTTCTAGGAAGTCGTATACGATGCGGGCGTCGTTTCCGCGTTCGTTTGTATATAATTGCTCCGTAGAGAGAGGTTAGATGATAGAGAGTTTTTATATATGCGTGCGGATGAATTTAGGGAGAGAGAATCGTATATAGTATATACACGTTGCAGAAAAATTACTACGTCGAACCAAATATTGATTTATTATGTGTGTGGTAATTGTTGTGGTTTTTAAAGGATTGTCATTGTTACGTTGTAACTAAAAGGAAAAAAAAATTGCAATAATTATTATAGTACGATGCGCAGTTGATAATCTTTACAACGTAGCCTTGTGTATATATATAACGCTGTATACCAGCTTGTAGCGCGAAAAATTATATACTATGCACGGGACGAAAGCAGCAGTAGCGCAGCCTTGCCCGACTAACCATTTCAAACGCTCGCGCGCTTCAATCGATAACAAAAAGCACACACACGGCGAGAATAAAACTAGATCACTAATATATATATACACACTAGTGTATAATGTAATGCACTGTAATCTTGAACTTTTAAGCATTACGGTGTATATTCATTATATACACAATAGAAGCCGGTACTGTTGAGATTTGAGATCGCGATTGCGTATATAAACTAACCCACTGATGATAATTTCTAATGAACTGCTATTAACGATGCCGCGTGAAATATTTATAGTAGCAGGCTAGTATTCACGCGTGCACCTAATTGATTTCCTTCCTATACACGTGTGAACGTGGGGACTGGGAAATCGATGAATATTCGATTACCTCGGGTCAGCTATATAATTGCGCGGAGGTGTGTGTTTGTAAGTATTTCTCGCGTTCGGTGTGAATTGAGTCATTATAGAAAACTATGTACGCGTTGAACGTGTTAGAAAATGCTATATATATACACGCATACACCTGTATATAAATGTTTTGTATAATAATATAATAATAACGCGATATGTACGGAGAAAGAAAAACACTGCGTTCCCAAGTCTTTGGCAAACAGCCGTTAAAATGCTAATTGCACGTGCGTGGGGAAATGAAAAGCCATCCGGTGTGCACGATTATAGTAGTGTATATGTATTATATGAACTTATCAGTAGTAGCGTATATGCGTGAGTATAAGTGAACGATATTGCCCTTGGGATATTATAGCAGCGCGTAAATGTTTGCGTGGTATACTTAGTATATCGAAAAAAAACGTATATACGCGAATATACTATATATACTCCTTGTCGTTGTGCGGTGTACGCTAATGCCGATAAGCCGTGTTTAATCGCTATATACTCACATGCGTGTGCGGTTCTGTTTTTTTTTTTTTTTTTTTACTGATTGTTGCCAAGAATGTTCGAGGTTTTGTATAGTATACGTGGCGTGGTGGCGACTGAAACGTTTTTATTTATTTATTTATTTTTGTTGATTTTATGTTGTTATAGATTTGTATATAGCCATCGGGATGGTTATATTTTTGTAATTATAAGAATTATTGCGGTATTTTTTTGGAGATTTTTTATATGATAAATTATAGTTGATCAGGATTTGTTCAAACGGAAATCTTCACAACATCATCACTGGATATAGTTCACTACCCGAAATTAGTGTTTTTTAATACTTACAATTTCTATACGCTATCGATGATTTGCATTAACGTGAATTGCAAGTGTATGCAAGCAATCAATTGCACATTTCCCGTGATTAAACAAATTTAACATAAAATTTGTTATTACAAGATAGGACGTATAATAAAAAATTTTATCGGTCAAATTCTAATAAAAATATAATTAAGTGTGCCTGAAATCATGCTCTATAAATATAATTTATAATTTATGATTCACAAATTGTACGATTGCCTCGACGACGAAGCTTCCTCTCTTTATATAAAATATATATATAACCGTATATATATCTCTACCTTTTATGTTTAAATTGTCCTCAAAACCATGAAAAATGATATCAAACCACCGCTTCAAACTCCAACGTAATATTCCTCTCACTATACAAAGTATAACTCACGGTCCCACTATATAACTCGGCTTCACCTCGCCCGAAAAAATTCGCTGACGCTGCCGTTGAAACCATGTACAATAAAAAAAAAAAAAAAAAGAAAAGGCACACTCATATCGTTCGAGAACCTCCTCCGTATATATACATCGATAGCCGCAGCACACGAGAAAAATGCAAATCCAGGGCGTCGACTCCTTTTTCACCAAAGGTATATTACATGCGCGAGCGCGCGTGCGCGACGCTATACCTATACCATACCCGAAAAAACCGGGCGGCGGCATGCGAGAGAGAGATAGGTTCCTCTCACTTGCCGGCCGGCGTGAGCGCTCGGCAGTAGCATGCGCGAGAGCCAAAGGTTCATTGACACGGAATCGTTCACCTCCCGAGCGAGTGAGCGAGCGAGCGCGCGCGAATCCTCGTTATATAGGATGCGAACGCGAGAAAGGAAAAGAGAGAGGTAGGTTTGCGAGAAAGAGATGATGATGATGGATATATATATATACTTTTTGGCTACGTCATCGTGTGCGGATATGTTTTTTTGTTGTGTATAGAGAGGAATTAGTCATGATGGAGTTTGCGTAATAGTTTAACGGATTTTGTAGGATGAGGTGTATTATAACCTTGGTCCTGACGAGATCGGAGGATTATAAGTTGTTGATGGTACAAAGTACGATTGGGTTGGCAACGCTTGAGGCTTGTAAATTTATTTGCAGTTATAGTAGGATATTAAATTTTTCCTTTTCATTCGCGTTCCGATGCATCTTGTGATATGTCTTGGCTTTTATTGGCGACGATTATAACGAAATCAAAAGTAGTTAGACCAGATTGAATCGTGCGGATGGTTAAATTAAACGAACGTTGTAGTATATGTCTCGATTAAGACGTTCGCGTGTGTGTTTTAAAATAAGAACACGCGTATGGCCTTCAGTTTTACTATTTAATTTTTTTTCTTTCTTTCATTTTAAATGATTTGTAGAAGAATTGTTGGAAAAATTGCATTGAACGTCGTATTTTTAATGCTCACGTAGCACTTTACTAACTGATTTCTTACATGCGATAAAAATATATATATACTTTTAGAAGCAGTATATCTTTTTTTTTCTTCGATTATTGGCTTATAGCTATATAACGACGCGTTAAGTTGTATAGATTTTTATGAGCTCTAACTTTTTACCGTTCTATTTGTTATTTTACATAAGCGCGAAGGTAATAGAAAATTAACAACTCGCATCACACACCTCTTCTTGTTATTTTCTTCGTGTTAAAATTTTTAATACTGAAACAACAAATTTAAAATAAAAATATGTCTGCATACTTATATATATATACATTGACACAAATACGCTAACATGGTTCGTACAATAGCTCCAAACAGTAGCGTATATATATGTATAACACCGTGAGCAAATTACATGAAATTGACGCGCGCGCTAACTCCGGAGGCACTCTTATACTCGACAGCTATGAACGAAGAAGAGAGACCCTCTTCAAAGAAAAGAAAATCACACAAATACCATCATCATTCCTCTTAGACTCCAACAATCTTAGACCCTAAACTAGGACAATAAAACCGTGAACCATCAACTCTTAATAGAACAAAATAAAAAAAGAAAAGAAAATAAGCTGAAACAATAAAAATCTCTCTCCTAACGACCTTCTATACAACTAGCAATTACTCTTAATGCATTATATCCCTAACTAACTGCGGTCCAGATCGGATTCCTTCTCTCACAGCACAGCTGTTCTTTCCTCTTTTTATCCTCTTCTTTCGCTACTTTGATTCTTCTTCTTCTTCTTCTTCTACCACTGCACATGCTGCAAGTACTACACGTGAACCTGACCGAGTTTGACCTCTACAAGGCGCACTTGACCGTAAAGTACCGTCATACGTCTCCTCTCTTTCTCCCCCCTCGCCACACAGTATATATATACGTATATACCAAGAAGCTACCTTCACAATATTCTCTCCATGTGCGTACTTACTTTTTCCCCCCTTGCAACATCCAGTGTTAACGCAGCCTAACGTTATATATATACATACACCCGACTAACGCTCGCGCGCACCCATGAGAGCTTGGCGTTCGATAAACGGTTGCGCGTATATCCTATATTATATATACGCTTGCAGGCAGTAGCAGCAGCAGCAGCAGGCAGCTTGGCGGGGCTCTCCCGTGCCTGTGTATAAGCGTCCGGCCGTCAAAACATTATAGTTTTTGTAATATTTAAACCACCGCGATGTATATCACTGGTATACCGTTGACAAGTACGCGCCTTTTATTAGTAAACTGGTTATAGATAATAAGTGATTGTGTATATATGTATGAATGAAAAGCTAATGTAAGATATAAAATTTGTTTGTAAACAGGAGATGAAGGATCGTTGCCGGCTGATGATTTCCTCGAGGCGTTAAGTTCGAGCCTCGAGATACCGATGTTGTTGGACATCGCAAGTGCATCAGGATGTTACAACGACGAGAGCCCGGATGATATAATGAAGGCGGCACTTGAGACTCAGACGATGCGAAACTTGGACGACATTGATTTGGGGTTCGCTAGCGGTGGTAGTGGTAGTGGTGACGATAGAAGCGACGACTTTACAGATTTCTTCTCTATCGGTTAGTATGTGTATATATATATTATTAGTTGTTCTGTGGTTTTACTTTTTGTGCGTTGGGTTAATGAATTGTGTGGTGTTTTTATATGTTATGTGGTAGGTGAGAAGACGCCGCTGATAAAGGATGTGAAACTGGAACCGAATAGCCCGGCGACGCAGCTGCCACCCTCGCCCAGCCCAAGTCACTCTGACTCGTCGAATAGCGGGTCTGAGTGGCAGAGTGAAACGTCGAGCGTTACCAATGGCGATGTTAAGGTTTGTTGTTGTTGTTGTTGTTGTTGTTGTTGTTGTTGTTGTTGTTGTTGTTGACTATATGGATGTGTGTTTGTATTCCTTATGCTTTGATATAAGAATTTATTCTTTTTTTTTTTTTAATGTAGCGTATTCATATTGTATATATGTATGTTATGATTGTATATGTGTATACCTATGTAATGTGTTGTTTTATAGATTGTTATAAAAATTAGGAATGGATAATTTATTTATGTTTACTCTTTTTACCTTCGTTTCAGTATGCATTAGAAACACCTCCAATATCTCCACCTCAGAATGAATCACCGCCAATATCACCCAAATCAGCACAAAATAATTCATCCCTGTTACAGCCAATAAAATTACTGCCACTGAATTCGCTCAATCTGAAGGATGGCTCTGGACAAAAATTCGTCTTATCCGATAGTAATCCGGCTAAACGTATTTGCATCCAGCCGAAACTTGTTAACGACAAGTGGACGAAAGGTCGGTACACGTTTATACCTGCTTTATGAGGGTATGATATGTTTAATTCGGAAAATAATAACGTGACATATTTATTTTTTATTGCAGATGCGCCACGTAAAACCATCGTATTAAGCGCTCAAGATTTCGCAGCGCTAACACAGAGGGTGAAACAAAACTCGTCGAATCAGCCTCTTAAAGTTCAAGCTTTACCTATGAGCAGACACATAAAAATTCAAAACCAACTGAATTTGACGCCTGTACAGCAACAAAGCAAACTGACGACTGCGAATGCAACAACAACACCACCACCACCACCGACGGCATCTCAAAACAATCAAGTGAAAATCATCAACGGAATTCCCAATGTGCAAATTCATACGAAGAATCCAGTGATATCATTACCTAACAAATCGGTCGTCAAAGCTGAAGCTAAGGTAGCAGCTACGGTACCCGTAGTCGTCCAGCAGGAACAGACGACTTGTCCATCTATAGTCATTAAAAATGACGTACCCGTGTGCCCACCAATTGTGATCAAGAAGGAAAATCCTAACACTTGTCCACCGATAGTTGTTAAGAATGAGTTCCCGGAGTTCATCGAAATTCACGATAAGCATGATAGTGAGATCAAGGCGTTGAAAAGACAACAGAGGATGATTAAGAATCGTGAATCAGCTTGTCTGTCGAGGAAGAAGAAGAAGGAATACGTCACCTCGTTGGAAAGTCGAATTGGCGATTTGGAAGAGAGGAACAAGCAATTGGAAACTGTAAGGGATTTGAGCTTTTGTGTGCGATTTATAGTTTTATTAGAGATGATATATTAAGAATATGATGATTGATTTTAGGAAAATCTGGAGTTGAAGAAACGTCTATCTGCGTACGAAGACATCAGTGAGAAAAAATTTGGGAGTCATCATTTCGGAATAAATAAGAAGAATACGATGATAATGTTAGCGATGGTTTTCATGGTGTCTCTTAACGTTGGTAGCTTTGGGTATGTTGACAAAACTAGATAATAATAATAATAAAAGGAATATTGAAGAATAAAGTATTAACTAGTATTCTTCTTTTACATTGTAGGGGCGTATTTAACCAGAACCGACAGCCTCTAGGCGACCTACGACCTCATGTACCCTCTATAGCCCTACCCAATGTGAGGCATAGTAGAACACTACTGTGGACGAACTCTGACGATCGAGAAAACGATCAGAAGGAAAGGTACAATGATAGTGCACCAACTCACCATCCTACGTGTCCAATGCACATAAATCGAACGGAATCCATTCGCCTTGATTCTGAGCTGAGGCGATGGATTGGAGGCGACCCAGACAGGGACAATTGGACAAAACCCTCGAAAACTGATCTCGAAGTGAAGTCTCTAAACGAACTGTTGCACCTGCGCACGCATCCGGTGAAAACCGAGGCAACAGAGAATACGTTAAGGCTGGCGTCGAGACGCGTTGCAAGACGAGCTCAAACAAAGAATAGCCAGCTTAACAACGCGCCATCGACGTCTAACATCAATGCAGTGCAGGTGTTCTCGCCACTGCACAGAGACCATGCTAAACTGTTCGATGCTTTGGGTCGAAGGGACGATACTTTCTATGTCGTCTGGTTTACTGGTGATCATTTGCTATTGCCAGCGTCGCGAAAGAACAGCACAGTTAGGCCTAGAATGTCGCTCATTCTACCGGCTGTGCCTGTTAATGGTAGTTAGTCATTACTTTATGGAATTTAATCAATGAATTTGCTTTTTTTTTATGTACAGTTGGTGACTAGGCGTATTTGTTCTTTTTTTTCAGGTTCTTATTATTCAACGCCGCCGAATCACGTGACCATGATGCAAATCGACTGCGAAGTAACTAACACGCAACTTCTTCACCTCCAAGAGAATATAATACCGAAAAATTTGCGTACCACACATCAGCCAGATAGTGACTCGTCGAAAGATCGTAACACTGGAGTGGCAGACGCCACATCCGGGAAACATTATAAACCCTATTTCCTGAAGGGGAATAATAGTACGAATACTCTGCACAGTGACGGCTCGAAGAGACGATACAATTCAGGAGGCAAACATGCCTATACTGAAAAATTCAACAAAGAGGAGTTTCAAATGGATGAAATCCAAATGAAGTACAATCCTTACGATAAAAAAGATCACGAGAAAACAAAGGCTTTCATGAGTGCAGCAGAGGATTTTCTGAAGAACAGCACTTTCACCGCGCAGGATAAGCGGATGATTCGAAAAAAAATGAAGCGTTCGACGCTGCCGTAGAGCGAGCAATTTTTAGGCCATATTTATGATGAATAAACGGCTGTGTGAAGAGAAGTGTGAAGCACTCGTTTGATGCAAAAAGACTGCTACGAATTGAGTGCACAAACACGTGTGCTAATAAAGAAAAACAAGTCCAGCATAATGAATAATTATAAGATACTAAGGAAACAAAAAGTCTGCATTTTGTAAATTATTAGAGTGAAGATAGACGAATAATTGTCCTTTTGACGTTCTGTTTGTAACTCGAGTTTGTAAATCGACTTTGATACGCAAAAATTTGTATGCAGTGTAGCATACTTGAGAAAAATGACAAAAAAAAAATAAAGTGGTGTAATAATAATGATACAAAAGCTATATCTTTTGTAAAGATTAATGTGAGAAAGTAAAATATAAAACTGCGACACTCGAACTGTATTAAGATAACATAAGCTGCTTTTGCTTGAGCGATTATTAAATATCGCCAAGAGGTCGTTTATACGTGCAATTTAATCAATGTTAACGGACTATTACATTGTGGTAGGCCAAAATAAAAAAGGATTGATTTTTACAATAACATCAGACGTATTCAGTGAATTTTGTAGGTCTCATAACAGAATTGCACTATCTACATGTAATTGCTGTTTTGAATCTTATGAAAACGAAAATACGAATCGAAAAGAAATTTTATTTTTTTGACCTGTCACAGTGTAAGAGCCTGGTCGTAGACTTTATATTAATTATAAAACTGAGTTATCGATGAACTAGAACTATAAACAATTTTTATTCAATTTCGCTATGAAAAAGAATATTTGACGCTATCATGATAGGATCATCTTTAAAAATATAGTACACAAGTACATAATATTTTTAAATTTGAAGTATTGTACAATATTGTACAATATTGTACAAATTTTGGTTTTACATATATTATGTATAAATTCGACAAAAGATGTATACCGTAGTGGCAATAAACACTGTACTACTTACGCGCGTAATAATAATACAATTATAAAATAACTTTGTGCACAAGCGTGGATTTGAACGATAATGGTATGCATTTATTATAATATCTCTTAAAATTTTTGTTTTAAGCGATGTAATTGTACATAGAAAAGCTAAATAAATCACTATGAAAAGAAACACAGTACTTTTTATTTCAAATATGACGATATATTTTTACTCCAATCTAAATAGATTTTCTTAATAATTATTTAGAGTCTTAATGAATAATTAATTTATTATTTTATTAATAAATATTAGTATTATTTACAACTTTCTTTTATTTCAAATATTTTATTTACAAATGTTTTATTGAACTTGATTTAGTACTTTTATACTGTAAGTATTTGTACAATAACTTATATACAATAATAAAATTATAAAGGTACAGACATGTAAAATAATAAAAAAATTTACAATATTACTTTAGGTCAGGTGTTGAATTTCCAAGGTAACTTCGTAGATCTGCTATTGTAGATTGAACAATTTTAGCTTTAATGGTTGGTTTTCCAAGCCTTTGATGAGCAGTATATCGATGACATCCACCAAATGAGTAATAGTAATCGCCTCCTAAGTAAATAATATATTTATATAACATCAGTTAGTGTTTTTCCATTTATAAACAAATGAGGTTAGGTATAAATCATCTAGTACCATTTCTTCCTTTAATCCACAGTATGTCAACTGGTGGTACAAGAGATTCCATTTCAGGATCACTCAAGGTCTTCATCAAACTTTCAACTTTTTTTTCATCAACAGAAGGTGGAAATGGTCTAATTAATACACTCATAGGAACTTCATGTACTTCCGCGTTTGGACTTGAATGTATACTTGTAAAATCGCCTTCCATTTTATTACCTAAAAAAAAAGAAAAAAAAAACAAAATGATGAAATTTCTATCCACAATTATGAAAAACACCTGTGTAGATTTCAAGTACTTTGACATGAAAAATCTTTGTTATAATGATTATTTTAATGACAGTTATAATAAATTTGACAAATATTTTACGTACGAATACTAGTAAATAATATACATTTAATTCTTGGAACGTTCACTTTAGCAACGTTGAACATCAAATTGTTACTGGAGAACGCGTGCTCCGTTTTACAGTTAGTCATTCCAGTCTCGCGACTGCACCTTACTCAACCCCCACCTTTGCAACTTTGAGAACATGTGACTAAAGAAGTGGGGATAACACATCTATCTTATATGTTAGCGATTTTATCTCCACATTGCGTGACTTTTAACACGGTGGCTTTAAATAATTCTTTAATAACTAAAATTTTTCAAGTTGCAAAAATTTAATACTGACCTTGAATGTTCTTGTTGGCCCTCTATATGTATGATTTTTATAGAAGTTGAGGATAATTAATTATTAGCTTTAACCCGTATTGACTGGCTGTTTCTTGAGGAATGAAGATACATCTTGTGCCAATTTTTTATAAGCTTTAGCTGATGCAGAATCTGGAGCCTTAAGTATTACAGGTGTCCCATTATCACAGCATTCCATAATAGCATCATCCAAGGGAATTTTACATAAAATGTTTATACCTACAAAACATTGAATAAAGTCATTGGCTAAGTAAACTTATGAATGGAAAATATAAATAAATATAGTTTTACCAAACTCTTTAGCTACAGATTCAGTTGTGTCTTTTGCAAGTGGAACTTCACTTTTGCAGTTTGGACATATCACATTTGTCATATTTGAAACTATACCAGCAAGCGGAACATTGACTTTCTCATACATTGATGCTCCTCTTCTTGTAACATCTACTGCTGCTTTTTGTGGAGTTGTTACCAATAGTGCTCCAGCAATGGGAAGATTTTGTACAAGTGACAAATGAGTATCACCAGTTCCTGGTGGTGTGTCGATTATCAAATATTCTAATTTTCCCCATGCAGTTTGCCTTAACAATTTATCCAATGCACTCATAACCATGAGACCTCTCCATACAACTGGAGAATTTTTATCAATTAAAAAACCCATAGACATGCTGTAAAATGTTACGTCTTAATACAAAAGTTTCTAATAAATTCAAGATAAAACAAATAAATATATCTAAATTAAATGGTTAAAAGAAAAATTTAAAATCTTTACCATTTAACTCCATAATTCACTAAAGGTTCCATCTGATCCTGCTCATTTAACATGGGTGATTCATTTAAATTCATCATCAACGGAATTGAAGGTCCAAAAACATCAGCATCCAATAATCCAACCTTACTATTAGGTTCTATTAATTTTAAGGCAACTGCTAAGTTTACAGAAGTTGTAGATTTCCCTACTCCACCCTTACCAGATGCAACAACTAAAATTTGTTTAACACCAGAGATAGGCTTCTGCTTTGGTAAACCTCTTTTCATCATTTCTTTTTGCTTTTCCTTCATTTCTTCTGTTCTACTGTTGCCTGACTTTGTAGAGGAATAAAACTGTAAAAAAATTGTTAAATGAATTAAATACGTTTTAATTATCAATAAAATAATGTACTTAGAAAGTTATCGTAAAATAATAAAGTAAATAAACAAAATAGAATATTGGTAACATTTAATAATCTTCAAAAAAAAACAGTCTGAACAAAAGAAAACTTTTGAACATTCACTACCAGAAAAACAGATAGTTCTATACATCGAAATAACGATAAAGGAGCATCGATCTTACGTATTTCAAGGGCTGTCGAAAAAACTTTTCAGTAATCATTTTCCTTGCAAAAGCCGACATTTTTAACCGCATCGCAGATACGCCGCGAATCATACCCTCTCCTCTCCTATACACTACTGCAAGGGAAATTTAAAGGTACGGCACGTGGAAAAAAACAAATCAACATAACCTTTAACAAAGATATGGCAACGTCGCGCTCGCATCCTGGCTATTTAAACCGCGAACTCGAGGCTTTAAACATTTCACGCGCCATCTGAAAAAGCCGTGGCGTCGGGTCGATGAACTATCGAAACGGATGGATACGTGGGTTTTTTTTTTAAAGATGTGGCACGAATTTTGAAAAGTTGACAAGCCCATAAACACATAAATAAACTTTACTAGGATAAATAACATAAAAATAAAAAAGTATGTTTCTTATTCACTGCACAATTTTTTTTTTCCTAAAGTTTTCTTGAAAACGAGTATTTAAATAATTTATACATATAAACAAAATATCCCAAAAACCGTAAATAAATATTTTAATAAATTTTATACAAACATACTTGAAAACCCAAAAAATATTTCCCCTTTATTTTTACCAAGAAAGCAAAGCAACGTCACGACCTACCTGAAAAAAACCCCCATCTTCATAATACACAAGCCCTTATATACAACATGCCTTGATATACCTATATATAGGAAGCAAGCGGCAATAAATCGCGGCAACGTCGCATCAGCCGCGAGCGCTCTGTGTCGACTCGAGAAACACACACGTATATACGCGCCGCACAGACACAACTTCACATCTCGCACCGCTATATAGTGGACCCTGGAAAAATGGAACCCGCCGTCACTCGTGTTTTGTAGTCCTTCCTTCATCATCAACCCCTTTCGGCGCAAATATGTGACAGTGAGTTGCGCTTTCGTTGCATTTTTTTTTTTAATTTCCACACGCCGGTTCCTCTCTCTCTCTCGAGAGAGAGACGCACCTTATAATAGAAAGAAAGAGAAAGAGCGCGCGCGGGGCACGCGCGCAACCATTACTCGAGAGCGGATCGTCACACGCGCGAGCGCGCGCCCCGACGACGACGTCGATGTCGCGAGGAACACTATATGATATATCGGAGTGAGTCCTAACCTGACGGTATCGCGAGTGTACTAATGAACATCTCTTGAAAGTATTTCTCGTACGTCGTACGATCGGTATGAGACGAGTGTTTGATTTTGTTCTCATGGTGAGAGAGGATGGTGGTTACGTGCGGAGGAAAGTATCTTTGTTGTAGCTTTGTGTGCGGACGATTTCTTTTTTTTTTTTTGTTTTTTTAAAGATGCGTTTCGTATATATATATATGCCTCCGCATCGCTGGCAGCGTCCGATAAATAAGTAAACGTGTGAGCGCGCGTTTTCCGCGTCTTATCCGTGAGTGAGTGAGTGAGCAAAGCGCGCGCGCCGATGAGAGATTTTCGCGCGAGCGCTGGCTTGTGTGTGATGAAAGATTGTATAGCGGTGGAGGTGGCCGTTGACATTTGTGTCCTCTCTTCTTCTCTGATGATATCGGCTCTCTTTTCCAGACTAGTCGCAAGTGGGTGCAGGTGCTGGCTACACGGAATATGGGCCTAAAAGCGGCTGTGCAAGCTCTGAAGTAAGTTTGAGCAATAGTTGGTAATCTCACCTTGTTTATATGGTAAACAATTGTGTTGATAGCGGAGTGGGATATTGCAACTTTATGGCAAATATTGCTCACAGTTTTATATGGGTTTTTGATGAGCATTAATTGTAATATCGTTGACAGAATGTGAAATTTTTTTATAAAATATAAATATAGTTTTGTTGTGTTTGTTTTTTATACTTAAGCCTTAGCAAAAATTCTAATACAATATAATCATTATTCAGGAAAGCGGAACCACTGAAGGACAAGGTTCAACGTTGTAAAGATCTCCTAAATGATAATGATGCTTGGATGTGTCAGCGGCAGCTCCAGAAAATCTATCAGCAGGTACTCATTCTCGATCTGGAGTATGCCTTGGATCGTAAAGTTGAACAGGAGCTATGGAACCTTGGATTTAAGAATTACATAGCAATGCTACAGTCACAAGCAAAGGACAGAAAGAACCCTAAGCGCAGTGAATCACAAGCAATGCTCAGTTGGTGCTTGGAGGCAGCCAGCGGATTTTATCTGACTCTGTTACAAGAAATATGCACTGCTTTTGATTTGGACTTACCATTTAGAAGGTAGATATTTACAATATAAACTATAAGCACTGAACTAACAAGTAAGCCATGTAATGAAATTTTAATAAAATAAGGCTGGAGGTTATAGACTATAAAAATTGAGTATCTGTATATTATATCGGAGTAATACTCATTTCTGGTTCTAGATAACTTTTTTATTTTTTCACAACACTAAATCTTGATAAAAAATATAATAAACGAGATGTTGTGTTCGTTGTATTGATATTTGTATATGAATTTCAAGAACAAGAATGTAGTATCTTTATTAGTGTATTAATAGTAACATTTACAGATTTAAATCTTGTATTTCATTTACTAAATAAATTTGAAAAACCTCACAGAATAATTCACAATACTCTTTTTCAATACTTCAGAAAAGGCTATGTCTACGGCTGCATATCACCCTGGAAGGCTGTGGAAAAATTATCCGCACCCCACAAATCGTCGTGCTTCTATGCCTGTCAGTACTGTCTCGTGCACCTGGGCGACATAGCTCGGTATCGTAATCAGAACAAGCAGGCTGAACTGTTTTATCGCCATGCCGTATCGCTCTCGCCATCCAGTGGTCAACCTTACAATCAACTGGCCCTCCTCGAGGCATCACGCGGCGACAAACTCGGCACGGTTTTTCACTACGTGCGCTCTGTGTCCGTTAAGTCGCCCTTCCCTGCCGCCTCGGCGAATCTTGCGACTATCCTGTCGGCGTCCCTCAATGACACCTCTTTCAACGTTGAGGGAAAGACCAAGCTAACGTCTCAGGAGTACATTGCTGTTTTCTTAAAGCTTCACGGAGTTATTTATAACTTAGGAGATTTGAGGTATTTTTTAATTGATGCTTAATCGATTGCTGAAAAGTATCGACGAAGTTTGATTAATTATTTATGGGATTTTTTTGCAGCGTCGCTTCAACATACGTTAAACTCTTAAATGATACTCTAACTGCATTAGTGGCGACTGAGAGTTTTAACTCGTGGAGATTAGTACAAATGCTGGTTATCAATTTGTATGCTTTGCAACACGTGGCTGGAGCACCAGTTGAAAATGCAGAGTTAATGAAGACCGACCAATTGAGCGCAGACGAGAAGATATCGAGAAACTGCATTCTCGATCTGATTGCTGGAAGTTTATCTGCCCTGTTGCTGCCTGTTTATACAATAAAAAATGCAATAGTCAACTATTTTGCTTTACCAACCAGTAAGTTAATTGTTTTAATTGAATATAAACTTATCAACTAGAAAGTGTAACCAAAATTTAATATAATTATTTTAGTTAAACTGTGCCTTGACTGGATACAGCTGAGACCAACAATTTTGGAAGAGGCGGCGTTCGCTTCAAGACTCCAAATATGGCCAAGTCTCTGTGTTCTGTTAAATGGTTTACATGACTGTGTAACTGATTTCGATTACAATCAGTGTAAGTTTTCGCTAAAAATCCAATTTATTTTCACTTACAAAGCTCATTATACAAAAATAACCAATATATTCCTGCAGATGCCAAAGTACCACTGCCGGAAGATCGTGACCTCCAAGGTTTTTTGCCACTGGAAAAATCATTTGAAGCTCTTCGATTTACCAATACCGATTTAGAGGGTGATGTTGCCATGCTGAACAAACTTCGGGCTATGCGCATACTGTATTTGGGCCGGCGCATAGCGCAGCACAAGGTAAGCGGCGCGACCCTCATTTCTTTGTGCGACCAAAACGAAGAGCGTAAATTCATATCCGCCACTGAGGGCACCGGACTGAGCAACGAACTTATGAAAGAATTAGAAGAATTAAGCCTGAACAAGGAGAAACAACCTATTATAGCTAATAGCCCCGTACCCTCCGAATCGGCCAGCAGCAAGGGTTCTTCGGAAATCGATAGCTTAATAGCTGAATTTGGATGTAAGTCTTGATATTATTAATTATTTTTTTAGCGAAAATATCATTGAAGACTTACCATATATTACAATTAATCGTAAATATCCATTCTCTGAATAGTGGAAAAACGAGGAGGCATACTAAAGCCCCAAGGCTCACTAGAACGTAACCGTGACACCGGCGACCTCGTCATTAGCACTGAAAACAATGCTATGCCATCGTCAGCTAGGAAGCCGCGTCAGAATGTCGCGATGCAGGCGATAATGCGTCGGGCTGAAACCGAGCAGAAACAAGTGACCTTCAAAAACGTCTCGCCCGTGATAATTGAGGAAGCCGAGAAGAACAAAGCTACGGTTATATCAACAATTCCTGTGAGCATCGTAGCTTCGTCTGCATCTCCTGCTAAGACTAACAATGTCAAGGCTATTGTTGCATCGTCCTCGACGTCAAATGCAACCGGCACTACGATTGTTAGTGCGCCACCTATTCAGCCTCGTCCGCCTTTGATGCCTAACGCGCCACTGAATATCCATAAACCAGCTATCGTTCAGCAAAATCAGCAACAAGCGCAAAAACATCAACAGCATATACAGCAAGTGCAGCCCCAACAACAGCAACAGCAACAAGCTCAGTTACAACCTCAACAGCAAATTAAGGTATTGATATATTAGTTTTTATATAATTGATTCAGAATCACATATAATTATGGATGTAACTTTATATCTAGATATGGCAAAATATCTAATCAATGGAAGTTTAATTTATTTTTTAAAACTAACTGTAATTCTTAGCCCTAACATATTTAAAATATCTTAATACTCAAAAAAATATATTGTCAGAAGTTTGAATTTTGTTTAAAGAATTCTTCATAGTTTTATGCATGTCAATGAATTTTTAGATGCATCTCATAAAACTTTTCGATTTACTTTATAGCTGGACGGTCATTTAAACAATATGCTTCCATTACATCAACAGCTGCAGCAGCAACAACCACAGCAGCAACAACGTGAAAACGTTATTCTGCCCCCGCCGATGGTGAAACCTTTCTCATTGGCAGACATGCCAACAGTCCCGCAACTTCCTGGACCACCGCCCCCTGGACTCGGGCAGTTTCCACCACAACAGCAACAGCAGGCCTCACTGCCTCCTCCTACTGATACTGGCTATCCTAATCAATCCTTCAACGTTCAAACGCCCCAGTTCAACAAAAACTTTATGGTCATTCCACCGGCTTCGCTGCAGCAGTACACCGTACAACCTGCAGGGATTCAGGGACAGTTTAATACTGCGCAATCTCAGCCTGCTTCGCAGAATCTACCCTTCTCGCAGAATATCAACGTCGGTCAGGGCAGACTGATTCAACAACAACAACAGCAGCAGCAACAGCAACAACAACAACGCGGAAACTTTACTGCATTAGCGCAGAGTAACACTATGCTGGCTCAAGGTTTAAATCTTACTCCGCCTAATCAGCAGCAGCAGCCAATAGGTAAAATTCAGATTTGTTTCTGTTTCTCTAATGCATTATTATCGTTGATTTATATAAGTTGTGTATTCATCATATATATTTAAAAAATATTAGGTATACATTCTTATATTATTTTTTATGGACAGGTCAAAACATGAATCTGACCATGCAGCAAAATCCCCTGGGCATTCTTCCACAAAACCTCTTAACCGGCACCCACCGTCCAGTCAACGGATTGAGCCTACCGAATCACATGAACATACCCGCGGCCACTGCCTACGCTGATAGTGGCATTTCCGGTACAGGTCCTTCCAACATCCAGTCCCAGTTGAATTTTGGCACCAACTTCGGTCAAAATAGCTTCGCCCAACTGCAGCAAAAGCAGATATCCCCGACGACCTACGGCAACGGACAACAGCCGCAGTTTACCTTCCCTAATCAAGCAGGTTTGAACAAGAATCAACCGCCTCAACAGCAGCAGCAGTCGTTGAACAATTACCCGATGTTCCACGGTTATGATGCGACAAAGGATTACAATCCGTGGAAGGATCCGCAACCACCACAGCCGCCGGTCACCTGGTGGGGCAGCGGTAACGTGGCTGGTCAGATGCTGCAGCAGCAGGGTCATGGCAAGGATCTATCGATCGTCGGAGGTACCGATGCGTTTCAGAACTGGGTTAACCCGTCCAATTCGGCTAGCCAGCGAATGGGCAACGTGCCCCTCACACCCGGGAACAATTATCAACAGAATCCGCTGCAGGGACGGCTCTACAGCGGGAGAAACAACTATGACGATATTAGGCCTTTTGAAGTATGTCTACACCAATCCTTATGACTAATAATTTATTTTATATTAATGATTAATTAACTTAATCGTATAACTAGATGGAGCAGAAGCAGCCGCAGTCCGTGGCGACGAGCAACACCTACTCGCTCTTCAGCGGCAATAGCTGGGGTATGAATGGCCAGTTGCCCACCTCGGCAGGCATATCTTCCTCCTCCTCGTCTGCTCAACAGGACCAGATGAAGGCGCGCCTCAGCCAGCAGTCTTTGTGGTCGGGTCCTGGGCCATCGCCCCTTGAGCGTCTCCTCGAGCAGCAGAAATCCTTACGCGAAGGCGGGACTTGAACGGCGCCGCGCGTTGATGGCGATCGACGTACGACACGCTAAATGGGATACCAATTTTTGCTGCAGACGAGAAATGAAAAACCAAGAGTAACAAAAAAAAAATAATAATAAACAAACCAGGCTAACACTAGCATAACCATTCGCCCGACTACTCGCGCGCACACGCGTGCGGTTGTCTACAAGAGAGTGTAACCGACGAAAGACGATTACAAGACTAGACACATTTGAAAAAAAAACATCTAACACATATGATCACCACATACAACACGTGGGCGAATGTCAAACCGTAATCATCGACGCTAAGAACTAATTAAGATCACACGACACACGTTTAATATGGAGAGAATAAGATAAATTTAATCATCAAGTTTAACGAGCAAATGTAAAATTTTAGGGAGAATACACACACACACATACATGTAGGATGAAAGAGAAACATCGTAGATCGGCGCAAAGATGTAAAAGGACAGGGAACGCAAAAAATCGATTCGCGTGGACGTATACGCGTGCGTTCGACACCAAAAGACGTCAACATACACACATGCGTGTTGCAATTTTAATTATTTATTACAATGGATATCGCAGGTGCATGATGTGTATGAGTGACGTCGCGCATTGTCGAGAAATAACACAAAGAACATTTCGACCGACAAAAGTGTGCTTTATTTAAGACGAGAAAAAGCTCAAACAGGGAGAGACAAGGAGACATGATGAGAGTGACACGGGAGAGAAGTTGATTCATTGCAAATTATAGATGAGCGAGAGATGATTTTACCCCATAAACGAATAATTGTGCTCTTTGATTTATCTAGAACGCGATAGAGATAACACTATTCTGCTTTTATTTACCAGTGACACTTTATTGAGTGTCAAAAATTTCTTTTTAGCTAACGCGCTGTGCTGGGCGAGCATCATGCGCGCCCGATAGCGTACGTAGAAAGACGCGTGTGCCCTCTCTACGAAAAAAAAATCATGTTTAGAAATTATCGAGAGACTATGTATCGAATGAACTTGAAAAAAAAAATGAGACATTTCTCTCGGACCTAATCCAGAGTATTTTAATGGTCGCGCATTAGAGCTGTTTAATTTACTTTTTCGTTCAATTCAATTCCTATCCTCTTTCCGTTTTATCTTTTATTTACGTTCCGACAACAAGTATGATTAATATAACGCATAATTAATAGGCGTTGCAGGTAGAGATGAGACGAACACTCGGTGGAATATTTGCATGTTTAATTTAAATATAACAATGTATTATTTCTTTACTTTCGAGATGCAATACCGATCTATTCGTCCATATAAATATAATAAAAAAAAGCGATTGACATTTAAAAAGTTTTTTCTGAAATTCCCTTGTATGTCAAACACACAAACGGTTGCATGTTGAATTTTATCAATTACCAATATTGCAGTTCGATAAAAACACATAATATCGCAAATAGATTTTGTAACGTTAATGACGCGTAATTAAAGAAACAGCTAGAGACTGATACATTAATCCAAATAAAAAAAAAAGGAATGAGTTCCAAGCTTCTTTAGTTTACGTAAAAGGCTGTCTATACACATAAAAAAATATTAATAGACTAATGACAATGTAACAATTGCGTTTAAACTAAATAAAATTGAGGATTATTATATTCATTACCTGCAAATACATTATGTTAAAAGTGCAAGGAGTCAATTATCATTTAAAAAAATCCAACACCTTAGAATTTAACAAAATTCTTTATTTTTTTTTTAAAAATTTAAAACTATATAACATACGAAATACTTGGTATTTTATTAATCTTTCCAAGAAAATATATTTTAATTTAAGATTTTTTATATGATATTCTATATTCCTTAATTATTATCACAATTTGATACAATGAAGTTTTCTGTGGTGGTTTGTTTATACTTCAATTATTTTAAAACTAATTCTTAGAAAACTTTTATTCACAAACCGTTAATTTCCTCCTTTTTGAGCTTGCTCGAATTAAAAAAATTTCACTGCTCCAGAACTTTGTTTATATAAATAAGTAATGTTTTTCATAATAAAGAACTAATGAAATTGCTGTATTTAAGTTCGAATAGAAGATATCAGAAATTTTGCAGTGATCTATAATACTTTTTTAATTTAATTAAAATTTTTTTAAATAAACTGAACTCATAAAAAAAGATAAAATTTCCAGTAGGTTTTTTTAAAAATTGATTAATTTAACAGTATCATTATTAATTTTTTTACCCTAATAAGAACACAAAAAATTTTGATTAATTGGTTCCTCATAAATTTTCAAGAAATTTAGGTTTTCATTGCTAGACTGTTATCACTTCTTCTTGTTTCGATCGACTGATCTAATTCTGACAAACGAGTGATAGTTAATGAACAATTGAACGCAGCATTTTTCCTTTTAATGAGATGGTTCATGAAAGAGCTATTAACATAAAGACCTTTTTCAAATAGTTTTGATTTTAACCTTCTGCATGTTAAAACCTGTGGAATGAGATAATTTTTAGATTTCATATACATAAGTTACCAGAATAATAATTAACTTACTAATCCTTTGTAGCTGGTTGAAGTATGCAGATGACCTATTTCTAATGAATAATTAAATTTTTTTGCTTGTATATTACTATTTACAATTTGAACTGTACCATTCAAATCTCCTTCTGCATTTATGGAAATATTTAAGAAGAAAAGTCCCATATTGTGTATGTTGATAGCTTGGTCAAATATCTGTGGATACGAGTATAAAATTTTCCAAGACTTTTTATAGATACCATTTTCTGCTGGACCTTCCTAAAAATTGTTAAAATTTAGATTGATTATTTTTATTTTGTTATTTCATCCACTACGTAAATATTTAAAAAATATATTTTTTAACCAAAATTAAATACCAGTATTAAACAGTCTTCGTGATAATATCTTATGTGAGGGATCATTCGGCCATGTGGAAATTCTTCAGTACAAGGTCTAATGCTACAAGGATACTTTCCTTTACCTACTTGTGGTGCTGTTTTTAGATCTATTGAAGTATCACACTGTACATTGTTTACATTTGTAATAAGTGCGATTGGCTGTCCATTGAGCAGTTCCAGATCTGTTTGTGTCTGAACACATGACTTATTACTAAGGACTTTTTCATTTGAATGATGTTTTGGATCTAGCAACGAAAGCTGTAATTCGCAGTGAAAATTTTACATTTTGTTTTCAATAAATTTGTACATTAACAAATAATATATTCTCCTATAGAACTCACTTTGATTTCATCAAACTTAGATGCTAATGTTTCAGCTAAATAATTTCTTGTACCATTAAAAAAACTCTTACAAAAAGGGCAATGTGGAATTTGTGATTGGCATTTGATGCATACATGATGTCCATTGGTACACATAGGTACAGGACCACTAAGTGGATCAAAACAAACAGGACATTGAAGGATTTCCTCCAAGTCTTCTGCATACTACAAAAAGTATAAATCATATAAATTTGAAATAATTTATTGATAACTGTGTGACTCAAAATAATAAGGTTTTTGTATATATAATCATCGTTATCATACTATAGTAGATATAACGAATTTCTTGTTTAAAAAACACATATAGCGGTTCGAAATTAATAAATCGTTGAGATTTACCTTGTTCCTCAATGTAACTAACGCGTTGTTCATGTTGCTTAACCATGTATAACTTAGTGCAGCTGTTTAAGGAACGTTCACCCGGGATACGACAAACAATAATGGTCTGAAAATCTCGTTTCTTATAAAAGATCAAAGACCCATAAAAACAAACTACTTCTTATTTCTTATTAATTGGCGCTGGTGTATAGGAGCTTAAGCAGAACTTGAACGTAGACAAGTTCACTGTAAGTAACGTTTCTGTACTTATAACATTTGTTTACGTTTCGCGACGGTATCAACTTCCACGAGCTTGCCTCCTCATGCCATGACGTATGCGTGCAGGCAGGCTGTAATCAACCAATAGTAGCCAATTTCCTAAGTGACTCTGACAGTCAAATTTCTCGAAAAGCTATAACAGCTTTATAATAGCTGAACGTCAAACGGTTGGTATTTATGCGTATATAGGATAGCGGTAATTTCAAATTTAAACAGTATTTTATCTTTTTATATTGTTTATTTAATATTTCAATTGGTAATAATTATTACAGAAGTATAGTTTGAAAAAGAATATTTCGTCGACATTTTTTTCTTTTCATAATGGTGTCATTTACTTTTTTATAAACATACAAATAAATGTTATTTTGAAAAATTGTTCTACACAAAAATATTTTCTAAAAATTGAGTTATTTTTCACATAAAAAATACTACAGTTTGAAAAATTCTTTATACTGATTCTTGGATCAAATACAAGAAAATAAATCACAAGTGTTTGATTTATTTTACGTTTAAAAATATTATAAATAGTTTTCAATATTACTAAGATTTAAAACACATTTCTAGAAACATTAATACAAAATTACACTTATTTCTATGTTTTTAATGCAGACATATTATTTTTTTAATTTAATTAAAGTATCTTTTGTTTCGTTCATCAAATATTGTACTTGATGAAGGTCTGACGTTAATGACACTAACTTCATTTCCATTTCTCTAGGACTGTTTACATATTTGCTTAGGTACATTAAATTATCCTGAGTTTTATATAAAAATGTAGACAGTTTAGTAGTCACTGTTTTAACCAATTCTCTACATGTTTTGTAATCTTTAACTTTCTCATCTTGCAGTTTTATGTCTTTATCAAGAGTGGTTATTGAAACCTGTAAAAGTAAAAAAGTTATGAAATATATTAACCTCCCCCATAAATTAGAATATGAAAATACTATTTTTTTTCTAAGTATAAGATTATTTTTATTTATTTATACCTTAAGATTTTCTAACTTCTTAGATATATCTTCCGCCAAAAAACATTTGATATTTGTAAATGCACTTTGGCATAATGGACAATTTTCCATTTGATTTTTACATGTAACACAAACACGATGTCCTGTACTGCATTGGACCATTGCTTTGTCAGTCTCAAAGCATACCGGGCACTCTAAACATTGCTCAACTTCATGTATACCCTGCAAGATGTAATAAATTCTATAAATTAGATTAGGCAAATTATATGGTTATTTAAAAGTAACTAAAAATTCAAATGTTAATAATTATCTACAGAATAAAAGCGCTTTATTGTAGGTAGATATATAAAATAGGATAAAATAAGAGATTAAGATTTCAGTTGTATATTTTTAAGCACAATATAAAACTATATTTACCTGAAGCAGTTTTTCGTAATGTGGCACATTTTGTTCTTTACCTTTCTGCATACTTTTCTGCGTCATTTTTTTACAAGTAAATATATATATAGTACGTAACAAATTATATACAAATATATAATTAAGTATTGTAAAAATCTTATGTCTTTTTTAACGAAAAAAAAAATAGGTACGTTATTAACCGAACAGGTCCAATAACCAAATAAACGTATAAAAACCAACGACGATCGTAGAGAACTAAATGCGCCGTGCGGGGTAAAACACAAAAGACAAAAGACAAAACAAATGACCTCTGTAATGTTTACGAAAAAGTTGTAACTGGCCTATATACTTACTAGCGCGGCAAAATTCAAATTTGTCAAATAATACCAACCTTGAAAAATAATAATATTTTTCCAGTTTTTCAAATTCTTAAATTTATCATAAAAATATCACATTAATTTCAAACAATGGATATAAGGACAAATTAGGTATATATTATAGGGAAGAAAAAAAATAAAACAATAACACATCGTTATACGCACAGTTTTGTACAAATGATATATAGAACATTTATTTTCGTTAGAAAAATATAGAAAAAAAAAACATTGTACATTCAGTTCGAGATGACTAAGTCTCGCAAAAAAAAATCTAACGCAGAAGTATACATATATAGAGAGATAGAGGAAGATGAAGAGATGAAGGGAAAACGAGAAATACGTACGAATTGTGGTAGAAAAATACAGTATACAATTATAGGAAAAAAACAGAGAAAGAAAATGATACAAGATATACAGACGTGTTACATATATAAAAAGAATGTCGTAAACATCGACGACGACGACTACGACGATATCCTCCTAAAAGAACTCGCGCGATCGGTCCGCGGTTAGTGAAAACATAAATAAACTAAAGATAAAAACGACGCTAGTTCGCGACGCGAGAAATAAAAGGACAGAAAGTACGAGAGAAAAGTATAGAATTAAAAAGAAAAGAATTCCTTATATAATCGAACGATGACAGATTAATCGTCGAACGGTCGTCATAGTAGCTATAGCACACACGCGTATAATATTTATATATATTTATAGCTTCGTTGCGTTCTATCATGCGCGTATATCTTTCGACCCCGCGACGAAATGACCGAAGAGGATCGTGTGTGTGTGGGTGGTTGGTTGTATGTGAGAATGATGATTTTCGCCGATATGTTTGCTGCTGGGTGAATTTGTTAATTTATAGACGGATGCCAGGGTTGCGCGAAGCGACAAAGTTGAGCAGTTCATCGCTGTCCTCGCAGACGAAAGGCTTGACGTGGTGACAGGCGACGTCGTGCCACTTGATACCGTCGTTGTAGAAGTTGTTCAGGATCGACAGGCAGGACTCGTCGTTGCCCTGGAAAGTTGAAAAAAAAAACGTTTTTAATTTATTTTTGTTGAATATTTGAGGTTATTGGCGGGTTTTTTAAAAAGATTTTTGAATTTTCTTTTTTGTTTTGGTTTTTCTAGCTTTTAGTGAAGAAATACGTTTATTTGAAATTACCATAAATAATAAAAAAAAAAAAAATTAACGTTTGACATTTCATCATATACACTTTGAATATAAAAATTCAAATGCCTGGTTTATAAAAATCATCTGGATGAAACATTACCTGAGGAGCTTCACGGTTATCGGGCTGAGGTGTGCCGTATCCTCCGGTGTGGCTCCAATCACCGGTGTTACGCTGGTTCGTGGGTCCGATCTTAGCGCCTGAGCCGGACCAGAACCATCCGTTGACATTCTGGGGCTGGAGATCAGGTCGGTCGCAGCCGTTGAAGTTACATTTACGGCCTGAGGTCCAGATGAATCTCACGTTGCCTATATATAACAAAGTTGTTTAGTTCGTTAGTTGAAAGTGTATATATATACATAAAAATATTAATTAAGGGATAAGTTGTATAATATTATATATATATGCATGGCTGATGTGAAAATAGTTTATATACATGTATAACAATTGGATTTCTCATTTTTTATCAAATTCATCATCTCTTAACTAAATTTTAAATGAATAATGTACTATTATACATGAATCGACATTTGGATATATGGACAAACTAATATTTAAAGAAATTCATTGGCAGTTAAATTTTAATTGTTTTCACTCAAGCGATTCTTGACTTAACAAATTTCTCTCATAAAAAAAACCATTCATTTGTTCATATTCAAATTATGTCCATTCGTTAACAGTAAATTTTCTTTTCTCCGCATGTAACTTCAACGAATCTAGTCATATACCTCCGAAACGCAATTAATTCAACCGCAACAATTCCCATGGCAAACTCACCTAGAATCCCGAATTACTCTTACAACGTGTATACCTCTATAATATATATATACCCTCAGGCAAACCCCCTTTTTCCCTCTCCCTCACAGCCCAGTTCTCCTCAAACAATAATATATAAAAAATAAGCCTTTTCTCTCTCTCTCTCTCCCCGCAATCTCATCTCATCTCGATCGCACGTCCGCGTATATAATATATATACGTTAATACAAAGGCTTTTTGTTCGTGAAAATCGCCTGAGGCCCACGACGCTCATCGTGTGTAAATCATACCAGACGATCTTTTTTTTTTTCTTCTTTCTCACTCGTCCCTCCCGCGTTAGCTCTCTCGTTGACCCACAAAATTTTTCGTTTGTTACATAGCGCGCGTGTCTAATATATATAACTTATTGTACATGTCGTTCGCGTACGTGAAATCGAAGAAAGTCTAAAGCGTTTTCCATTGTTATATCTATGTATATGTATATGTTTGTACACGGTTGATTAAAGCTTAACGCTCGCGTGAGGTTCGTTCATATGGGGTTATAAGGTGTAAGTAATGGGGGAAAGTGCGGTTTGTGGTTTGATCGTCCGCAACGTGGTACGCGTATGTATAAGTTTTTCGAGCACCGCGTTGATGTGAGAACCATGAATTTAATTATGTATATGTATGTAAGATATATACGCGCGGTATGATGTTTTGTACCGTAAAAGTTATAATGACACATATTATGTAGTAGTTGTAGAGTAAACAATGAATATATAATCTAGAAATCGTTTCACGCGTACTCATTGCACTTATGAGGATAGCATAGTTTGAAAGCATCTTCGGGGAACGTCTCTTACTGTTTCTTCTTTTTTTGGGATGTTATACGCGCGCGCAGATGCGTGTAGCCAAAAGATAGCGCGGCAAACAAGTTTAACGATCGTACATATATACGCAAAAAATGGTACCACGCGCGTACAAGTCTCTTGCATAAAACATGCAATCGCGTTACAATGTGAACGTCGTAAAGCGAAATAATAATAACATACACTCTCTTCTGCTATACAGTGTCATCATAATTCTCGACATTTTTAACGTATATATTATATATACCATAGGGGAAGAGGACCTTGATGTAAAATTCCAAAAAAAAAGTCAACCGAGAGTTGAATCTTAATGAACACGCACGTATATAAACGTATTACGATGCTTCATTCCTCGCGTCTCTATACACACACATACGCGTAACATCTTACATATACATACATCCACTTGCTTTTGTAAAATGCAAAAACTGCTTTTTTCTCTCTCTGTCTCTCTCGAATAAAACCCGTCGTCGTAAAAGGATGCACCGTGCGCATGCGCGCGTGTATAAACAAAGTAAAGAAAAAAAAGAACCAGGAATGGTTTATTGCGACAACTTACGCGTCGTGCGCGTGTATGTATAATACAGTATAAGTATCCTTTTTACATCCGCCGCGCCGGGAAAGGTTTCCTCATCTTTTTTTTTTGTAATACTCATACTGTTCTTATCTTCAACGGATTATTCGCAGAGTAGAGGCAATTTTTTTTTTGAGGAAAGTCTTCTATTATTATCACGTATATATAAATCTTCCACGCGATCACAATATATATATATAAAAAGAGTCTTCTCTCGTCGAAGGAGGGATTATAAACTATACGTGATAGGTATAAATATCTCATTGTATACGCGGCGAGGAACAAATATGAGAAAAAGCCGCGTAGGTGAAATTTATTATTATTTTAGAGTCGCCGCGTGCGGATATTTCGTGTGAATTCTCTTGAAGTATAAGGTAAATCGTAGCTGCGAAAGCTTATTCGTTCATCCGTTATCAAGGAAGTTTGCATGCGAAAATCTAGGAAAATTTCTACCATACGATTCACTTTCATGTGATTTTCTCATATTGTGTGTGGTTCTTTTTTTAAGCATCAACGATAATTTACATAAACGCATGGAAATAAGATTATTCAAGTCTTTTAAATTTTAAAACGCAATTCACTATATCATCATCATCATTATCATCAACGTTCCCCATCATATACATTATCGTAATAAAAACTTCTTCAACCATTTTTAAAATTCCTATCTCCAACCAATGCAAACGCCATATAGCTTTAACAAAAAAAAAAAAAAAAACTCTCTTCATCGTTGCAACTTACAACACACAAAAAAAAGAGACTTTAACAGCCTTCCGTCGTATATACACGCTGCACCTGAAAATCCTCTTTGCTAATTAACATTCCACCTCGCGTTTACACACATACATACACGTGATGCAGGCGAATTGGGAAATCTCTCGTATATACGCTACAGTTTTCCTCGCGGTAGCAGCAGCAGTATACGGTACCACGATCATCTTCCTTTGCTCGACGTGTATATATATATACAGCGGTGATGCAATTGGTACGCGTATATATGGAGAAAGCCGCGCAAAGTATATATATAAGAGTCGATCGCCGTGTATATATATAGTATAGTAAGGAGAATTACGCGGCTCGATACGCCTAATTGGCTCGTTAAGTCACGGACTGCGCTTTGCATAATTTCGGTGTATATACGCTATATATGTGCGTTGAAGTATAGTTTTGTGCGTGTATATATGTATAGGTACTTTGAGAAGGTTCTATACGCGTGAGGATATACGTGTGTGCGTATATGTAGTTGGTTTCCTGTTTGTTGTAATTGCGTATATAGAAGAGTTGTATATATCAAGATTCTTTTTCTTTTTCTTTTTAAATAAACGTTAGAACGAGAGTTTTTTTTTGGTATTTCGTATATTATTTAAAACCGTAATTAGCTCGGATGAACCAAAGAAAATGATTCTTTTTTTTACAACGCGATTATTCAATTTGTGCTCGCGCACTGTATACTTATCCCATTACATAAAATTGCGATGTATATACGAATAATATACGTGTTTGAATAATAGGCCGAGTTGTAAAAAAATGAAAAAAGAAATAAAGGTAATTTTTAGAAAGTATAAAAGTACCAATGACCCCTTAAAAATCGCCGATAAACGAGCATTAAAAAAAAGAAAAAAGGCAACGCGACTCGACCCTCGTGTCGTGCCAATTATACTATACGCCGGCAATTTGTAATCTAAAAGGCCATAGGAAAGTGCAAACAACCGGCCATAAAAATTCTAATCACCATAATTAGAAAATACCTCATTTCTGCGCGGTTTCTCGGTATTGTATACGAATATATATATATATACGGGAAAATATATAGACTTCGTAATCGAATGATTATCGGGGAATAATTGATTCTCCGCGTGTCACGCGTCGCGACGCGATGAATATGAGAATTATTAGAATTTTCGCGACCGCGAATTCGCCATTTGAGGATACGTTCGTATAGAAGTTTTCTGTATTGTAGATATATATATGTATGAAGTGATCACATTTGCTTTGTTTTCAAACACGTTTCTATTGTAATATGCGACGTAACATTCGCGTTTCTTTCCATGTATAGTAGAATTCGATTGTTCGACTCCGATCGCGGTTAAATAGAAATTTAAATGCCAATATGCCTTAAATGTATATATACTTCTATATTTTCTCTCTTTAAAATACTCCATATACATACGTAAATTCAATCGTATATTCGACGATTGATTATTATACTAAACCGCGAATACATGACAAATATTCCTTTAACCTTTAACGGTATACATTTTCTACAATCAATAATCAGTTAAACCGAAAGCAACCCACGCGTTTTACATATATATTCCATGTCAACTCACTTATAACTCCCCCCCCATTATATCCTCGTCCGCGCGCACGTTTCTGCATTTTTCAACTGTCGTCCGTGCGCTCATTACGACCTCTCACCTCTCTCTCTCTCTTTCACTCTTTAACCCCTTAAGCCCCCCCCCATCACTTACTACTACTCCTTTCCAATATCGCCCATCTCGAACTATCACTCTCGCGAGCGTGCGCGCGTGCATCACGCGTTTGACCCCCGATCATCTTCGTACTCTCTCTCTCTCTCTAATACAGTAATTTCATGTATACACGTGGAATAGATTTTTCGTGTTATACGCCCGGGTGAAAGTGGGTTGACAGTGTGCCGCCGCTGTTGTTGTTGTTGTTGTTGTGGATCAAAGCGGTGATTTTCCCGCGGGGTGGTGACGGAACGCGTGGGAAGATTATATTGTATTGTATGTGTGTATAGATATATACGTGATGAGTTAACGTGTATATATATTATATATTATAAATTCATTAAGCGCGTACACATATATTGGTTTATAAATAGAAAAGTTTTTTTTTAAAAATCTTTTAATTGATATATTCGATAGTAAATTTATAGTTATGCGAAATAAAGTTAATTCGCGTGTACCATTTAATATTAAGCTAGGCCGCTTTATTATCAATATTTCAAAGACTTTTAACACCTGTACTGCCGCTGCTGTTGCGCGAAGATTGTAAAGTAAAAAGTTAACGCTTATATATATTTGCATAAATAAGAGAGAGAGAGAGAAATTTCGCAACGACGATCGTTGCAAAAATCGCTTTGGATTTACAGCCTTAATAACTTTTTAAATACTTGAAAAAACGTTCGCGCGTATACTCTGATGCGTATATAATATATAAAAAATTCACGAAACATCATCAACGACCATTATGCGTATATATATATAAACGAAGGCATTCCGCGCTAAATCTCGAATTTTATTACACTCAGCGCGTATATATACATTTTCACCAATTCATTCGCCTTAACGACGAATGCTGCATACACATACACTTATAAGCGAAATACATAATGAAAAGCAAAACCACGGCGCGTCGTCGTCGGTATAATTCTTGTGAAACACCACCTGTGTGCGCGCGCGCGCATAGTGTGCAATTCTGAGTACATGTACACACACAGGTGCGCGCAAGTGAATCGTTGTGTCGGCGAACAAGAGAAGCAGCCTCGGCAATTCATAAATCAAAATCACGCGGTTTTATTATATTTCGTCCTCGGACTGTTGTTGTGGTTTGTAAGATGCGTTGTATATATATATGATATGTGCACTGGACCATTATGTGTGTATGAATGAAAGGTCGGATATACACAAAGGGAGAAAGAAACGAGAGGAAGAGTCATTATACATATACACGCGTGTATATAGTACATATATGCGGTAAAGTGAATATATAAGGATTGCGGAGGATGAATAATAAATCGCGGTATAATTGCACGCGTGCGCGCGCGGGCTTGAAAAGGACGACGAAGTAGGAGGAGGAGTGTATATATATACAGTGGTTTTTGTTATATAGAAAAGAGCTGTTGGTAAGAGATGGGCGGCATTTGTATATATAGAAGCGCATGCATAGTAGGGTACCATGTGCGTTAAGAAATCAGTTAACGCCGGTTTTTAAGCCTCTCTTGCGGCAATGCGCGCAAGCGCATTTGCATTTGACCTCCCGCGCGCGTTAAATTGAAAGAGGAAATGTGCGAGATAAGGTGTTGCGGTGAATGTAGAGAGAGATTTTCATATACGTATATAGTTTTAGGGTTCTTCTTTTTAACAAAGATTTCAACAGCAACAACAACCATGATATTATAATATTATATATTATCTTAAATGTTTTTTTTTAAACTAAAAAAACAAATGTACGAACCTCGTGCGATTCTCTGCTTGATGAATTCGTTCTCCTGTGGTGTCTCAAGGGACACGGCGTCCATACAATGACGTCTGCAGATGTTTCTAGCGTCAAGCCAGTCGACCTCAAGGTTCCTCGTTGGTTGATGTTCCCAACTGAAGAAGTACGAGTGAGCAACGCCTCGCGCATCTCTGTATGTCGCGTGTCGTACACCTGTTGTAAAGGGTTAAGTGCGATAAACAATCGATGATATATTGAGCATTATAGTTGGAAGTGTTGTATATATATGTATGTATATAGAGGTGAATTGAAAGCGACGAGTTTTATATATATATGAGAAAATGGATGGCGTAGTTTAAACTATACGCCATCCGATTAAATGTGTAAGTATATATAATGGTTAACAATTTTGTAATTTAAAAGGAAGCTATATTTTTATTTTATTATTATTGTTATTGTAATTCTCGGATTATGTCATTCGATCGTTACGTTATTTTATTTTTTTTTATGGCTTTTCATTACTTTAAATGGGCTTAATCGCTGCGCTAATAGTAACGATTTAATGGTACCATTAAATCGTTGAACGGGCGGTTGCATAAGTAATTAGAAACGATTACAACAATGGTCTATTTCTTTCTTCATTATATATAAACGTTTATTTTACAAATGAACGCTATTAATATATAAATTAGCTCGAACTATTATTCAACCGAGAACCGCCAATAATCCCATCCCATTCTAATCCTTAAAAAGAAAAAGAAACAAAAACAACAACAACAACAAAATGAAATTCCTTAAACGACGATCCCACGAAAGGTACCGACAATTCATCTGTAAAACATCTCACTCGTGATCTCGTACAATAACGCAACACGCAAAGTAAATAGATACATATCCCAAGACACAAAAGGACGTAAAATCTCCAACGTGATCCGCGCGCATGTATATATATTATCGACGCCTTTCTGGAAAATCCACGATGTATAACTATAAATTTTCCCTCTTGTCTGGTGAAATCGCGCTCGCATAGTTATATATATATATACGCGACACCTTTACTTGAACCTATCTATATATACTCGCGTGACACGCGAATAATACATCACGCGCGCGCGCGCGTTTTTTTACCTATAAAGAAGAGGAACGCCGATCGGCACGTGACGATTTCAAAAGAGTAAGAGGTTTGTGATTTTTCAGATATATATACCCACACAGACACACGTAAAGAATCCGTATAGTGTTAAAATGGGTGGATCCTTATGGGTATATGTATATATATAAAGTGACGATCGAAAGCTGATTATCATGCATATAAATCAGAGAGAAAGCGTATACGCGCGCATACAGATTTTATAAAAGTTTGTTAGATATAGGCTCTCTGATGCGGGAAATATACACAAAAATAACGTCGCGCGTCGCGTCTTGAAAGCAGCTCTAAAGTGTTTGCGCGCGAAAGTGGGCTAAGTAACCGCTGAATAGATACAGATATTATAGAGAATGCGGTATATATAATGGCAAAGATGCGCCAAAAACCAACCGACAAGGAACGTCCGCGGTAACGATGGTATCAGTGCCAATTCCCTGTTGGATATATATATAATGCCAGGAAAAACTTTCTATACATCGTGTCCGAGAATTACAATATAGTTGTATGTTTAATTACGCGTTGTCGTAACGAAACAAAAAAATATACATACGATTAGCGCAGCTTCGTGGATCGGGTAAGGCGAGTCTTCGCTGGGCTGTCGCTACGGCGACAAGGCCCAAAAGCACCACCAGAGCGGCCTTCATACTATTATCGATCTGTAAGCATAGAACAAGTGGTATATATATGATTATTTTGTATTTTTTCTTTAAGTATAATGTACGTGACAGGATCATATAGATTAAATTATAAGAGATCTGCGCATAAATATATATAATATATATAACGATCGTAAATTCATATTAGCTTTCGTGTATATTCATTTAAAAGCTTCTAGATAATATTTTAATATACGTAATTATAATGATGATGATGATGATACGGGAAAAAGTTCGTCGCGTGATTGATGCTCGAATAATAATAATCATCGTTTAAATATTTATTATCGATCTTTATAATAACATTATAGTATATACATATAGAGAAGTAAGCGCGCGTTACATAATTGAAAGTAAAAGTACCAAACGGCAATTCACTTCGCATCCAATTACACACATACACATACGTCTATACACCTATAACTCATCCCCGTAAAATAAGCCGTCGCAGGTGTGCGTTAAACTCTATAAGAATTAAAATACCGAAAAATTCGCATCATCTCTCGTCTGAATCGATTAAATTATATATACGCGTGTATAAGGTATGGATTGGAAAAGACGTGGTATACACTTGGCGCTTATAAACTCCGTACATATATAGATTTAACACGTCGAATATAAATTCCAAAATAACGTATATATAATTCTCGTGACTATATATATATATATATATATACATACACGAAAGCTCGTAATTAACCCATCCCAATCGTACATATATATACATATTATACGCATAAAGTATAAACTATATAAAAAAAAGGCAACGACGTGAAACCCCGCGTGGCGCTAGAGAGTTCGCCGTGTGCGCGCGCGCGTTGTCAATTAATTATCTTATAATCCTCTTTCCCGTAATGCGGGAGCTTTTACTTTCTCGCAAGCGACGCACGCGCACGTGATTTCTAAAAATGCAGTAGTATATATATACACACATCGTCGTCGTCGTTTGCTTTATTATTTATATGTATATCGATATACGACGACGGACACGCGGAAGATCGACGCAACTTTCCCCGAAAAATGTAAATCTATATATATATGTAGAGTGGGGCCCGAGGTGAGAACTAGTTTCACCTGTCGGTATAGGCTCGTTTTTTTTTAATATATTTTCACGATTTATTTTTACGATCTCGTGTATGGCGTTGATAAACGATGCACTGGTTATGTTAATTCATCGTGAAATGGTAATATATTATGTAGTGTGTATATATATTAAACAAAGGGGATATAAAACGGAAGAGCTGGGCGCGTGAGGAAAGTTTGCATACACACGCTCGAGGCGGTAAAATTCGCGCTTTCGCAGCTGCGTAGTATATATATATA
>JAWWEQ010000010.1:6673066-6719079 GCA_035583055.1 Torymus tubicola
AGTGAAAAAAATCTGAAAAAATTCAGGGTAATATATGGGATGGTTATGAAGCGATTTAGGTGATTTTAAAAGAAAAAAAAATGTTGACCTCTCAATTCACCTGAGAACTACCCATTTATATATACTTGTAAATATATTCCTAATCTGGCATTTAGTATAATTAAAGTTTCGAAATGTATTTCGCTTCATGTAACAAAATAATGTTAAATTTCAAAAAACCACGTGAAACTAATTGACTGTTGCCGGATGCCGCATCCCGAAATCAGAAATCGGTAAGTTTGTGAAATACGTTGAAGGGCATGCGGACATCGAAGTGTTGCTTGCAAAGTACAGACACATAACATATGATACGCGACAAATGACATTGCTAACTTGCACTTAAAGAAGTAGAATCTTTATTTTCAAGCTTTTTTTACTGAAATTACAATGTTGATTTTGAAATTGGAAATGCCAGAATATTAGCATGTAAGTAAAATATTTTTGCGATGCTTATTAACATACCAAAGAGCTTTCGATAATTTTATTTAGTTTTGTTAAATAAAAAGAAAATTAATTGATTTATATATGAACTAAATTTCATATAAATATTAATGGTAAGTTTTATGATTAGATATTATTTATATAGAATCAGTAGACTATCTTAAATGTAAGTAGTTTCTGCAGTGCATAAAAACTTTTCGTTCTCTTTAAGATTATGTTCCACAAAATAATACATTTACACAAGTAATAAATTGTGTAGAATCCGCATACTTATTTATCAATGTTATTGGTTATATTGCTCTATAATGCTTGTTAAAATTATATCTTTATAAATATTGCGGAAACTACTTATAATGTGTTATGTTTTTATTAATATAATAATTATTTAACCTAGTTTTAGTATAGAAAATTTAAATTTAATACAGAATTCATTTTATTCAATGTGCAAAAAAAGAAATAATCTACGCGATCACTTATGAAAAGAAATCCGATATTTCCGTTTCTGATAAAATGCATACATTTCATGCAAATTTTTATCGATCCTTTTTTAATCATAACCGAGCCTGACGTGCACTTGTACTTATCTTTTATTCTTACTGGCAACGAAAGAACTTATTGTTTTTTTGAAAATTAGTATGATTTTATAAGCGTTAACAGTGTAATTCGTAAAGTAGTTTCCGCAATAATAACGAACCGTGCGTCGCTGTAACAGTGGATTCGTAATTTTTTCCTGTGTTAATAATAAAAACGTATAACCATAGAAATAATTTCTAAACCCTTGACATTTTTCCAAAATAATTAAACTCACTTATCGATCCACATCATCAGACTGACCACGACCCACGCAATCCGGCGTACATAGCAACGCAGGGCCCGCTGCCCCAGACCACCGCTGACTTCTGGCAGCTCGTCTGGGAGCAAGGTAGTGTGGTGATCGTGATGCTGACGCGATTGACAGAGGAGGGCCAGGCAATGTGTCACCGTTACTGGCCGGACGAAGGCTCCGAGCTCTACCATATCTACGAGGTGCATCTAGTTTCGGAGCACGTCTGGTGTGACGACTACCTTGTGCGCTCGTTCTACTTGAAGAACCTACGCACCGGCGAGACGCGCACTGTCACTCAGTTCCACTTCCTCTCGTGGCCCCAGAACGCTGTGCCCAAATCTACCAAGAGTCTGCTCGAGTTCCGTAGAAAGGTGAACAAGTCGTATCGCGGCCGTTCGTGCCCGATCATCGTGCATTGCAGGTAAGATTGTGATATTATTTTTTTAATTTCTATGTCACGGTGTATCATTTAGGGTTGCTTTAAATTGGTACATGTTATAATAACGTATGATTATTGGTATTTATAGAAATATATTGTTTGCTATTGAAATCTGAAATTAAATTTTGAAAAGCAATCTATTTCAAAGTTTAACGAGAAAACTTCTCATGTAAAACGAAATTAACTCCATTATATTCTGGGGAAAGTTATAAACGTGTAAACTTGGGGTAAACGATCGGCCGACAAAACTTGTATTTTCTAGTTAAACTTGAGTTCTTTATTGCTCACTTTTTATAGTCATGTCATGTAATAAAGTAAGATTTTAAATTGTTTTAATATACATTAGAATTCTCATTACAGTGCACTACGAAACTTAAATCAATATCAAGATTTAGGTTGACAGTGTTTCTCATATAATACCAATAATACAAAGTATTATTTTGTTAATAGTATATACACTAACTATTATAAAAATCTTAATTACTTATTTTTCTGAAAATTAAAAAAAAAAGATAAAAATACAAACAAATCCAATTTCTTTGTCAACAGTGACGGAGCAGGACGCACGGGCACTTACTGCTTGATCGACATGGTGCTGAACCGAATGTCGAAGGGCGCAAAGGACATCGACATCGCAGCGACACTGGAGCACATACGCGACCAGCGTGCCGGTATGGTGGCCACCAAGCAGCAGTTTGAGTTCGTCCTGATGGCCGTGGCCGAGGAGGTGCACGCCATCCTTAAGTCCCTGCCCATCGTCGCCGAGAAGCCGTCGTCCTCGACCGAGAAATCTACGACTACTGCGAACGCGGCTACTACTACTACTACCACCACCACCACCACTACTAGCAGCAGCGGTACTTCAACTACGGCAACGGCGGCGACGACTACCAAGTCCGATAAATAATTTTAACTCATGACATGGCTACAATGATTGACGATGAAAAAAAAAGGAAAAAAGAAAAACAAAACTTGACGATGACGATGATTTTCTCTCTCTTTCCCCTCCTGCTACGGTCGATCGTCTGTTCTCCGCGAGGTCGACGCGAATATACCCAATAACTAATTACACATACGGATATGCATATATAATATACGCAAGTACGTTATTATACAAAAAAAAAGCAAAGGTACACGCAAAACATAAGTCTATGTAATTTTAATGACTTTTAAAAATCTTATATATATACATATTATACATATGATTGGGAAAGCAGACACTCTATCGACTATGTATTGCTTTGCCGATATGCCTGGCGGTTTTACCTATATATATTCTACAAATAGTCCATCCTTGAGACACGTGTCCCCGCGTTGAGCGATTAATTATCATTTTCGATGAATATATAACGGTATATTATTATATATATCTATATATATAGTGATGAATAGATTTTATTTATTTTTTGGAAAGTCTATTATATAGTTTTTGATGAATAGTGTACAGAGATATATTATGTGTATAAGTCGCTTATTGTGAATTCGCATAAAGAACGCGTTGGCAATCGTTGTCTTTATATTAACGGTAAAAATCATTGTTTATAAATAATCTTTATCACGTGTCAATAGGGTATATGCTTGATTTAGCGAGGAAAATAATTATACTCGAAAATAAGAAAAAACAGGTACAATTCATTTTTGAAAATGCATATCATATAATAACTGATGAACATTCTATACGTTTTTAACGATTGCCAACTATCTTTGCGCGAATCCAAATGAAATTTATTTTCATCAGTCCATCTATTATATATATCGGCCTATGGAAAGATCGACAGAAAAATAATCAAAAGTTCCGTCTGGGAAGTCTTTTGAGCGCAGCAACCATCACTACTTATATTGTTCATTCCCACAAGTTTCTCTATATACCAATGCATTTACTTTCTTCGTTCGATATACGTACATATATATACATTCATATAGGTATATATTTTTTTTTATTTTTCCCATTGTGTCGCAGATGTTACAATTATATCTACTTTTTGAGTAAGAGAGCAGTAGACTCGCGACGCGCGGCTTGCACGCGCGCGTGCGCGCGCCGGTTTCAATGCAAAACAAAAAAATAAATAAATAAAATAAAAATGGTGAGAGAACGAACGACGACGAATCGACGCTGATAATGATAATATGATAATGATTGACGCATCGATTCGCGTGCGCGTATTGCATATAATATACACAGCCCCCGTGGGTGATCATGATCGAGCTGCACAATTTCTAAGGCGCGTACACTACTCGGTGCAATTATTAAGGACGTAAGGATTCGGCGATATATATATATACAGCGCGCGCGGTTATTTCCCGCACCGCGCGCATATATATTACAATGCGTTTACGTTTAGTTTTCTCGGGGGAGAATTATACGATATCTTATTATTAGACAGAAGAAAGGAAAAAAAAACCATAAATGTATCATGTGCTAATTATATGAAAGTATACCAAAGTCATTGATAAATATTTTACTATATGGTGTATAACAATGTAAAAGGTATATGGCATGATAAATATGTCCATGCGTATGTGTATATATTATTAACAAGGATCATGGTGATACCCGCTGTGTAATACGGCCCTTTTTTATTTCGCCTTGAAAATTAGTTCTCCTTTCGATGTATGTTTGCGTCAATTTTCGTCCCGATAATGTATTTGAAAATCAAGATTATTTTGTCCTTGGGATAAAATAGATACGAGTAGATTGAATATTGAAAACATGCTTTCATCTATTTTCTTACACAAATTTTAAAAATTCTTTTCGTCTTTTTATATATACTTTGACGAACGAAAATTTTATATTCTTATATGAAATTGATACATGTGACTTTAAAAAGATAGTTTTATCCATGGTCCCTGATCCTAACGAAAATTATTGACAAAGATGTCTTGACTGATGCAATTTATTTAAAAAAAATAAATAAATAACGAGTAGCGAAGGATATGTAGAAACAGAGGAGTTGCAAGCATAAGACTTAATTAAATCGGACTGTTCGTTGCGAGATTATATAAAAACTAATGTCAGCCTTGTGGTGCCAGCCTCACACACGGTTGGCCATTGCTTTTTATGTGACGGTTATTTATGGATTATTGTGCAGTACGATCAGTAGCGACTGACTTTGAACTTCGGAATGAAGAACAATTTTATTTAAAAATCATTGTACACTTTATGAACATTTTCTCAAAAACTGCTCTAACATACTTTTCTTACTGCATGAATACAAGGGAAGTTATTGAATGATTGTGAAACAACGTCGAGAAAAATTCTGTGTAATTTTAACATAATTTATAATTTGATTTATTTTGCCTTTAAGCTTTCAAGAGAAACTGCATTTGAAATATTAAATTCCTGATAGTCGTCTTTAGAATATAATTTATCCTCTTCCTAAAATTTAATTATAATAAAGATTTTAACGAATTGCATATTTCAATCAGTAATCAGGATCAATGGTACATCTTAAATAATGGTCTTGAGGACTCATGCAAGAGTAACTTGACGCGACTTAACTAAATGAGTTTGCTTAGCCTCTTTTAACATCGACTTGCGAAATAGATTCTATATTTTTGTGTAAACCAGAAATAATGTACCTATATAAAAAGAAAACTATATGCTATGTTACTGGAGATTATAATATATGTTGTAAAACAATAAATCAGTCTATGTTCAAAATTCTTGTCTAATTATTGCAGTATTAAAACATGCATTTTTGTTTATATTATAAATAAATTAGCTTGACATTTCTTTTAAATAAAGAAGAAATTTATTATTTTATTTATTATGTAATAATGATATAAGAAATTAATTCCTCTAGGTATGAAAAATTAATAAGCCAATTATTAAACAATAGTTGTATCTGATAATAACGAAAAAGACAGTGATTTAATTGAATTTACGTAAACCTTTTATTCAATAAAAGTTAATACTTTCATGATTCGCCATTACATAAAAATATACAATTCAACAATTTCATACTTGTTTATAAATACGTTAATAATAAAAACAATAATCACTATAATCAATGGTTTTTTTAAAATTTATAATACGAATGTAAAGTAATGAATGAATATAAATGAATATAAAGCTTTAGTAGTATAAAGATGTAGGTATACTCATTTTCCAAGTATCAAAACTCAGTATATCTCATTACAAATAATAATTTACAATTGATAGTTGATATTATTTTGCAAGTCAAAAAAATATGTACATTGATATTAATCATTCAAGTATTTATATACATATAATAAATATTTTTTAGAATTTAGCTATTCTCAATACAAAATTAGTTTCTTTTTCGTTGTAATTTTTAAATAGTTTATACATATCTGATTAGATCACAATGTACTTATAACTTATTTCATAAGCTACTATTCATAAGAAACGTTTATATCTATAAATTAAAACTTTTGTATTTTTTTTAAGGCACTACTATCAAAATGTCTATAATCACAAGCATTAATCGTCACCCGAAGATGAATTATGTGTATCATCAAAAACAGGATTCCAAAAACCTAAAAAAAAAAAAAAAAATATTAGTTATATACAATTTTAAAAAGTTACCTGTAATATTAGCATACTTTCTGGTGTATTCCTATCATTTTTATATTTCCCCCTGTGTCTAGAACACATATTTTGTCGTTTCTTTCTATCCCCTTCAGGTAAATAATCATAATACTAAAAATAAATGATAGAAAAAATTAAAAATTATATAGCTATTCATTAAAGAAAGATCAAGTCAACTTTCATCAAATAATACATACTTTTTCACAATCTCTGCAATCCCATCCTGGTAATTGATCTCTTTCATTTCGCTTTCTTACAGGTGCTTCCTTATAAGCAAAATCTGGACTTTTTTCTTTTCTACCAGGAATCCTATAAGAGTTTATTTATGGTTACACAAATATAATTTATGATCATATATTTAAGGTATTTTAAATATTTACATGTCAAAACTGTTCAACAAAATTCTCTTTGCAGGAGGAGTTTCATCTTCAAAGTCTGTCATATCTATTTCATGATCATTATCATTTTTATTATTAGCTAATTCAGCTGGTGAAAAATAAGTATCATCACTAAGAGTTCTTTGAGGTTCAAATGATTTTGGTTTTCCAACTATTGCATTAAATTTATTTTCATTTAAATTATTTTGTTTAAAAATAGATGTCTTTGGAATATTATTTACATTTATTAAATTACATCTATAATTTTGCGTAGATGTCTTTTTTGTGAAATCCTCATCAAATTGAGTAATGTCATCTTCATCAACATTTTTTAAATCTTTTTCAATATCATTATTTATTAAGGATGGAGTTTTAACTTTTATTTTCTTACCAGTTTCTATTTTTTTATTTAAACTAAGTTTATTTCTTAATTTTGATTTTTCATTCTGGGCAGGACTTGTTTCAATTAATTCATCTTCTTTTGCTGATGTATTTTCATTTTCTACTATTTTATGGAATTCCTTAAGTAAATCACTTTTTACTTTTATGGAATCTTTTTTATTATTAATACCTTTTCGAAAAAATCCTTGTTTATTTGTATTTAAATTTGACTTCACAGAAACATTACTCAGAGCATTTTCATGCCATGATTTATTAGTTTTGTTTTTTGAATCATTTTTAGAATGATTATCTTCATTGTCAATTTTACTTATGTCTATTTCAGGAACAACTTTTTTCAGAGTCAAGACTGTTTGTCTAAATTTCTTGCCTTTGTCTGCAAAGTCAGTCTTACCATAAGTAGTTTTAGAAACTCCTAAGAAAGAATAATCTTTATTCTTATTTTGACTCTGTGGAGTTGAAGATAAAGTATTTTCTACTGTTTTTAATGGTTCCTTTATAAATTCTTTATCCGATTCATTATCAAGCTCTTTATCAAATTCGTGATCAAGTTCAGTAATATTTTTTTCATGTATACTTGTATTGCTAGATGTTAAAGAATGTGATGAGTTATTTGATATTGATGAATTACTTTTTTTTGAACTATGACGTTTACGTTTACTTAATATTGGACTATTATGGATTTTCACTGGTGTACATACAGTTGGTGATGGTGACTTATGTTTTTTAAAAGATTCATCTTCTACATCAGAATTAAAGTCACAAGAAAATATAGGTACATATTCATTAATATTTTCTTTTTGACCAATTAATACATCTTCAAGAGATGGATTATCAATGTTCTTATTTGTTGCAAAGTTTTTAGGTAATAAAACTTTAGCATTGCAATTAGGACTAGCTCCAAGAATTTGAGATAATTTTTTGTCAAATACAGAAGATCTAAAATAATATACAAAAAATAATATTTAATGATAATTTTAATTTAATAAAATACAATGATAATAATGTATAATTATAAATGACTACATAATATTTATTTCAATAAATATTAATATATTCCTTTCAATTAAGATACAATAAAGATAGATCGTATAAGTCATCAACTTACTGTTGGTTTTTATTGGACTGATCCTTGTTGATAAGTTGCTTCAAATTTTCATTGGTTATAGATAATTCTACATTTTCTGCTAATAATTCTGTAAGTACAATTTATTTTGTGAAACTATTTTGTTACAATTTTAAAGCAAATCTTAAAATAAAAATTTATTAAATAAATTTATATTAATTAAATAGGATTTTATGCTAGTAATTAAATATCATTGGAACTATAATAAAATAATAAATTTCATTTGCAGTATTTATTTTTTTGATATTTCAATTTATAGTATTAAATAAAATGTACTAATGTACTTTTGTTTAAAAAAAATGGATAATATGTGTAATAGAAATAAATAAACGTAATTACATCGCTTGTTAAAAGCACTTACTTTGATGTTCGCGATATATACTTTGAAGGGAAAAGGAAAAATTTTCCAATGCCCGTTTAGCCTTTTCATGTTGTTCCAAGTACTTTGTTTTCAAATCTTCTTTCAGTTCCAATGTAAATTTGAGGTTAGGTTCGAACGGGATCGGGTGCCAATCCATTATATATTGTTTTTATAAAACTACTCTCAATGAAATTGACATTTTTATTGGATACATAACAGTTAACAGTGTCAAAACAAAAATATATTAATTGTATAAAAATCTAAATATTTTGTCAATAACATTGTATTTTCAATTGTCCAACATTCTTTACCGCCTATATTGAATCACTTTACTTCAAGTTTTTCCTACTTCTCATCACGTGATTTTTTATCGCTCAGTTTATTGGTCGCATGACTGGAATGGTCGCTACTTGAATTGTTGTTCAGTCCTGCCAACAAATGCGTTCAAATTTTCGTCGGGGAGATTGGCCAACTTGTCCTGTTGTTTTGCTAGCTATTGTTGCCGACAGTGTTTGCACGTGTATGGTATCCTAACCCTTTGCTCTTTCACTCACGTTTGATTCAATCTGAAATGTTATTTAAAAATTTAAGAACAAAACATAACAAATAACTAACCTATAAATTAAACTGGCGTGATTTATACGGTCTCTAATGCATATCATTGTCTGACTTCACTAATTTAGAACTTTAGAAACTTTATTGATTTGAACATATTTTATAAAAAATTTAAAAACGTATATTAACTATGTTAACGTAAAATTACAAAACTAAATTTTTTTACTTAAATAATATTCACTTTCATCGGATCCACAAATATATCATCTGTTTGTAAATGTATAATGCTCCAATTTATAGTTTGGTAGATAGTTTATTGTACTCTATTAATTTATACAATAAATATTTAAAATTATTTAAATCTAGTAATGATGAATGAACATTTTATACAATAAACTTCTAAAGCTTTATGAACTTACAATTAGAACATATCGATGATGATAGAAAAACCTAAGTGAAAAAAATCTAAATATTTCAGTCTATTTCTTTATTAATGTTGGTACTTTATAATACTTTATTTACAATTTATTTTATATAAAAACACAATCACAGCAATTGTGCCATATATAAGGACCTATAAACACCGTATTTTATAAATAAACACATAAAGTGCATTGTCTAAATAACTTATTTTTCTTAAAATCAACTAATTTAAATAAATGACAAATTCCATACTTATTTATGCCATGTATATTTTTAATAAAAAAAAAAAAAAATATATTTTACATAACTATTAATCATTAACCCTATATTTGTGATGATTATATGATCAAATTAAAAGTGTTGAATTCCCTGAATTCATTCAATAAAATATTAAAAATAAAATTAAAATTTTTCTCAATGGCAAGTCTAATAGTCACATGATACAATTAAAGATATTAATCAGAACTTGTCAAAGTAGATCTGTATATGGCATTATTTAAATAATTTTTCAAGATTACCCTTTAAAAATAGTCAATTAATTGTTTAGTAAGTCACTTTCTTTTTTACAACGTGAATCGCAATAAATTGTACAATATATACAAGAAGAAAAGTTTAGGAGCTAAACGCAGATTGAGAGGACGTTGAGGGCAGGAAAACGTTATTCGACAGGCTAGCGACCAGTTTACCTGGCGGTCGATTGGCGGTACCAGGGACAAGGTTATATGGTTCCAAACCATAACGTGACATTGGCGGTCGATTGGCGGTACCAGGGGCAAGATTATATGGTTCCAAACCATAGCGTGACATTAGCGCAGAAAGGGCTGTTCTGACACCTACAGTCGCGAGCTGCGACCATCTGCCGGAACTAACCGCATCATCGCCCGCGTAAACAGCATGAGCATCGAAGTTACTCTTCTGACCCGTGCTTGAAGCTGGAAAAAGTGTATCTACAAAATTATTACTTCATAATAATATGCAATTGCATCAATTATTACTAACCTAGTATCGGTGGATTCAAAACAGGCTGATGTGGATCAAGTAGTCCACTTTGCCTTGTATTAGCAGCTAAACGAAGTTCAGTTTGTAATTCTGCTAGCAGTTGTGCACCTTTTGGATCAGTCTGTTGCAAAAATAAATAATAGTAAAATTAAATACATAATTATATGAAAATTGAAAAACTTATTTTCAAAATATTTTTATAATAAACTTTATTTTATACTTGAAACAAGTGTGTACATAATTACATAAGATTTTGTAATATTGATTTGATTGTAGGCTTCATGTTTCATGTAAAACTTTAAATTTGAATTTCTTAAATTTATATTAAAATTGTCTTTAAAACTATAGAGATCAATGAATTTAATAAAATTAATTAACCAAATCAAGTTTCTACCTCATTGTCTGTTCTAAGAGACATAAGATCATCAACGCTGATTGGTTTTCCCTGATTCAAAGCACCAGTTAGATTATTCAACTTGCGAGCAAGTGTGTCATCAGTAACATATTCTTGAAAATGAGATCCTTCTCTAGGGTTACTTCTTGGTTTTATTAATGGAGGACTATTATAGCCATAAGGAGATGAGGTAAAAGGACCACCTTGACTAAATATTCCATCTCCACTGAGATGTGGGTCAGAAGTGTAACGATGAGAATTGTAGCCTGCTTCCATTTTCAACCTTTTGGATGATCTGTAATACATAAATGATTTAATGAAATTATCTTTATGGTGTAAGAATTATAACAATGAAGATAATTATTGAAATTATGAAAAAAATTGAAATGTTTATTCTGTTTACTATTCATGTTTTATTTTATATTCCAAATATTTAATAATATTAACTCATTATTAACTTATACAGAAAGTACTCTGTGTAAGTTTTATATTAGTTGAATTTTACTAAATATAAATGTATTGATTTTAAACTTAATATCATATGTTAATTGATTCTTAACAATTCCTACAGTATATTTCTATTTCTTGATTGTAATAAATATTTAATAACAATTTTTTTCATGAATATTTAATTGGCATTCTGAAATGCAACAGTAATATTAGGACTTATTTATTAGATAATTTTTTACATAATGTTATTTTATATTTGACCGAAGACACACAGGGAACCACCATAATGAGATCACATGATTATGTATGAATCGATGAATAGCTGAATGGATGGATTTGAAAACAAGACAACATGGTTGTTATTTAGTTTTAGTAGGAAAAGCTTCAATGAATGGTTATTACTCGCTTTAAAAATTCATGATCAATTCTTGTTATAGTTATAATTTTTTTGAAGATAGGTAGTTGGAAAAGTTATATTACCTACATACACTTTTAAAAGTGCTACAAAATTTGTTCCTGTATCACAATTGGCCATTACATTTTATTTCCTGAAACACAATTTTTTTTACTCTGTTAAATGTATTGATTTTGCATGTTTATTCTTGATAAGGATTTATTACTTATCAACGATTTTTAATTCCACATAAATACAATGTCTAAAAGATAAATAATAGAACATAATTATGAGGTGGATTTCTTATGAAAAAAATGATGAAAGCATACATTATATCAACAATAAATTATAAATACACTTTACAAGAATACATCCCATCGAATTTATCTAACTTAACATTTATAGGTTAATATAAGATAAAATGAGCCATTAAAATCATACAACATGTAGTATTTTATTTCGAAAATTATATTTAAATTTATTAACAAAAATAGAATTTCTACTATGCATTCTAACTGAAGTTACGTTACAATACATCATTTTAAACTGCATTTCATCATTTTTTTCCCAAAATTTTATTTGTAATAAAAAGAAACAAAAAAGAAAAATTGAAACAAAATCGATATTTATTAATAAAATCAGTTTTAAAATAATACATAAGAATATTTAACTAAATAATCGCATGTTTGACTCAAAAATCAGTTCACAGCATTGATGTGGAATCACGTAATCGTAAATAAGGATTTAATGTATATTTTTAGAATTTTTTTCGAAATAACATCGAGTTTAACACAATATTTTGTTTTCGATCCACGTATAAAGGTTCCCAGTGTGTACTCAATACTGCTACTTCCTCTGTCCAATATTCTTCGTAGTACGGCATTTAGAACATACTCAATAATTAATGTAATACGACTGCGATAAAAAGTAGAATTTCTATATCATTTTAATCTTATAAACATTTACCATATACGTGATAAAAAAAGTTGATTAAAGGCAGCCGATTTTTATATTACAGTCGATTATTATTATCATTATTGCATAATCTTAGGTAATAACATATGTATATCTCGATTGGATTTTTTAAATTCACAAATTTAAAAATCATTTTTATATTAACTTCTTCATTAAGAATTAATGAAAGTTCGAAATATTTGTTGTTTGATATACAAAAATAGTTAGCAGAGCAGCCAGCTGATAAAACAAAAGTGATTAAGATGGAACCTCGTGCATAAAACACAAATAATCGGTAGAATTGTTATTAACATTATAGTACAGGGTATTGGCGCATATAATAAGGTTTTTGTATATTTAATAATCTTCTTTGTTCCCATACTATCCAGGTTCCTTGGGAAATGTGTCGTTGGAGACGCTATACAGCTACTAGTAGTCCTTCTCATCCATAGGCTTATATTTACATAAAGTTTTCCTTACAGTTTCTTGCAAACCTGTGCGTTTATCATTACATTATTTATGCTTTTTAGAACTCTCAATGTCGTTTTTTACAAAACTGTTGAAATTTTTTTACGCTTATTATATTTACATGAAGATAAGTTTATCTTAAAAATACCAGTTGCGTAAAGCTAATAATCACTCTAAAATTCAAGACCTTAGAAATATAATTTAACTTTCTTCGGTGGAAAATAAGTTGAATAATTTCTTTCTTTGTATTCAATATTCTAAAATTAAGGCTCTTTGTTCCTAGTGCACTATTTTAAAACAATCAGTTTTTATAAAAGGAGAAAAAACAACAATCAATTTTTCATAAAGCACCACCAAAAATAACAAATGTTGTATTTACTTTATAATAACCCAATGGGTATATTTCCTTCCATTTCTTGCTGGAATTTTGACTTGCTATCAATCAGGCATCTACTATTACTCACCCCCCAACGTCGGATAGATCCTCAATCGGTTTTTGTATGCCACCTCTATTTGGTACTGACAGAAGGGGTATCCTGCCCTGTTGCTCTTGTTGCTCCTTTAATAGACGTCTTCTCTTTTTGCTCCACATCTCATGACAATCCTGCCACGTAGGTAATTTTGGAGATTGCATTCTGTTGAAATAATTTAAAAAATTATAAATTCTTCTTTGATCATAAAAATTATTATAAACAACTTAAAAATATTGCTATGATAATATATAAAATTTGAATAAAGCGAATTAACATACTGTTCTGGTTGAACGTTTTTCAGCCATGGACTTTTTAAAGCATCAGCCGCGGTTATGCGTTTGTCAGGATCCAGCTCCAACATCTTATCTAACAAATCTAAAGCAGATGCTGGCATAAATGAAAAATCTTCTCGAAGACGTCGTCTGTGTATTCTTTTTGGCTTTAGAGTATGCCACAATGGTAGATCTATCACAGATGGCCATACCGCTGGTGTAGGTGTTCCACAAACTTTGGAAATGATGTCTAATTGCATCATTTCTACGTTCGCCTAAAATATAAGACACTATTAGTATTTATCGAAAATTAATATGATAATCTAAATGCAAAAGTAAATAATTACTTGAAATAAAGGTTTCTTGAGAAATAATTCTCCTAAAATGCATCCACAACTCCACACATCTATAGCAGGTCCATAACGTTCTTCACCTAGTAATAATTCTGGCGGTCTGTACCAAAGAGTAATAACTTTATTGGTATAAGGACGTTGTCGGTCTTCAGCATTGTAAAGTCTAGCTAATCCGAAATCAGCTAATTTAACTTCACCCCTGGAGGGAAAAAAATTGTATTTAGTCTCCGTAAAAATAGATTAATTAACTAAAAAGTTTATCTGTTCGTTTAACAATGAAAATACCTATTGTTCATAAGAATATTGGAACATTTGATATCACGATGCAGGAAGTTTTTACCGTGGCAATAATTTAAACCATCTAATAACTGTTTCATAATGCTTGCATTATTCATTTCATTGAATTCAACCATTCCTGATTCTAGCAGGCCCATTAGATCATGATCCATATACTCAAAAACTAAGTAAAAAGAGCCCTTGTCCTGTAAAACATGATAAAATGATATAATATTAACCTGATGTTTAAAATTATTCATATATTAAACATAAAATATACAAATGAAAAATTTTACCTTTCGAAAATCGAGAGCATCTTGTTTATCTGTTACAATTTCTCGCAAATTTACAATATTTTTATGGTTAAGTTGTCTTAATATCTTGATTTCTCGTACGGCGGTAATAGGGAACCCATCTTTTTCATTTTCCAATCGAACTTTTTTCAAAGCAACAATTACATTTGCTCTCTTATCTTGTGCTTTATAGACCTGGCCATAAGTACCTTCACCAATCTGATCAATGACTTCGAAGACATCAACGCACCTTTCACCCCAGTCTTTACCTCCGGAAGCCGACATCGGCATATGATTATTTCGCCAGCCCCGACTCCTCTTTAATATTTTCGGTCTCTTTAACTTTGGTTTAGGAGGTATTCTTTCTATCTTACTTCTGGGTGGAGTAGATGTGGTGTCATCCTCTCCACTGAGATCTTCGGATCCAGGAACAACTAAAAAATAAAAACAAAATTAATTTCGTTGTATAACAAAACTCGTTTAAACATGAATGTACTGGTAATTTATTGTTGGCAATTAATAGTTAAATACAAGATTTTGAATGAGTTAGGCGATATATATATATATATGAAGTTAAATAATAGAGTGAGATTAATAAGGAATGAAAATTAACCTGGTGGCATTGGTAGATCTTTGATGCTCTTCCTTAGTGGCGGCAGTTTTGGCGTAGTGGACGTGATTGCGGGAGGTGCTGCCAGGGGTGTAGTCGGGATCACTTTCGGTGGTGGTTTAGTCGTTGCAATTATGGGCGCTGGACTAGGTGAACGACTTGGTGGCGAGTCTATACTCTCCAAGTCGTTCTGGTTGATGCCAGGAGGTAACGGTAGCTTTGATAAACTTTTAGTTTTGAATGATACAAGCGGAGGCTTTGGCGGATCGACCGATTTTAGAGGAACGAGGTTATTGGGTGTGCTGAATTTCGCGATGGCCGTAGATACAGGGAACGCGGGCGCGGATGAGGACTGTGGTATGGTGGCTATGTTATGTGAATGAGCGATTGTGGGATTGGAAACAGGTGGCGCCGGCACGGGAAGAGGCACTAGGACAGGCACTTGTGATAGACCTGGTGGGGCCGATTTGACATCGGGATGATGAAGCTGCTGGTACTGTTGTAATTGCGGTTGCGAATGTATTTGCTGAGGCTGCGAATGTATCTGTTGAGGTTGCTGATGCATTTGTTGTGGTTGCGGATGTATGTGCTGCGGCTGCGGATGTATATGCTGCGACTGCATATGTATTTGCTGCGGCTGGGAGTGGATATGTGGCAAATGCATTTGCTGCTGATGTTGAGCCTGCGATGATTCTTGGGATTGGGGTGTATGATGCGGCACTGCTGCAGGCGGTACAACCGATTGTGCAACCGGCGGTACAACCGATGGTGCGACTGGCGGTACACCCGTGACCAAGATCGTCGGATTGTTAGCTGCACTGGCCGGTGCATCGTTGCCCAGAGGAGGCGAATTATATACATGTACATTTTGTGCCGGTACAGTAGTACTGACGTGTACCGCTCCGCTGCTCGTGCTTTCACTCTGTTGCTGTTGTTGTAATGGAACAGTAGAAGTTGGCCCAGATATCGGCGGAGTTTTACCAGCTACAGTGACCTCTTCTGTTAGTACAGGAGGTGGCTGTAGAGTCACTGTCGCAGGAACTAATGTCGCTGATGCCACCGTTGTAGGGGCTACCGTTGTTGGGACGTTGAGTTGCACCTGAGCTGCCGGGTTCGCATTCGTAGGAACCATCGGTGGCAATGGTGTTGGTGGCATCGGAACAATTGATACGTGTGTCGGCGATACCTGTGTCTCAGTTGTAATTGGCGTTGCTGTTGTTGATGTATGAACCTGCGTTTGAGTCTAAACATAGAAAAATGAATATTTTTAATGTAAATTACGTGCTGAATTCAGTAAAATTGGTATAAAAAATCCATCTCGAAATCTATGTAGAAAAGAAATCAACTCCAGTAGTAATTTTGTTCATTAATTTGTAGGTATAAAAATGAACTTCAGATTAAAACTTAAAAAGGTCAATTCGGGAGTCGATAGTATTTTGTAGTAGACTTCGAGTTATTTTTTCACAGGGTTAGCTTTACTACAGTAAAAGAAGATACGTAGCAAATGCATATTACTTGTTTTACCATGGTAAAAAATTCTAAACTTATATTTCACTTTTCATAAATTATGCAAGGGTAGTACAATTGTTACATTATAGTAATATATGAAAATAACACGAGCTCAAGAAAAATATATTTGTTTAAACTATTTTTAAAACACACCGGTGTCACTATCGGCGGTGCGCTCGCTATTGGCACAGGAATGTCCACGACGTCAACCGTGAGATCCATGCTAGCCACGGGCGTCGTCGCGGTAGTCGAAGACCTGTCATTCATCCTATCCAGCGTCGTTGTTGACGACGAACCATTGCTGTTATCCCTTTCATCTGAGCCCTCAATAATTTGTACATCGTCTTGGTTCGCCTTCTCCTTAGCCGCTTGCAACTTTTTCAAGGCCAGCTCTCGCATGTTACGATCCTTAACCAGTTCAGCGAACAGGCTCGTATCGCTAATCTTTGATTGGACCTTGAGATTGCGCTCGTAAATACTGGTCGGTGATTTTCGGCCGGAACGATGCACTGGCGAGGGTATACGCGAGATACGGGGACTCCTCGAGCGATGCTTGCGTAACGACTTGTGGGACTTGCCAGTAGGTGAGCGCGATTTCTTTGGCGTGCGGCTGCGACGACGCGAGCGCGAACGTGATCGCGATTTTCTCCACCTATGCGGGCTGCGGGATCGTGATCGCGAGTAATGGCCCAATCTAAAAAAAATACAAATGATAAATTATACAATTCATTAAGGGTCCAAAAGGTTGAAAGCAAACATTTACAAACCTTGATCCAACGGGACTTCTGCCTGTCTTTCTCTTGTCCCTTCTATCCTTTTCGTGATGCCTGTGCCGTCTGGCCGAGTCGTCCCTTCGCCTTCTCTTACTGGACGAAGACGTGGGCGATCTCGGCAGCAGGTCGTCCGCCCTGCTCCTCCTATGAGAATTGGGACTTGGGCTGAAGTCTCTTCTTCGCATCGAGGAGGATGGCGGTGACGGACTATGCCTGCTACTGACTCTGTGCATCGACGAATGGTTTGAAGGACTGTAGTCCCTCCTCCTAGGTGGACTATGGTCTCTACGTCGATTCGACGGGCTGGGGCTGTGTGGCCTCCTCCTGCTCGAGCTTACGTGATTTGGACTCTTGTGCCTGCCGTCAGGGCTGTGATGACCCTTGGATTTAGACTGATGATGATTATCAGGTGTGTTTGCCCGGGGTGGCAGTAGAGGCGTGTGCGGCGACTCGATGTGCCGGCCGACCTGCTGGGACGCCCGCAGAGCCTCATGCTGGGGCGGCGGTGTGAGGTGGCGCGGCGGCGACTCGAGGTCCATGTCACTCGGCGACCTGCAGCCACCACCGGGTGGCGTGGCTGGCGATATCGGCGAAGTACTGTCCTTGAGCGTCATCATCGGCGGCGAGGGCCCCGGGTGCGCCAGTCGCCAATTAGCCAACGCCTGGGAGTGAAGCAGCTCCGTGCCCGTGACAATAACATTGGGACTGAGGCTGCGGGATGCTCGCTTGGACTTCCTCTTCTTTTTCTTGCCGACGCTCGAGCCAGGGCTCACGCTCGTCCTGTTCTTCTTCTTCTTGTCGCGCTTATGCTTCTTCTCCTTGCGCCGTCTGCGGCCTTCCTCGGCCCCGTACTCGGGCATCCCGGCGACGTGGTCGGGCGAGATACGAAAGGGTTTCTTGTGGCTGCGGTGGCTGTCGCCTGGCGGCGTGGGCGAGAGGCTGATGGGCGAGGTGTCGAGAGCGGCCACGGCACCAACGTCCCCGCCTCCATAGTAGCGCGCGTGCTGCAGTAGCGTCTCCGGCAGCTCGCCGTCGGTGTAGCAGCTGTTGCCGCCGCCACGACTGTCCTCCGATTGGATCTCCCCAGCTTCGGGCTCGGAGAGATCCTCGCTGCTGACGTCCGAGTACTCGACGAGAGGTTTCTTGCTGAGGCTGCTACCGGAGGCCTTCTCCTCGCGTGAGCGCTTCTTCTTCTTCTTAGCGGAGCTGCGCTTACCGTGGCGTCGGTGCCGCTTGCTCCCGCTGCCGCTCTCGGCGCCGACGCTCGTGGCTACGGCTGCGGCCGCCGCTGCCGCGGCGACCTCGTAAGCGTGACTCGCGCGACTGCTGACGACGTTGCTCAGGTCGCCGCCGCGACCGCCGTCGAGGCTGCTAACGCTGTCTTTCCTGCGCGCCGGCTTGTACCGACCGTTGCGTTCCGCGCGCTCGATATCACGACTGCTAGGCATGTCACCTACTGGGGAAGAGAGAGAACAAAGACGTTTAGACGTTGTCATGGGCGATTTCGTATTTTTTTCCAATGTTTTGGGATTGGACGATTCGATCTGTAGATTTATTGGGCAGTGGAATTGACTTAGAAAAACATTGCATTCCGGCGTTGTTTGCATGCGGCGTATGTATTCGCGTAAAATAAGTCATGCATGATTTATTAATTTTTAATGTTGAAAATGAATAAACATTTATAAAAGTCACAATCAGTATTATAAATAAGTTTTTCCTTTCATGTATTTTTATCAGACAACAATGGAATTCCAAAGAGATTAGAAAAGCATAAAGTTACACATCAACTGTTAATCCAAAGAAATTCTACTATGTTGATATATTATTGATTAAAAAGTACTATTAGCTGAAAGCTGAAATATATGAAATTTTATATATTAGATTTAATAATAACATAATCATTTTATATAATCTTTGAAAATGAAATTTAGTATAATAAGATATTCTAATGTAATAATAGATATGAATATTAACTTTTATTTAAATTTTAATTATTCTTTAATTGTCAATATGTATAACACTGTATTATCACTATACAGTTGGACAGATACCAAAAAATTTAAAATTTTAAATACTGATTTAAAATTTTATATATTTATCCTTAAATGTAAACTTTATATTTTATAGGATTTCAAGGTTCTGAGCTGGATTTACAAATAAATATAAATAAAAGGTATGAGACATGCTTTTACTATTTTAAGTAATAAAAGTGTTAAGACAGATATAAAAATGATGATAAGTCATTTCATATATCACAAATATTGGAAGTAGAAACTTAAAAATGTGAAATATTATTTATTTAAAAAAATGATCTTATTCAAAAGAAGCACAATAATTTCTATGTTAACTCCCAAATAACTCTAGTTTTTGTTGTACATAAATTTAAAAATACTTTATTATACTATTCAACAAGGCAGATAACAAGAGCTTTTTAACTACGTAAGTGATGCGAAATAAAATAAAACAAGTACATTTTTGAAAAACTGATTTTTACAATAAAAATTTATTTACATATTCAAATCAGAAAAATGGGATTCTCAATTTATATTAATAAAATTTTATTCAAATGATTATGACCAAAAATGGTTTTCTTTTTGTTATAGATTATGCTTGATTAATAAAAAGATATCTGGAAATTATGACAATAACTAAAAGAAATTTTTGTGACTGTTGTGAAAAATATATAAGTACCTCAAAACTATTAAATAGAAAAATATACATGAATTTTGTTTTATCAATATAGAAAAAAACTATTGATTTATTTTGATAATGTGTCAAACAATATACTTGTATCTTATTTGTTTTAGAAGAAACAACTTTCAATTTTAATTAAGAAATTGAAAAATAAAAAGCTCATCTTGTAAAAATTGTCTATAAAAATATATATATTTAAAGAAATAAATCACATACGTATACATTTTTTAATAACACTTTTATTTAATACTTTTTTAAAGATATTATTGACAGTACTGAGGCTCAAGTAAATAGAGTAAAAGCTTGACTTTGTACTTGTTGGGTGAATGAGATTTTCTAAGAAATATTGATATTCTCAAAACCACTTTAATGTAATGTTTTGAACTTTTCAGTTTAATAACTTCACATTATTAAATTTTTAAAAATCTAATATCATTAAGTTTATTAATTTTAATAAATTAAGTGAAAAAAATATTTACAAAAACACATGATATCAAAAATTTTAAATTGCAACCAATTAAAATTGATATTAATATCAAATAACTATGTAAAATCAGTGTACATTACTGAAAAGGTTCTACTAGAAATTTCTAGATAAATAACACATGAGAAAACTAAATATTTTGATTTTCACTCAAAGCTCAGCCATGCTATAAGACAAATTGAAGCAAAAATCCAAAACATGCATTTGCAAAGGAAGCAACACAGTTTGATACAACTCAAGCAGGCATGGCACCCTTGGAATAACCCATCCGACTAAAATTTAAAAATTCCAAAACCTACAACACTATTTCCAATGTCTTGGATCCATGCACAGTACATTGGGCCATATTCCTCTTTAAAGCATTTTTAAACAATTTGATTCACGCTCCTTACACCAAAAACTACATGAAAATTTTGCACGCGGGTCCCTTACCTGGTGCCGTGCACCCCAACTCCCCGAGCTCAGCCGGGTATCACATCGGAAATCGCTATGACGATATCATCATCGTTATCACCATCGTCATCATGATCAACAACAATAGCAACAACAATAATAATAAGTTCTACAACGGCGAGACTAGACTAGACCAGTAGTCCCGCTACATAGCACGAACCGTATAGCGGAGTTGTTACATGCTCTTTCTCTGTCTCTTCTCTCTCTTTCTCTCGCACTATTAACACGAGCCCACGTATACAAGCCATGCACATTGCACACACATGCACACTGACTCACACAGACGCGAACTCCCACACCGACGGTACGGAGAGGAGGCTCTCGGTAGCGCGCGTCCACGTATACACGGAGCGATAAATGCCAGGAGATGGATGTTCACGTCAACGCCCGCCTGCGGCTGGGTACGAAGAGGAAACAATAATTACAGCAACGACGACGTCGTCGTCGCCGGCGGCGGAAGCTCGAGCGCTAACTGCACTTCCGCGGGGCGCAGAACGAGGAGAGCCGAAAGACGACGACACGTCCGCCATTGCTTGCCATTCCATCCTGCACGCGCCCGTGTAAATTTTTGCATACGCGATTTAATAATACGTGCGAGAGCAGAGAAAGAAGCTAAGGACACGAGGCACATGCGGCTGGAAATTTTTTTTCACAGGTTTGCAGAAGCGAGGAGAGTCGGCGTTAAGCGGCAGAGGCGAGGTTATAGAGGTTATTATTATCATTATAATAACATGACATGGTACTTACGTGCAACGCTCGATGGATGATAACGCGCCGCCCCGAGAACCGCCTGCTGCCGCTGGCATCGGGGTGGCCCTTGGCGGAGATTCGCTCTCCTTGACGACGACGATGGTTTTCCTTCTTCTCCGCCGCCTTTCCTTTTCTCCTGGTTTTACGTCCCGCGAGAAGAGTTATTACGTGAAGGTGTGCCTCTTCGTCTTCTCCTGGCAAAGGCCTCCGAAGAGAATTATCGTCGCACGTACTCCTCTCGGAGACGACGTGGCTCCAACGGCCGCGCGCTCGTGTTTAAAAGCCCGTGAAGTTAAAACGTTTCTTTCTGGCTCTCGCCTCCCTGTGTAATGGCGCGCGGCGGCGAACGCCCCGACGACGACGACAAATGTCTAGTTTTCTCTCAAAATCTCAACGTTGCTTTCAGAGCTTCGTCATGTTCATTCTCTCTCGCTCATCATCAAGACAAAATCTCGCCGCGAATTTGACGGAATTTTGATAGTCAACGCGCTGTATTGAGTGCGTGTAAGAGTTCAAAGTTAAAGTGCGCGTCGAGGTGCTTCTGCGTCCCTTCAGCGCATTCGAGAGTTAGAGCAGGCCAGCGGAGCAGCGCTGCGGGTTTCTTCGCTCTCTGCTGCTGCCGCGGTGGCCATTGGAGTTTTGTACGCGTATGCGAGTGAGAGAGGAGAGGAGCGAGCGAATCGAGAGCTGTAGGTGTGTGTGTGTATCTGTATGTATGAGTAGACTGTAGAGGAAGACGAGCAAAATGTTAGGTATATATATATACACAACGATCGCGTGTGGTAGGCTCGTAGGTAAGTATATACGGGTATATATGGTGAGTGAGTATGTCTCGGTGCGCGCGCGCAACGGTCTGTATAGTCATGCGCGTCGTCCTAGTCTATATATATATATATGTATATGGCTGTAGTGCCCTCTTCGCGTGACGTAACGCGGCGGAATGACGATTCGAGCGCTCCCGAGCCGCGAGCAACGAAGAGGTTTCACCCGTGCACCGTCGGGGACGGCAGGAGGACGACAAGAATGGTGGAGAAGGAAAGAGGGGAGAGAAAATCGACCAATCCAGAAGGCCGAATAAACGTGAGTCCGTTGAGTCTCCGTTCCGTTCCGTTGGGGAAATGTGACGACTGACGATCCGCCGTCTATGTAACCCCATCATGGATTCTTCCGGTTCTTGATGGGACGTTGTTTGAAGGGATTACAATTATTCTGTAATTATACATAAATTATTGCGTTATCGTTGAATGAAAATAAAAAAGTAGATAATACGATACAAATTATTATAAAGCTGCCTCTACACGGCGTGCTGCAAGCCGCGAGCCGCGTTCCCTAGACAAAGATAGATATACGAAATCCTGTAAGAGAGAAAGAGAAAGCAATAGCGGCTCGCGGGTCGCGGCACTCCGTGTAGAGGCAGCTTAAATGTTTCGACTGTGATATCGAAACATTATTTGTGTTGTCCCTATAGTAAATTTTCTAGTAGTTTCTTCTAACGTGGATTTTTTTAATTTCATTTATTTTATAAACATTAAAGTCACGTTTAAAATAAATAACATATAAGTTGAATAGATAAATTTACATTTAGGTATCTATAAAACTTTTGCTAGGTAAAACAACAATACATTTTTAAATTATATATCCACTGGTCGAGTATTACGTGCTGCTCAATAGAAAATTAAAAGTATTTTTTTAAGCTTTTTTAATAATTAATTTAATTTTTAAAACTAAAAAAAATGAAAATATTTATTATTATAAAAATTTATTATGTATAGGTAGACGCTTGTTTATTAATTGCTATTTGTTTTTGTCGGCATTTAAAAATTATTTACTTATCCATTAGACGCGTAGACACAGGCCCTTATTCTTATCTTAGGAAGTGTCCACAAATGATCCTTACCGTGCCGTGCGTTCCGACATAAAAGTGTTGTTGTCCATTTGTTAATTCTCTATAGTTCTGATTTAAATTAGATAAATTAAGAAAGTTAAAAGTATCATAAATCATAAAATATTAATTAAATAACTTTTCAATGTTATTAATATTTTAAAAATAAGTTATTATCATTGGTTCTTGCACACAATTCAAAAACAAAATATAGCATGCGTTGTAATCTAGTCATAATTAATATTTTAAAGCAATAACTTTAATTGAAAATTGCTGTTCATTAAAAGTAATAAAATATAAAATAAAAATAAATATAATATTATGAAGAGCAGTATTTAATTAAAGTTACTGCTTTAAAATATTAATTATGACTAGGTTTCAACGCATGCTATATTTTGTTTTTGATTTTGTGCAAGAAGTTATTGTATAATAATAACTTATTTTTAAAATATTAATAACATTGAAAAGTTATTTAATTAATATTTTATGATTTATGATACTTTTAACTTTCTTAATTTGTCTAATTTAAATCAGAACTATAGAGAATTAACAGATAAGTCGGAAAACACGACACGGTACGGATCATTTGTGGACACTCCCTTTAGCCCCTCTTCATTGCATGACGTTAGACGTATGCCGAATGCTTCAAATTCTCCTAGATATTCCACCTGATTGGTTGTCTGCCAAAGCTTGGCCAATCAGCGGAGAAGTCTACGAGTAGTTAAAGCATAGGTACGGCATACATCATGCAATGGAGAGGGGCCGTTAAATTTGGTACCACTACTGACCACACTAGTTAGTGGAGACATCTACAATCGATAATATTTCATCTGCACCGGTCTACTGCTAGACGGCTATACCAGTCTGCGCGTTGATACGCACAGTATAAAGTACGCATGCAAAGAACACTCTACTCTTGCGAAACAGTCGAAGCCTTTATAGTGTAGAAGCTATACGTGCTTCTCTATGCGGAGACGCATATCTAACACTTTCGGTAAAATAATAGTAAACAAAAAGGCCTAAGGTTAGCATTTACACTTAAAAAAAGTCATATAATTATGTACGCATTGTCGTCGTCGAGTCGTCGGCTTTGTTGCCCGTCAACGCGACGACGTATTTCAGTGTATATTTAACATACAACCCGGGATCCTGTTGTAATTCCGCAGCGCACGCAAACGATCGATTGTTATTGACGCTCGAATAATATTTTGTGCATCTGGAGTTCGTTAATTGTTCCATGGTTTTGATTTTAGCGAAAATGGAGGTGGAGGAGCCGATGGACGTCGACGGAACTGAAGATTTTGATAATTTATTGGAGGAAGGAGAGTATGTTGAACCCAATCGAGTTAGCAGGAGCATAGTTGTTCCTAGTGTCATATCTGTAAGTTTTGAATTCTTCCAGTTCTTCTGACTAAACTTTATATCATACTAAAAGTCTTCTTGAATATATTGTTTTAGGTACCTGAGAGTAGTTATGAGAATAAAGCTGGAACTTTTGTAACAGGTGTTGACATATTTAGTAAAGAAGCAAAACAAAAAATGGAAGACCGAGCTAAACGATTTGGGTTAGAGAAAGATGTAGAAAACTGTCCTTTAAAAGAAGCAGAAAATTTGTATGATAGGTAAGATGTTCTGGTCATTTAACTAACATATCTAATTACTTTAACATACCTAATTTATATTCTAATTATTAAATATTTTATTTACATTTTAGTTTTGGTATTGATGAAAATACAGAAAGTGCAAAGAATTATAGGTTAAATGTTTTACATATGCGAGGTACTGAAAACATGAGCACAAAAGATATATTCAAATATTTTGTCGATTATGCACCAGCTTCACTTGAGTGGATTAATGATATTTCATGTAAGTATAAATAAATTTATTTTAATACAATTTCAATATGTATTTTTATATAATCAGACATAAAGGTTGTTACTGTACATTTTTATTTTAGGTAATGTTGTGTGGTTAGATAAAGCATCAGCAGCTAGAGCAATATTGGGACTTTCAAAAAAAATTGTTGGAGTTCGAAAAGAACCAAAAAAAAAGTTAGATTCTGATGATGAAACTGAGGATGAATCTGATGATGATACAATTATAAATGGCAAGAATTATAAAAATGAAAATGTTATCCATGTCAAAGATATTAGATGTCCTATTCCACCAGGTATTTGGAGAAAAGGTCGTGACTATATGGAATCAAGAAACATATTTTTAAGGTTTGCAACAAGATCTGATAAGAAATCACTTCATGGTGAGAAGATGAGTGAATATTACAGAAAGCATGGGAGTTCAAAATATGGAGGTAATACTATTGCTGATAGTCTATAATATAACATTAATTTTTAATTACTGAGTATTTTTTTGTGAATATTAAATGATTATTCATATTACAGCAGTTAAAGGAGTACTAACAGAAAACAAAAAACGTTCTCATAAACAAATATCAAAAGAATCAAAAGAATTAAAAGTAAAAACAGAACCAGAAACAAAATCTACCAATGGAATAGCTGCTAAAAATCCTTGGGGCTCTCTTTCCAAAAATTGGGGTGTTACTGATTTTGTGGAAGATGATTATTTACCAAAAGCACCTATAGAACCTGTTTCTAATGTGAAAGAAAGACTAGGTTTTAAGCAACTGGATCAGGAAGATGAAGGGGAAAATTCAAATATTATTGAATTATCAGATGAAAGTGAATCATCTGAAAGTTCCAGTGAAGAAGAAAATTGGTGTAAAAGAAGTAAGATACCAAGAATGCGTATGCATGCAGATGATGAAGAAGAAAAAATTCAAAAGCGCAAAGGAAAAATACGAAACTTGGTTTGTAATTAATTATAAATTGCAATTTTTTTTCATTTATTATAAGATTTTTTATTTAAATATGATGTTTTTAGGTGAATCTTAATAGTCCAGTAGTGAAAGGTAACGATTTAAGAGGAAGGTTAACTGCAAGAAGAAGATTACCTCCTGTAATTCGTGAAGAAATCCAAGTTGTAGTTACAAATTCAAAAGCTGTTCGCAGTGGTAACTTTAGGAATATTAATGTTACAGAGGTAATGATGAAAATTTTATTCAGTATTTAATATTTTATGCAAAACAAATTTATTACATTTACTTTTAATGTAATTAGGATGAAGAGGAAGAAGACGATGACGAAGAAGATGCTCGAATTGTACAGCAAGATGATGATGAAGAAGAGGGTGAAATCATTGATGACTCCGAAAATGATAGCAAAGTGGAATATGAAGAGGAAGATGAAGCAGAAGGTAGAAAAGATGAATCGGAATCAGAATCGGAATCCAACAGTGATAGTAGTGATAGTAGTGTTTCGGAAAAAGAAGTTCAAGGGCCCAAAGGAAGCGTCATTAAAGTTGTGCAACATAAACCTAAGTTAGCGTCTACAGTATCCACTGTTTGGTCACGATTAAATCACTCTACGAACGATAGGAATGATAGAAAATCACCAGAAAGGTAAGAATATTTTAATAAATCATTTTCATTATTATTATTGTACAACTATAGTAATTTGTGTGAAAATGCATGTATCTCATAAAATATATATTATCTGTTACAGATACTCAAAAACGGATTTAAGGCATACATTAAGGAAAAACGATTTACGATCTCGTATCGGTAACAATTATATGAGGGGCCGATCACCTCTAAGAATAGAATTAAGGAACGATAAATATTCTGGAAGATTAAGTGATTCCGACTAGTTGTTAAGAATAAAGAATTTTTTGAATAAATGAAGATTTTTCTGGATCCACAGTGAATATGATAATGTTATCAAATCCATGATACAATAGAAAGGCTTTTACGGCCTTTTTTACTATTTTGTATATGATCAAACGTGAAATCAAGATTCTTCCTAAAATAGTGAAAATGAAAAAATCTTAAGTTTTTAATTTTTTCAATGCTTTATTACGTCATGTTGAGCGCCAGATACAATAACAATGAAAAACATAACATGTTTTAATCACACGCATACGAGTCAATTAAATACATAAATTTTTTTTTTTTAGAGAAATGCGCATAATAATTTTAATTACAGCTATTTTTTAATTTAAATCTTAGAAAATGAAACGTGCATACGTATCTTCGCCACTATCTTTTGTCATTCGTTTATCAGTTTCAGTTTAACGATTTTTCGAAGCGTCCATTGTTTGATACAAGTTTTATTTTAATGATACTCAGCAAACAAAAATAATTGTTACAATTATCACGTTTTTTTTTTTTTTTTTTTTTTTTTAAAGATACTACTTAAGATGTAGTAAAAGCATAGTGTATGTACATATATACATATATATTTATGTAAAAAATAAATAGGTATTGCGTCTTGTAAATTTGAGTGATTATAGATTTACGTTCGTACTTTTTTCTCTATCTGTATCTCCTGCTACAGTTAATAAGTAAATTCAACAATAAAATAAAGACTTTTATAATAACATTTTGAAATTTTAGTACGTTATTTTAGTTTTTAATCTTAAGAGAAATGTTTTCAGTGACCTAAATTCATAAGGTCGGGAAGTTACAATCTATACAACAGAATATGTATATAAATATTTTTAATTCTGGCAGCTGGATTTAATAACTTCAATTTTACACGTAAATTTATCTTTATTAAAAATTTCGTAAAATTTTCCAGGTGTTACTTTTGTTAAGAATTCCACTATTATATTTTCAAATCACGTTATTTAACTATTTATTATGAAATACGACTATTTCCATAAACTGAAATAACTTCAATTCTTCAGCATGAAATTGAAACTTTTTAAATTGCGTGAAATCCACAGTACTATTACATTAAAGATCTATTGTTTAATGAATCTGAAACTAAGTTATGAAAACAAACAAAATCTAATTAATATTGGCATTTGTCATTATAAACATCAACAGTGATGTTACTTGGCATAAATGGTAATATAACATTTTATGTTACATACATCTAAAACTTTCTCTCTTCCAGAATATTAATAACATATGTATTTGACGATATATAGAATCAAGCCGAGTTTCTAATCGACAGACATTTTAAAAATGGACGTAACGGCAACCGCGAGTCCATAATAATGTAACTTCTCAAAGCTACGTAACATGCACATAGTTGCACAAAAAACAAACTAATCAACATCTTCAACCTGTCGTACAATCTGAACTTGAGTGCTACCACGTTTTGCGAGTTTACTACACAGAAAATTTTTTTTTTTAAGGCAACACGTTGGTTTAGTCTTGATAAAACGCGTGTACCTGCCTCTCACATTAGAAATTTTAATTTAAAATCTATTGAAGTTAATTTGTCCTCAGGTTTTTATTTCATTGATGTCAAAAGGAAAACGCAATGCTGTTGCATTCAATTCTTACATTCTTAGCGTTTTTGTGTAGAATTTTGTTTTAAATAAAGCAACGATATTATTATTTTCTTATATGAAATAATAGTATTTAAAAAGCCGTTGTATTAGGTCAATCATTACATGACGTGGCCAAGCAGCACGGATTAAATTAACATTTTGTCTACAATCGCTAAGTTAAATTTTTTGTTTGCATACAAAAAGTATCCAATTCATTCAAAATCTTATACAAAGGTATTCTCTAATCTCACTGATCAGCTGCCTAGCTTTTTTCTACTTGTCATCCGCTATCTTTCTTAAAAATATCGCGCGCAGATCCCCTGGAACGACTAAACGAAACGCAACAAAATTTAAATCAGTCTTGTCTGTCAAAAGATAATATGTACTTCTTGATTTCTTTTTCTTCTACACTTATTCCGCTTTTCCGATTGAATTTGTTTTTTCATTAAATTTTATACCATTGGGGCTACGAAACTCGGGGTAGTCCTATTAACATAAATCGCAATCACGTGCGATTATCTTTCGAATCGATGCAATATGTAACATTGAAAACCGACAGACGAAATAGTGGAAATATTCAATATTCAAGATTTAAGAATCAGCAACAATAGGTACACATATGTAACATTAAGTATATTAGGCCTGATTATGTTATTATTATATTGATGTATACTGCGAACTATGATTCGAATGGTTGACTGAATGGCAACTCAGTCGAATCCTCAAGTTTGGCTAGTATGCAGGAACGATTGCAACAACAGATGTTCTTTCTTTTCATTTGAAATATGAGCTTTTATCTCATGCATTGTAAAAAATGACAACGTCATTTGTCATTATTATACACAATAAAACACAGTGCAACGTCTCAAAAATAACGAAAATTTATATTTTTTTGTAATTTTCGAAAAGTTTTTGAGCTTCAAATGTACAATTATAGCATGGGCCAATTTACGCAACAAATCGCAATGATAATTGATACTTTGAATATAATTAAATTTATTCACGTGAACTAAAGTACTATATTTAGGACGTTAAACGGCCTAAACAATTGGCTCACTGTAAAATGACCCCAGTAGCTTTCAAGGATAAATAGTACATTTAGATAAAAATTCGAATTCGACATGAAAATTTTAAAAGTGACATAGACAATGCTTCAATGGGACAATAATCACAAGTTTCATGCTATATTAAAGTTGACAAATTTTCTCATCAAGGTGGCATATTTCATCAGTTTCGATCGAAAATATTCAATACTTATACAGATCAATATTTCGTTCGTTCGTTTCAAATACATTATATTCGTTGTAAAAATTCCATTATTGCCATGAGTACAAACATAGTATTAATAGGCAAAAATATCACTAAAATGTAATAAAAAAAAATTTAATTTTAGTGAACAAATTTTCACACTTCTCCTGTGTTAAGAGAAATAATTAGTAACTTTTATTGATGCAATATAGCCACCGTTGATTGCAACAACACCGTCGTTCAACAAAACAGTCATTGAAAATGCTTACTTATCGCATTGATTATTTTTGTCTTGATTTTAGTAATTATACGCACCATTTATGAATTGATTAACGTGTAATTATTTTTTTACAGGATAACACACGAATCAATAAGTCAACGAGAGAAACGTTCCACAATTTTTAAAATTTCACAACTTTTGCATTCATGTGTTCTTTAATTCTAATAATAATAATGGGTAATCAAAAAATGCAATTTCCTTATAATTAACATTGGAAATTTTTTAATTAATTTTGAGATGATTGAAGGCAAATGATTATAGAATTAACATCACAGCAGATTTTCTGCTTTGAAAGTAAAATTTCTTACATTTCTTTGCTTTACTTTCATTTGATTCTTAATTTGATAAATAAAATTACATGAAACATTTTAAATCGTCATACGAAATAGTCTCTTTATATGAAACAATCAAATATTTGTACGAAATTCTTAAATAAATGGTAATTGTACAGAAATTATAAATCGACTATAAATACGCTAATTGGGCGCGATTTAAATTATTTATACTTAATACCATGTGCACATATATACATGTAATTCCAGAGCAGATGTTTGAAACATAGAATATATTCCTATGAACATAAGTCAATAATATTTGATGCTTCAAACATACACTATGTGCATTGTATGCACAATGATGGCAGTATCAGTGTAGTAAATATTAACCATTGGCATAGAATCCTTTATAAGCTTCTTTCAAATTCATTAAAGAATTTCTTTTGATGTACTTCGTAATTAAATTACATACGTTTTTCACGCTGATACTTTCACCGATCACTGAATAAGTCGAGACTTAAGAACTCTTACGCACTATGACTACAATGGAAAGATATTAAACTTCAGTTTTTATGCATGCAAGAAATTGTCTGTACATTGCTGACTTTGAAAATAGTGGCCTCCATTAGAAGTTAGAATAAAAAACTAATTGACTTTGTTGCTAAAATTGATGACAGTATGTACAAAAATTTGAATTTTTTACATTTTGAAATTATTAGATATATTTGCGCTCACGTATTTTTTGGGTAAAACCTTTGTGATGGGAAAAGTTTGCGGTCAATTAGTTTTTTGAATTTCATATTTCAATGCTGAAGAATATTAAACTCATCCTCTAATCAGTGATGCCAGATAGAGGTGTTTTGTTTCTCTCACTCTCATGCGAATAATGTATAATATAACACATAATATAGTGAGAGTAATAAAGACAAAACACCTCTATATGGCATCACTGCCTCTAATACAAAACCAATATTGTAGTTTTCACGTATTTGCAGAGCTTAAAAACAATTCTTTATAATAATATAATTATTTTTAAATTCAGCAAATAAATAGTCTCATTAGAGGGCATTATTTTCTTTTAGAAAATAGAGCTATTAAGTATAAATTGACGTTCTATTTTACTTTGGCATGATCTTGTCTCATGAGATATAGAAAATATTTTTTGAAATCTCATGATCTTACTCGAAAATTTCTCTCTGCAATTTGATTTTGAAAGACAGTTAAAGCGTATAGTGATTCTTAAGTCAACTTTACTATGTTGAGATCAAGATCATTTTGTAAATGAAAAAATTATAATATGTTTATGTTCATTCTAATGAATACGTTGCAACACTTTTTTCTGTTTGGCTTATTGCTTCATGCATACAATTTTCTATTTTCTGTAAATAATGGCCATGGTATATTAATCTCTGGAAAGTGTACTACACCAATTGTATCATTGCTCAATACTTGAATTACAGACAATGTATGACGGCATTTGGATGTACTTCTTAAACGTACTACAAAGTAATGTTATCAATCGGGTTAAATAAAAATGCTTGTATACAAATTAAAATATGAGCTTGCTAAAAGCAATAAAATCACTGTATTTTGGTAGACTCGAACGTTTAAAGTCGCAGAAGGGTAGTTGCATTGATTGCACTTCTGAGGCTTGTTGTACTAGTTACTTGATTATCTTCCTTAATTCTTTCGCCACTCCTTTTTTATACCACAACAGTGCTATTCAACAGGTGTACCACCATCTGATTTCTTGTTCACTTTGCATCTCTTTCAGTCGTCCTAAAATTTCAATAGCAATGTTGTTGACAGATAAAAAAATCCTTTTCCGAAATGTTTGATAAAGTTGCTGCTTCAAAATTATTTACTATTGTTGTTGATTTGTCTTCTGAAAAAGTACAGTCTCCTCAAAAATTAACTGTTTTAACGCTTTTTTTGGAAGATCATCTAGTTCCATATCAAATTTAAACGGCTCTTCTGCAACGGGCTGTAATAAAATATCAATTTATATTGTATGTTAACATAAAGGTAAGGGAAAAAACAATTTTTTTTTCTAATAGTAGGCGTGATATACGATTTTTGGGTAGGTACTACCACTGTTCCGAGAGCCTTATAATTTCAATATAGTGAAGATTGTGTAAATCATATAATAACAATTAAGTATAGATTAAGATGCATTTTTTTTAGCAAATATTCATCTAATTATAAATATCTGATGATCGTATATTGTGTTAAATATATTGCAAATTACAAAAATATTAGAAAAAATAACAGCATAATGTATACAGAACTAACTTTCAGAAAAATCTAACAAATGCCTCTGCTAAAATTCATTAAAAATATCTTTTCAAACCGGATTTTTTTTTCTACAAACAATACTTTTCAATATCATAACGAAAAACAGCTAAAACCATAAATAAAACTAAATTTTTAATTACTACAAGATTTGAATATACAAAAAATGTTACATGTACAAGATATATTTTTTCTAAAAGTAATAAATAACAAAAATCTGTTTCCTGCACATTTTTTTGTTTAACTAATAGTTCCTGGCATCAAAAAAACATAACATTAAAAAAAACATTTTAGGTGCAACATTTATTATTAGTTGATATTAAACTAATAGAGTGAATCATTTTGTTATATTGTATATATCTATACATGTTCTGAAAAAGAATAGTTTTTCTGATTATCTTGAAACTAATAAGATGTTACATAAACAGAGAGGAACAGAGAGGACATAGTCCTTTAGATTGTATACTATTTAAAGAAATTTGGTTTGTTAACCGCACCGAAAAATTGCACTATCTGTACTTGTTATAAGATATACTATTTAAGAATGTATTATAATATACCTCGTCAGCTGGATCATAATACTGTTCCAAATACGGATGAGCTAACGCGTCTTCAACCACGATACGTTTGTTAGGGTTAAACGTTAGCATTTTATCTAATAGATCAAGTGCCCTACGATCTGCATCAGGGAATAAACTTGTCCAGGGAACCTTTGGTTTGTATGGCAAAGACTGCAAATAACTGCGTGCCTAAAATAAAAAAATAAAATTAGTTTCAAAGGCAAATCAGCTAATCTAAAAATGAAAAAATCCAAAAACCTTCTCATTGATAATGCAGTCAAGGTCTTCGGGTGAAGGTGAACCAAGTACACCAAGAATGTGATTAAGTTGGTCTAGGTAGTGTTTACCAGGGAATATAGCTCGTCTGGACAGCATCTCAGCAAGAATGCAACCTACTGACCAGATATCTATAGATTTTGTGTATCCCTAAAATGTAAATACAGAAATCAGAAAGATAAATTTAAAATAAGAAATGAAATCTTTGATTATATTTTATTTTTCAAAAACATTATTTCAAAATAAGTTACCTTAGAATTCAACATTATTTCAGGTGCTCTATACCACCTTGTGGCAACATATTCTGTGAGGAAACCAGCATGATTGTGATCTGGATCTGCAACTCTAGCCAAACCAAAATCACAAATTTTAAGGTCACATGTGGTATTCAAAAGCAAGTTACTAGGTTTGAGGTCTCTATGTAACACGTTTGCTGAATGAATATATTTCAGTCCTCGAAGAATTTGATAAAGAAAGTAACATATGTGATCGTTACTAATAGGCTAAAATATAAAAAAATATAAGTACATTTACAAGCACTTATCAAAGATAATATTATAAATATCAATAAATATTGTAGCATTACCTGACTTTTGAGTAATTTGTAAAGATCAGTTTCCATCAAACACTGAACAATATATACATCTTTCATTTGATCTATATCTGTTGCAGATATTAATATATCTCTTATATCTATAATCTAGAAGGAAAATATTTTTCATTATTAGTTTGTAACATAATTAATATTTATAATACTTTCAAGAAATTAAGATTTACATTTTCATGCTTAAACCTGGTAAGGATTTTTATTTCTCTTAATGTCCTTTGGCTGTAAGTTTGATGCTCAAATGGAGAAATTTTCTTAATCGCTACTTTTGTCTTTGTCTTATTATCGTATGCAGAGCTGCAAAAAAAAAAAAAGGAGAATAAATTTCATGTGAGATAACCAACACTGATATCAAGCCTGTACTAACCACACCAAAGGATGTGGTATTGCACTTTAGAGGTTTCTCATAAAACTCATGATCAAATATTCCCATTCTCACAAGCAAGCCAAAATAAAAAAAAAAGGAAAAAATGCATTATATCATTCTTAATAAAAAATCTAAGCATTGAAAGTGCATCAAATGGAAGTAACGATTTTCCATTTCGGAGCAGTCTTGCATAAAAATGATTATTCCGATTCAACGGATCCTCGATAATTGCAAGAACGCATAAACACGAGAGAGGTGAGTCGTAAAAGCGCGAAACAAGCGGGAGGAAGCGAGAGAGGGAATGAGAGAGAAAAAGGGTGTGACAATTTGCGCTTATTCCAAATCAAACATCGTCAAACGGAGCGCGACCGAGTAAACACACCGCGATTTCTTTCCCATCCCCGCCTCCTCCTCCCTCTTAATCCAATAATCTCATATAATCATCATCATTCTCCGCCTCCCTTGAGCTGCACCTTGTCCCCCTAAGGAATCACCCTCCCGGCGTTAGACGTCAGAAAGCACACACACACACATATATATATATATGTGTGTGTATAAAATAAAAGCCCCCTTGGAACATTCGCAGTAGCAGCAGAAGTCCATCAATTCTTTCTTTTTCTCTCTTCCCCTCGCTTGCTTGCTTGGCTGCTTGCGCGCGCGCGCCGCGTCCCCCTCGTAAAAAAAAGCATCCTGTCACGGTCACTCCGTGCGCGCGCGCGTTCGCGATGTATATATCTATGGCCGCTATAACGTTTTCTCTCTCTCTCTCTCTCTCTCCCTCACCTACATACTCCCCCGTAACGAGAGAGCGAGAGAGAAAGACGACAGACGTCACAGGCGCGCGCGCGCGGCTGCAAAAAAGCCTGGTGATGCGAGAGTATAGAGAATCGCGCGTACTTACATGCAGGAAACACACACATATACACACAGGTATACGTATAGACGTATCCATAGAGCAACTAAGCAAGCGAGAGAGAGAGGGAGCGAGAGAGAGAGAGAGAAGTAATGATGTAGGTATATGTATGCGTCGAAGGAGATAGGAGAGATACTCACACGACCATACCGTAGGCGCCTTCGCCCATATACGCGAGGTTCGTATAGCGCGGGCCAACCTCGAACACCTGGCCCCGCACTATCTCCGCGTTCGGGGGTATCGCATTCGCCGCTGCAGCCGCGGCTCCGCTGCCACCCGCTGCTGCGGCCCCGTTACCCTCGTTGCTCGCCATCTTCTTCTGCTGCTGCTTCCTCCTCCTCCTCCTCGGCGCTGGCGGGCACGACGATGATGATGACCTGCACCTTAGTTGCGCCGGGCGCCCGCACACCTATCTATCTTCGCACTATACTGCTGGTGCTGCTGCTATCTCGCGCGCGCACACACCTAGATTTGCGGACCGACCGACGATCCACTATCTCTCTCTCTCTCTTTCTCACTTTTAGGCGTACTTGTATATATAGGTGCAAGAGAGACGAGAGAGAGGGGCGCGCACGTACACCAGATATCAGCACGTGTCTTCTCTCTCTTACTCCCGGAAGACGAGGACGAGGACGCGGGCGCCTCGAGCGCGAGGAGCGGAGAGATGAGACGTCGTCGTCGTCTCTCTCACTCGCGTGTGCCTGCGTGTCGTCCTTCCTCGCTCGCCTCGAGCGCGCGTCTCTGGCGTGCGTGTGCTGCAGCAGCAACTGCCTCTCCGCGCGGAGAGTCGACGACGTCGCGATGTAGTGTGTGTGTATATGTGCTGTAGTGTACGTGCAGCCTGCCTGCGCCGCGCGCGCCGATAGAGGAGAGAGAGGGAGGGAGACTCTCTCCCGTTATCCCGTTGTAGTCGTCGTCGTCGTCGCCGCCGTCGTGCTCGTCGTGAGTCGTCGCCGTCGCTGCCGCTGTATTTCGTTGCGCCTGCGTGCGCGAGGGGCTGGGATCGTCTTTTTCGCTCTATCGTGCGCTGATCTTCCCCCTCTCTCTTTCGCTCTCTTCGTTTTCGCACACTACAGTACGCACTTGCTCGCGAGGAAACACTCTGCTCGCGTCCAGATTGCGCGGTGTGCGGTGGCTGCCGGTAAGCGTGACCAAAGAGGTGACGAGTTGCTGACGAGTCTCTCGGCTCTCATTTTGGAGCGGAGAGACATAGCAGGTGTTGCGCCTTGTTGCTTTTTCGAGGGAAATGTGCGGTGTAGAAGCATGTGTGGGTGTAGCTACGGGGTTCTTCCTCGGCGTCTATGTACGCTTGGCGCTTGTTTAACAGGTGTTTTTTTGGATCGATTAGCGTTGCTAGGGAGTGGGAGTGGAATGCCATATGTTGTGTTAGAGAGCAAATGAGAGGCTGTTGGAACTTTATCTGATAAAGAAAAGATTTCGATTTTATCGTTGGGATTTACTGGCGGTTCGAGGACAATTAAAATAATTTTTATTAGCGTTTTTATGAGTCGATAAAAATAAAACTAAACAGAGGGTCTTTTTGTAGCTAGAAAATGTAAATAAAGAGAAATCATATTTGGACACATGTGATAAGAATTAACTATTTGAATTACAAGTAAATTCAGTTGAATGGATCAATTTTTGTTGCATTTTTATATTGATGCTAGAGATCAATATAGGAATATAAAAAATATAAAATATATATAATGTTTCAAATATTTAAAAAATGCATAATCAATGGTAATAATCTAAATGATTCATATAGAAGCTTTTATTTTTTTGTGTGAATTAAGATAAGATTAGAAAAGTTACCAATTTTGTTTTTATCAGAACACTGTATATAAAATATTAAAACATACATCAATTCAAGACTTGTTTTTATGAAAAATTAACGTTGACAAGTATTATTTCATCGCTTTTGTAGATAAATTATAATAGATTGTGAAAATGGATAATTTATTCGGATGCTCCCCCTCTATACTATACGAAGGGATTATTTTTTAATCAAGGGGCGGGGTTCGTGGTCTGAGTGAGAGAAGTTTCGTCGTCCTTGTTTTGCTCTTTCATTGTGCAAATGAAGATTGGAACGCTCATGCGATATTTTCTTAGGAGACTTATCATTTGGTAGAAAGCGTTTGAAATAAAATGAAAATAGTTTGCAAAGAAATAATAATTTGGCTTTCAGTAAGTAAATGAAAATGTGTACACTATTAATCTAAAATTGAAATTTTTTTAGTTTACTCAACTAATACTTTATAACAAATATATTTTATATATATATCATAAACTTAATATAGAAAAACCAAGGTGAATATTCTACAAAAGAATATGTTAATTCCATATAATACAAAAACAAAACAAATAAATTCTCGTACATGTAGCACTCCAAATAAATTTTTCCCCAACAAAGAATCGCACTTGATTACCCCCATAACTCATTTCTAAAAACCTCGAAAAAAATAACGGCCTACTTCCTCCGAAAGACATTCAACAGGACAAACTATCCCCCGGCACGACTCCATTACACGTGGTCAGCAGGGAAAAAGGCCCTCATAAAACAACCAGTACACACACTCTCTCTCTTTCTTCCTTTCTCTTATCTCTCTCACGAAATCCCAGCTATCCGAGACCTACCCGCAAAAAAGGCCTTCTCCTTCTGCCTATATCCGAATTCCTCCGCGGTAGCCCCGAAAGATATCAAAGAGAGATATACCGTCACCTGACGATCCTCCTGACACGCCCAACGCGCTCGTGCTAAATCCCCATCATCGCGGGTGTGCGCGCCCTCGCGTCCAAGAGAAAGACAGAAGGATGGCAATTCCGATACGTGATAGCGCTTACGCGAGGCGGATTAAAACGGGGGCGAGTGCTGTATAGCGAGTGAGCGAGTGAGCGATATATATATAAAGAACGGTATGTATTTATCTTGCGTGAGGGAGAGAGGGAGTAGAGAAAACGGTGTGCGCGCGCGCATACACTCGCGATGAAGATATATACATGCGGGCGGAGTTGCGGAGAAGAGAGAGAGAGAGAGAGAGAGAGAGAGAGACCTTGCCTATATGCGTTTCGCGCAGCGACGTGCCTGCCGATGGCAATTTAATCGCAGAGCCGCGTACGGGAGAAGATTGGGATGAGATATAACGCGGTATCTTTGTCTCCCTCCATCTCTCTCTCTCTCTCTATATAACGGCGAATGTATATATGTGTAAGTGTGCAAGTATGAAAAATCGTTGTTGAACGCGAGGAGCGCTCGCGAGGAGTGATAAATTTAGCGAATGACTATACGAGGAAAATCCGATATTTCGGAGCGTGAGTCATATATTGTTCGACGACGATGATGTTGATGATTTCGAATTAGTCACCTGTTACGTTATCAAGGCATGCGAGAGCTTGACATACCTATATTATACTACCTGCCCGCCTGCGGGCTAAAGTTTGTTTGTTTAATAACATGCGCAAATGCACGAGAAAGTTTGTATGTTATATCCTCTCCCCACCTCTTTTTTTTTATTTTTTTTTTTTTAAAGACAGTTTAATTGTGATGGATGCGCGCGAAAGAGCGAACGAGCGCGCGCCAACGACTTCACCCTTGACACGACGCGCAAGGCGCGTGATCGATGAGAATCCTAGCAGGAATTTTTTTAAAAGTATCCGGGTTATAATATACTCTCTTTTGCCATCATTGGGCCATGCTATTCAATATGTGCTTTTCATTAATTATCGTAATTTATAGTGTCGTTAGGAGTAGTATTGTCGACCAAGGTTGTCGGCGTGTAATGTGGGATAATGTGGGATATTGAAAATCTACTTTTGAAATGCTCTATTACTTTATTATAATAAAAGAATGTAGATGAGGGAAAAATTTGCAAGGAATCGCCAAAGTATAAATATCTGTAAATGTATATAATAAGATTCTTAACAATTCTACACATTCTAACTTTTTTTGTTCTTTCACTCGGAATTTCGTAGATGTTGATTATATGAAATAATATATAATTTCTTACGCGTCAAAAACAGGGTTGCCAAATTTTCAAAAATTACGAGAAATCTAAAATTAACGAAAATCCTTGGCCAAACTTATACACCGAGTCACTATACGATCCACTCGGCAAAACGTAATTGTTGCGCAGCATCGATGTTTAATCAATTTCAAATTTCTCAGCGCGCATGCTCCAAAATGTTTTTCTTCTCGCGTGTTTCGCCTGCCTGCGGCGCTAGCGTCGACGTTATGACGTCACACGTGTCACGGCCGCCGCGGTATTTCAGAGTCGTGTGTTGTGTATATATATTATTATACGGTGTAGTGTACTGGTGTTGCCGTGTGTGTGGTTGCCGCGTCGCTTGCGGGTGCAATTTGCTATTGTTGCGCGCTGGAGGATTTATGGTAATTCCTTCGATTTTTAGGGAGAGTAGTGAATTTTGATAAGCTAAGATGAACGCACCACCGACCTTCGAGTCATTCTTGCTGTACGAAGGAGAGAAGAAGTAAGTAATGAGGAGTATTTATGTGATATAAAGTTATGCCGAAAATATAACCTATACAGATTACTATACCGCGTAAAGTGTGTTTACGTTTTGTTAGCTTGTTTATGATGAATTTTAGAAGCGTACGCGGTAACCTAATTATTCAACATAAATACGTTTTCATCTAATAAGTATGCTTTTGTATTTCTTTTACAAATCTTGGAAAATTATTTGTAAAATATATGCTATCACTAATGTTTATTGCATTCTGATATACTTAAAACTAAAAGTAAACAATAGAAACATATAAATATTACTTGTTTGTTAATGATCTTGCACTTTGCATTTTTAGTAATAAATCTATAAAAAATTTACACAAAATGATAAAAGATAAAGGATAAATATAAGGTGTATACAAAAGATTTGATGCACAATATTTGCTAACTAGTTAATTTGACTGAAATACTTTAATCATATGTTTGCATATAAAAATGTTTTTGACATTTATTTTTTAAAAATAATATTTACTTTATCAATCAAATTTATTAAAAAATGGTGTTTTAATTGTTAGGATTATAAAGGAACAGGATACCAAAGTTCCTAATGCAGCTATATTTACCGTCAACAAAGAAGATCACACTCTTGGAAACATGATTAGGAAGTAAGTTTACAACTTTATATTTGATATAACTATTTAAGTTCTCATTGAATGTCATCAACTAAATAATTATCTTTACTTCAGTCAACTTTTGAAAGATCCTCAAGTACTATTTGCTGGATACAAATTGCCGCATCCTCTGGAGCACAAATTTGTAATTCGAATTCAAACTACTTCTGACTATACTCCACACGAAGCATTCATGCATGCTATTACTGATCTTATTGCTGAGCTATCACTTTTTGAAGAGAGGTTTAAGGTAATTTATATTTAATTTATAATAATATTTGATATTAAATGATAAATCATATATTGATATTATACTATGATTTAACAGGAAGCGATAAAAGAGAAGAAAGAAGGATTGGATTAATTAACTCCTTTAAGGTCAAATTTAATTTAATTTCTTAGATTAATTATAAGGACTTCGACTTGTACATACATATACAGAATGAATAAACTTTTGTAATGTTAAAATACCTTGAAAACTTTTGTAATGTTAATGAAAAAAATGTGTGTTCTTTTTCAATTTAATAATCCAAATTTTAATCTATATAACATTATGTACATAATTTAATAAAATGCATTTTATTACTTTTATTATATTTTTAAAATAATTTAGAATGTAGTTTAAAAGTTATGAAATTTGTCTTATCTTTAGTCTATATTGTAGGGTAAAATACCCAATAGATAGACGGTTAAAGCAGACGAAACTCCAGTAGATAGACGACCTTTTAATTAATCATACAACTTACTGTTAATAGGTAGATTGTAATAACAAATTATATTCAGTTTATTTTGAATTCTTCTTCTAAGTAAATTATATAGTTTGGTTAAAAGTTCAAGGTACTTATTAATCACACGATAATTCGTCTATCTACTGGGTCTTTTACCCTATATTTCTTTTTTACTATAGAAGCAGTCGGTAAACTGCAATTCTTACTTTACCGGCAGCAGGAAAACGTAAGCACAGCTAGTATACTACCGTCGCCACCCTATTACCGGTACACCAGTGCATGATCACTGTAAGGGTGGGTGTGGATCTATAAACGGTATTTACATTTTATAATAGATGGAAACACGATGTTATTTTAAGAATTAATTTTCAATGCAATTTTTTATTATGTACGAATAGGAATATTTATAATCAATAGAAACAATAATGTTTTTCCTTTTTATGTAAAATAAAAATTTGTTATTGAGAGGACTAAATGATTATCTGCGAGTACATATTTTATTTTACATTTTATATACCTATTTATCGTTTTCTTGTCTTACTTCAAGCTTCTTAGTTTGAAATAAGTAAAAATAATCAAGGCAAGATAGATCAATTAAAAATAAAATTCTAGGAGTTAAAAAAATCTAAATACGTATTTTATACGAACTATATTTGGATTTTAAAGAACAATTATGAATTAAAATTTATTAAGAAATATATAAATATTGCATTATATTTCTTTATTATATAAATATAACCCCCGCATTATTTATATATATTCGATGTTCGAGAATGCAAAATTATATATTAAATTTCCTTTTCACATTTCTCGATTAATTTTAATTCGTATTTTCAAAATTCTGTTTACTTCAAGAAATCTAGATTTGCTCGAATATTAGAAAAAAATATAAACGTATTAAAAATTAAATTTGAAAAATCAGTAAGTGTCTATAACATATGTGAATTAGGCATACTTATACTTTAAAGCCCTATAATTTCAGTATGTTTAATTCTACTTATAAGTCAAATAGGCTTTTCGTATTAATATATAATTTTATTTTGTATTTTTCTTTTTTTTAAGGGCGTGAATCACTAAAAACTACATGCAATATAAGCGTATATTTTTTAATCATTTTTCACCTATCATCATATGAGTGATTATGAAAATGTAAAAAAGGAAACTTTAAGTATACAATAAAATAAATCTAAGTCATTACCCTTAAACCTTTAATTGAACGTCCAGCGATAATTCAAACCATTTTCTCTACTTCTCTCTCTCTCTCTCTCTCTCACTTCTTCGATGCAGACACGCACGAACACTGCGACGCAACAAAAAAGCGGAGCAGCCGTGCGCGCGCTCGGGAAAAAAAATGAAGTGCGCGAGGAGAATCGTGGGTGGTGGCAGTGCGGTATAGCCGCGAGACGAAAGCAAAGAAGCAATCTCACCGAAAACGGCGAGGCGCGTTTTTCGGGAACGACGCGGCGCCGAGTGAAAAATGACCGAGCACGCGCGCCTTCGGGCCAAATAAGCGTCGTCCGGCAACCCTTCGCAGGCCTTTCCCACTCTCTCTTTCTCTCTCTCACTCTCTTACTCGAAAGGGGTTGTACGGATATCCTTGGCGCTGCAGCAACGCTGGCGTGTGCTCGAGCCGCGCGTGTCTGTATAAACAGTGTGTAAAGAAGAAGGAGAACGAGCTATTTGACGCGCGAGCGAAAGTACGCGTGGTGCTGCGGTGGATATATATACGTATACGTAGGATATAGCGTTTTCTTGCGGCTTTCTTGGATATGGCGATGTATGTGTATGCTCGTGCGAGCGAGTGAACGAGTGAAGCGAGATTTCTCTGTGTCTGGGAATTCGAGCGCGGAGAGCCGTCTTCTGTGTGTGTATATATATATGCACGACGTTCAGGCTGTCTGACGCTTCGCTGTCTCGTACTACTTCACCAGGATATATGTGCGTTCTAGGGGAACGTTTTCTCTTTCCTGACTTTCTGGCTTGTGCCTTTTTTACGAGCCTCATTCACGTCGTTTTCGTACTGTTAGGATGACATTTTCATACTTGTGGTTTTTGGTTTAGTTAATAGGAGAATATTGGAGCTCCAGTGGATTCAACTGAATCGTTATTTGGATGCTGAAATATGAAGAAAGCTGCAATAATAGAGTCTAATGCTCTAAAAAATTTTAAATATTTTTAGCTATATATTTAAAAAAAATTTTAGTAAAAGCTTTTTCTTGTAATAGTAACCATTTATTTTAGGAAGATCTTTAATGCCATTTGAAAAAGGATAATAAAATTGGAGGAAACGAATTTTCATTAACTTTTTTCAGAATTAGAAAATATTGATTCCTTTCAAAGTTATGAAAGTATAATATTGAACAACGAAAATGAATTCAAATATTCTTGAAATCGAAGAGCAAATTTTAAATATTTAATTCTGAATTTGTTTAGTTTTCAACGTTTATAACTTCAGAAGCAATCAATATTTTTTAATGCTAAAAGAGCCAACGAAATATAATTTTTATTCTTTATTTTTTTATTTTTGAAATGATATTTCAGCCCTTTTTCAAGGTTTTTTTGAAGTAAAACTAAAAATTTTCAACTTGAGTTGTCTGGAGCATTAGAATTTAATATTGCAGCTTTATTTCATATGTGTATATTTAAAACATATTCGTATTATTGGCTAGAGTAATACAGTAATAATACATGGTATTGCTGCTGATATCCAGGCGTATATAATAAGTCTGGAGCAGCAAAAACATTCTATAAATGTAGTCAGTGCTACCTGTGCATAGGTAAGGTATAATTACTTACGGACTAACTTAATCCTAAACTAAAATATTTCAGAAGAAAGAAAAACATTACGTATATATGTAGAATTTACAAGAATAGTAATAATAAAATATATTATCTATATATACATAAATTTTATTAGAATATATTCGCAATTATCCATTTTTAACTTTTGTTTTGTTGCAATTTTTAGTAAAGTCTAGATTTTTTAGATTTGAATTGATTTTTGGCAAACAATTAAATATTTGAAAAGCGCTCTAATATAATTATTGTTATTACTAACAGCTTTTAAACATCTAGGTGGTTTTAAAATTTTATTTTTTTTTTATAGATGAGGTATTTAAATTTTTTTTAAAAATATAATATAGAATAATATAGACCTAAAAGTAACAATTCTATCTATGTAACTTAACCATTATTTATTTTATTTTTTGGATCAATTAAAAAATATTAAACAGCGATAAGACATTCATGGTAGTTTTTCATTTACCATAAGTAACTTTTACGGTGAGAAAATAATATACTTTTGCTTACAAAAACGATAAGAATGACAAAGAATGTATATTTACATTAAAAAGTAAAAGTGACACATTTCATTTCTAACCTTCAGCATCGCATCGCAATAAACAACGTCATTCCTCGCGCCCTAACTCTCGTTTTATCTCACTCCGACTGCTCATTCCCCATCTCTTTTCCGCTTTCACGCACACTCATCCTCCACCTTCTCCTCCCCCTCTTCCTCTTCCAATTTTTTTCTATTTCTCCGGCGCGTTTTATTTGATTGGCCCCGAGTGCAGTTCTTTTTCTCTCTCTTCGGGGGAGTCCGCTGCCGCCACCGCCGCGTGCGACGCGTCGTGCACAAAGACAGAGAGAGAAAGAGAAAGAGAGAGAGAGAGTGAGGCAGAAACACAGTACCGAGCTCGCGCGCACGCTGCGGGATACCGCCAGTCAGCATTCCGTATCATTCGCCTATCTCTGGCCCCCCTTTTTTGGCTGGCTTCCTCTCCCACTTTTTGCTCTACCATTCGCACACAGACACATACATGCAGTCAGCCAAGCAATACCAATACACCAGCGAATGCACGTACACTCGCCTTCATCTTTCGCTTTTGACGTTTCGCTTCGCTCGCGCCTTCCGCAATCCCGGAGATACCGACGCGCTCCGCGCCGTCGCTGCGTCTCCCTAT
>JAWWEQ010000010.1:6720841-6733461 GCA_035583055.1 Torymus tubicola
TAACTGGGGTGTTCTTGGATTTACCCCGCCCGCCCCCCCCCCCCCGCGAGCTTCGAGTAGGTTGCAATCTCTTTCGCGAGAGCCTCGGCCTTTATTTACTCTTTTTTTTATTGGCTGCTTTTAGTTTGATTTTAGTGTTTATTGCTAGGTTGTTTTCGAATGATGGCGCTATACTCTTTGTGATTTTGGATTTCGAAGTGCTTTTATATGAATAGGTACTTGGAAATTTAATTGCCTAGATCAATACATTTTTCGTTGAATAAGGTTTAATGACGCGCTTCTATTCTTATTAATTTGGTTTTAGAATTAGTTTGAAACAATGATTTTTATAATACCCATAACTTGCTTCCACCATTTGATATATTCTAATTAAAATACATTCGCTGAGAACATTAAAAATATATGTTAATTGAAATTAGATTTAGTTAACAGCAGAAAAAAAGATTACGCAACCTTATATCAATATAATAGAAACTCTTTCGAGATAATAAAATAGTTTTTAACAATATTTCAAGATTTTGAAAAGCTTATACCCTGCTTGCTTTGCTTTTAATTATAATTCTTTGTATACGCACATACTTTTCTTCTTTACACTCTTTAAAAACAGTTTATAATCCTCTAAATCCCTTTTTAGATCTAAAAATAAATGCAAATCCTAATCTTTCTCTCTCTCTCTCTCTCTTTCTCTCTCTCTCTCTTTCACGAGCTCACAACGCATGTATATATAGATGCACAATCCGTCCCTCTTTTCTATCTATTATCAGATCTAACCTGTTTGTACCGTACCCGCGTCGCACATATCCGACTTTTCTCGCGTATATATAATGAATGTCATGCGCTTTTAACCAACGATAGATAGAGACGCGGGAGTTCGCACCGCGATATGTTATAAAAAAAAGTGAGCGATTGACGCGAATGAACCACAGATACACATATACGCACACAATATTGCGATGATGTGCGCGTGAGTGAGAGAGGAAAAGAGAGAGAACTGATGGATCTATTGTTACGCCGGACGATTCGATAAGTCTATTTTAGGGGTGGAAAAATTGGGTTTTCGGAACGAGCGATTTGAGCACGCGCACCGCATGAATACATGCGGCATCCAGAGAGAGAAAGAGAGTGGGAGGGGGAGGAAACAGGTGTTAAAATGTTTTGCATGTAGTTTATCAATAATTCCCTCTTCTGTGGTGGTTGCAGTAGAGTACAGTGAGAGAGTTATTTTGACTTAAGTTTCGGTTACACGTTTCAATTGATTGAAAAAAAAACAAATCTAAAATAAACTGTGAAAGTGTAAAATTCTATTTCAAAGTAGCTATTATTACGAACAACGTACATGTTGTAGGTAAATTCCCTGAAGATAGGTGGTATGCGGATTGTACAACATTAATTATTATGTCTAATGGCGATAGTTGGATAGAATTTCCTTTCATTGTTTCTCGTGAATTATTGTATACAGCAGTGTAACTAATTTTACAATGATATATGACCCAAAGTACTATGGTCTTGTACAGAATGGGAAAATTGCATACCATGTGTAACAGATAAAAGTAAACATAGCAGATCACAAAAGTAAATTAAATCCAGCTACAAATGAATTTTTGTATTATAAAATTGTAAGTTACGTTTAACAAGATATATTAATATAACTCTATACGTGCAGAGTCTCTGGAGATTCAAACATGCTTTAAGATCCTTCACTCTAAACTATTAACTTGTTACTCGACTCTATTTACCGCAATTTTTGTACAATTCTGTTTTACTTTATTCATAATTTACCATCTCGATATTAATGTAGTACTTTCTTCTGTAAAGAGCATCTTGCCAGTTTAATATTACAAATAAATAAATCAAAATATCAAATACGTAATGCACATCATCATTAAAATTTAAAGTATTAGCAAATCAAATCAACCGCTCAGGAACCACTGTTTAATAGAAAGTCGTCATATTTTACTGGAAATTCGATTTCGTTGTAAATAATCGACCATAGTACGAGAAATAAGAAAACTTATCGGTTCTTCTTTATTACACGCGGGGCGTGGGAGCTGTTCCTCTCAGTACCACGAAATATCACAGAGGTAACAAAACATCGAAGCAGTCGCATACAGCGTGTAGTATATTTTTCATTTTTTTTCTGACCTATTTTAAAGTTTTGTTATTTTTATTTATAAAATATTAGTTTTACATTATTAATCTTACAGTGTTTAACTTGGATTTTTTCATATCTTACCTCGTATTTGATTGATAATTAGATTCATAATTATTCTCAGGATTATTTACTATATAGAATTGAACATCTCCTTTTTCGATTTAGAAAACAACATCGCTCATTTTTGAGATGTGAATCTGTACAATAGATAAATTAATCAGTAAATATTTCTTTAAAATACGACACAACGATTCAACAGTATATTATTTAACGCAAAAACCTTCGAATAAAACTCCAAAAACATATATAAAAATCAATAAGCATCGCATCCTTCCACCGTCATCGCCTATACTTATCCACACCATATATCCTCACATACATCCTCGCTCGTATTAAAAGACCCCCATCGTATAGGCTCACATCCACGACTTCGCATCCCGATTTCGATATATATTAAAGATCCGCATGAAAGCGAGCCTTTCGTCGCTATACTCGCGGGGTCTCTTCCTCCTCGACCTCTTCTTCTATACACTCCGTTCGAAGATTACGTTCGCGGCCTGCGAGGAACTAAGAAGAAGAGGGGGAGACGCATTATGCGGCGAGAGAGCGCAAAGGGAAGGCGGGAAAAGGCGACGGCGTAAAGAAGGATGGGCCTGCTTTTGTGCGCGCCTATATATCGCCTCGTTCCTCTTTCTCTTTCTCTTGCGCTGACTTTCAATTTCTGTCTTTCTCTCTCTCTCGCTCTCTTTCGCTATAGCAGCCGTTGGTTTACTTATTTTTCCTTCTTTTCTGGGTACTTTCTCGCGCGCTTGCTTCTTTTTGCTTCCTATGTCTTCTTTCCGTTCCGCTTGTTTCTTTTCTCGGCAGCGCTCATTGTATTTTCCGGGCGATTGTGCCGTTCGCTTATTTCCCCGGCGTTTGTATCTATATATATGTATATACCTAATTGTTAGTCGATATTCAGACTTTTTCTCACTGAACGTGGCTTTAATTAAAATCATATATGATATATATTGAAGATCGTTATAGATTTCACGTCAGTAAGGTATTAATGTTTTAATGATAATTGAAAATGGGATATATTTGTAGGAATACCTTTACGATTATTTGCACACAAACGTAAACATCCATTTAATGAAACTTGTAATGAAAATTTTACTTATATGTATTAGAAATTGTTATAGAAAAGGAGCAAATACCATGAAAATAGGTCAAATGAAACTGAAACAATTATACACTGTTAGATATCCCTGACTAAAGCAATAACAAACTAAACCACGCATCCCACACCAACTGAAGTATTATGCACACCTCATCGTATCACGCGTCCACATATTAGGATAGTCTAACCTACGGACTATAAATCATTATATGCTACCTGGCTCGTATACTATATGCGTTTCGCATTTGCCAGCAAGGCACACGTAACGAGTAAATTCAAATTCGACTCTCTCCTCTGCTCTCCTCCCTACCACCCCCTTTATACCCGCACACATATGTATACACGCACATAACTTCATTCCTCTTGTGCAGCATCGCGTCTGTAGTGCACTGCACCGCTCGAACTCCCCGTCCCTTCTCTCTCATTGGCCGCCCGAGAGCGTGGGCTTCTCCTCTGCTACCTTCTCCTCCTCCTCTTCTTCCTCCTCCTCCACCTTCTCCTCTTCTTCTTTGAAAAATACGTTCACTTTGCGGGGCGCTTGCGCTTGCTGGCCTCTACACTGGCGTTTCTCTTCCAGCACAATTTGCCGCGCACAAAAGCTTTGTCGCGGAAGCGCCGACGCCGCCACCGCCGCCGCCGTCGCTGCCGCCACGGCAGAGCCTCGGAATCCAATTTAATAATAGTTTTCCCTGGTATAGGGCCGTATAAGCACAATCGAAGTCCGCGAGAGGGAAGAGGTGGAGGAGTGGGCGAGTTCGCGAAGAGCGCTGGCACGGATAGATCGAGAGTGGGGAAGGGGTGGAGAGAACCGCGGGAGGAGGTGAACTCGCGAAACGATATGCGAAAGCGAAGTAGCAGAGCTGCAAGAGAGAAAGAGAGAGTGTGTGTCTTTCGCTTTTATATGAGGGTAATATGGGCAAACGCGTAGTATAGGTTTAGTGAGTGGAAACGCTGTGATTTAATGGGTTGAGGGAGAAGTTGTCTTTTTTCCATTGGGTGCAAATTACCAAGGATTTCGTTTGTTTATATATACATATAGTTCTATACTCTGCGTGTTTGTTGATTCTTTTCATAATGTCATTTACGAGCATTATTATTTTTTTAGTACGTTTGTATAGATCTTCGAGCTTGCGAAAAAGATAACAATTTTGTGTTACAACGATACATGTAGTAACAATTTATAATCTATTTCAATATAATTTTTTTTTTCATCAAAGATAATAGTTTTGCTTTGCACACAAAGTATATATAAGTCTCGAAGAAAGTACATACTATAAAGTTGTCAAAGAAATTTACCCATACAGAAGGTATTTCTTTGAAGCTTACTAAAAACTACATAAAAATACTTTCTCATTATTACCAAGACAAGAATCTTAATCTTCCACCACTGTTCTTTGTTTTACAAAAAAAACCAACTAAACAAACAAACCACAGGAAAAACGCAATCCCCGACTTTCCGCTCGAAAAACCACGTGAGATAATTCCCCTTATCATTCTCCCACACCCTCCTCACCTCTCAGTTTAATAAAATTCCCAAGCACACGACGACTCTCCCACCTCCTCGAGTAGACGTCTTAAGCGATTTTTGCATCCTCTCTCCCTCTTCTCTTCAGCAGCCGACTCACTGATTTCCACCTTCTCCTTATGTACATTCCGTCTCCTCGGTCTCTCCTTCCCTACATACACACACTGAACATACACACACAGGTACACGACGGCAGAGAGTGACATTTAATGGAAGAAGGCGACAGATGTCGCCTGTATATACATATACATGTACACCTAGCTAGTATAGCATTCTCTCTCTCTCTCTCTCTTGCGCTCTGGCGCTAATTTAAATCCCATCACCCAGGCGGCTCGCGAGCTCGTTCGCTTGCCGGGGCCGCGCCATTGCGTTTAATCGAAAAATAATGCCTCAATTACCGGCAGTCGCCCGCGGCGGTATATGCGCGCCGAGGAGAGAGAGAGAGTTGTACTCGCGAACGCTCCGCGGCTGAATTAACTTTTAATTATGGCGCTTTATTAGCGAGCGCCTCCAGGAGAGCGAAGGTGTATATACGCGGCTGCGCCAGTTATATGTATAGTATGTAATATGGGGTGGAGGATGAAGAAGGTGGGAGTGGAGTGAGAGAGAGAGAGACAAACGTGAGGGGTTTGAGAGGGCGCCAATTGTGTGTGAAGGCGGACGGGTGTAATGCGAGCTTGAGGTTTGAGGTGTTTGCTTATTCAAGGTGGTCTCGAAGGGCGTATATACATCGTTATACGATTGTTTGAGCTTTTCATCATTATATTTTATTATTAGTTATTCATGAAGTATTATTGCAAAAAAAACAACTAAATTAATAATTACTTTACGTGAATTCAAAGAATTTAATTAATTATTACAGTAATTGACTTTACTATAGGGGAGACTGGGGTAAAACCGTATACTTTCTGCAAATTGTTAATTAAAAAAAATTAACAAATAATAACGATATTTAACAATAGAGTGGTTTTTAGTTTGCTTTCGTCTACCTGAAAATTGATTTAATTAGCCAGAAAATTATTTATAAAAAATTTTATTAATAATTTTCTAAAGTATCTGGTTTTACCCCATAAAAAAATTGTCGGGGTAAAACCGGATACTTTGTAACGGTCCTATGTTAGTGTAATAATGTAAACAGTGTATTTTTTATGTTATTGGCGATACTCCCCGCGATGCTCACTAGGCTAATGTAAATCGTAGTATCTGCTAATTTTCATTAGCTCTTCTTACTCTATTTGCTAAAGTTAATTTCATGGTCACATTATACAGGTTGCACGCCTTCTTCGATTCCAGCTTTTTATTTAAAACATCGACAATAGCAGAAGCCATGTCTCCTTCAGGCCAACTTTGCCGAGCAGATTTTCTAATATACTTGCGCATTTCTATACCAGAAACCAAACTAAAAAATTGATATATATGTTTTGTAAGAACAACACGTTAAATATTCATTGTGTATTTTTTTAAGTATATTATTACTTATTTATGATTATATTGAAAATATAGGAAATAATCCGGTTTTATCCCAAAGTTAACAAAAAAAGTAATTATTAATTTTTTACAATTGGAAATAAAATTAAGAGCCAGAGCAACGCGTACCTATTAGTTGTAACAAATATTATAAGGCTATGTACTTACTGAAAGGATATGTTGCTTTCAGGAAAATTACTGTTGCGATAAACACAATCTCGCTAGTTAAGAAATATTTGACTTCGTCTGCAGTCAACAGTAAACTATTGTTGATACAGCTGTTATATGCGAAATAATATTAGGGACATTCTCAAAGAGGTACTACACTACAATTATAATGTAGATGGTACTAGTATTAACCCATGAAATTGACAATTCCGGTTTTACCCCAGTATACGGTTTTGCCCCAGTCTTCCCCAATTAATTCCGCTTTCTCCTTTTTCCATCCATAATACTTTCCCTTTATAACATCCAACAGAAGTCCGTCATCATATTTGAATCCCATCGACCATGGTATCGTCGTTGCATTTCTTTGGTATCTTAGTGAAACAATTCCACTTGTACTTTACTCTAATTTTTTTCTGCAAAATTATTTTAACATGACTAAAAATTTCTTAGTTTTGATTGTAATTAATACACTAGCAGTTTTGCACTAATCACCCGCATGAAAATATTATATGAGTTCTCATATGAGATCGTTATACGAATTTTAGACATATGAGATCTATATGAGATCTCATAGGAGATCTGATCTACAATTTAAATTAATTTATAAATAATTTGTTTTTAATGTAAAAGTATGAATAAATAGTATATTTTAATTGATCTGGAAAGAGCAATAAAGTTTTATCAATACATTTTACTAATACTAATATTATATTTCGTTCTACTTCTCTATATTTAATACAACATAATATTTATTCATACTTAAAAATTATTTCACATTAAAAATAAATTATTTATTAATTAAATAAAACAGCACATAATACCTCATATGAGATCTTATGTACATCTCCTGTTCGAAATTCGTATACCGATCTCATATGAGATCTCATATAATATTTTCACGCGGGGCAACAAGGGCAATCCGACAGTTTACAGTCAGAGTTACACTGCATAGCATATAGCTTTATATCCTTTTACTTTGATGGGCGGGGAAAAACATGATGTCATTAGGTAAAGTTTGTACCCAAATAGCCGAAGAATGTCAATACCATGTAAAGAATTAACGCAAAGAATAAACGCAAAGAAGCTGACAGGTAGGAGAAAACATGTTGATTAATAAAGAAAGTACGGGGGAAGAGAAGGATGCGGCAAAATTCTCATAGCTGATCCGAATTAGCACGCAGAGGAGCTAAAGGCAGTATAAGCTACTAATTAAAAAAATCTTAAACCTTAAGAGTCTGAAGATGCGAGTTTTACGTAGACTATGTGGAGTTATGTAGACAGGCTACAAACCGTAACCTGCTAATAACAAAATTTTACATCCATGAAGTCCAGTACCTTAAGATTGATCTCATGAGCCCTTATTTTTGAGATACGAGTCACTTGATGTTTAACCTGCTGATTTAAAAAAAAATGGTGTTTCTTTAAATGTCTCTAAATTTGCAAATATTTATTTAGTGAAAATAAGCAAGAAAGACTTTCAAAGTAAGCGAAAAAAGCTTTGATTTGAGCTATTATTTTATTCTAAAGAAGTACTTCCTTAGAAAGTTTGAAGTAATCAAAGATAAAGTCAAAATGTGATACAAAATTTAGGTTCTTTTAAATGATGTTTTGGGCAATATTTGGAAACATTTTCTGCTGTCATCAATGATTCTTTAAAATTTCATAAATAAGTTAAAGCTTTTTTCGCTCAGTATGTAAAAGTCTTTCTTGCTTATTTCCATACGATAAATGTTTGCGAAGTTGGAGACATTAGAAAAAACATCATTTTTTCACAAAAATTTTAATTTTTAGGTGTCAGAAATGAATTATCAAAGCTTCGACAAAATCCCGTTTTCAAAGGGTCTGGACTCTTTTTGTTAGCAGAGTCATTGGGGATTCGATAGAAATTGTATGATCAGAATTATTTTTAAGTTATTGATATGTTTTCTTCCTTTTGAGCTTTATATGTCATTCCAACCCCTAATTAGGGGTTATTTTTTGTAAAACAAATTAATTAATAAAATTAAAATTAAATATATTGAAGCATCATGAATTTTCTAATAAAATGTCTATCTAATAAAATTATAGTAGTTATCAATAGGGGCTTTTTTCAGTGTATATAGCAATATTACATGAACAAAATTAAACTTTATCCAAAAAGTAGTCACGCCATTAAGAAATTATTACGTATGTAATATTAACAGAAAGTAAAAAAAACTAATTAATTTCATTTTAAAATTACTACATAAAATATAGTATTACTTTGCCACAGCAGTACGTTATAAAGTTGTACACAAAAAAACTAATTTCATTAAATAAATCGTAGAATTCTCAAGATTACTGCAGTAATAACGAAGTCATTGCGTAAGCACGCAGAGGGGTTGAACGAAGCGACCAGCTATTAAAAAATATTTAAACCCCAAACTGCTTCTGGATGTGAGACCCATAGAAGGTGTTGAGATACGTACAGATAGGCGGCTTGTGCAGGGTGCCAATCAAGAAATGCTCTAAATCGTATAAATAGCCTGCGGATGCGAGTTCGACGTATAGAAGGAGTGGAAGCATGCTGACGGGTTGAGCAAAACGAACAGATAGTAACAATCTTTAAACCCCAAGTCGCCTGGTGGTACCAGTGAGGATATTGACATGTTTGCGAACGTTTTAATGGCACGTAAGACGTAACGTATAATAATGTCATTGATAGCGACATAAAAGGCGGTTACAGAATTATTAATATGTGAACAGTGACGCCTTATCACGGCATTCCAGTTGACAGTATGCGAGGGCGTCTTGAACAGCTTCGTAATCGGCATGTTTGAAGTCCCGGTATGATGACATCGATTGAAGTTCTGCGGTTAATGATAGTGATCAATCTAGAAAGCCGAAGAGGGGTGATGAGGGTCGTCTATAGACAGAATATCCGGTACGGTTGAAGAACAGTAATTCGATCGAGGTTGGTAAAGAATAGATCCAACGTGTATAGTTTTTGAAAGCACTGAGGACTGGGTGTCGCTGGACTAAATCGAGATTTATTAAAATTATATTTTTGTATAATACATTGATTGTACTTCTATTATCCACCTACAATAAAAGCGCATTTTGATTCTCAAAAAGAAAACTTGCTAACTCTGAAGAAAATGTTATTTTGGCAAAACAACAGACTTTTAGTACAAGACATCGCTATTCTTGAGCAAACTAAATAGCCTGAGAGTACTAATTTTAAGTTGAAAGAGCGGCTGGACACGAGTTTTAAGTTAAAGAAGTGGGGGCACGCAAACAGGCTGTACAAGACGAGTTAAAATTTAATAAAACATAAAATATCAACAATTTAAGACCAACTGCATTAAAATTCATGAACTCTGTAAACCTGCAGGTTACACCAAAGCCAAAAGTGTGAAATGTCCATATATTGGGACAAGGTAGGTCTAGAACTTTCATTTTTGGCATATTTTATTATAAATTTAATATACTTTTATTATATTAGTTTAAAATTTTATTAATAATTCAAATTTGATTTTTACAGATGATTTTAAAGGCCAAAATTATAAAGTGTCCTCCCTCCTTAACTTAACACATTTATTTCTGCGGTCTTGCATTTTCTGATACTGTAGCAAACTATTCTGAATTGCATCTACATTATAATTGGCATAGCTCCCTCTAATACTACGTGTACTGTTTCGTGGGATACTGTTTTATAAGTCTTAGTGGTCCAGCAGAGTAATTTCCTTTGTATTTGAGTGAGCGCTCGCTTCTCTGCCTTGATATTGTCCTATCATCCTGCCGCGGTGTATGTAACCCTTGGTAGTAAAATGTAATAGTATAGCGTTTTGAGTGACTTAAAACTAAGTTCTTAGTCAGCCTCGGCCATTTTTAAAAACTATTTTTATGTATTTGATATGCGGGGCCATATTTAACCTTTCTCCAATTCACACTCCAAGGTATCTTATACTAGGGTAGAGCCTCATTGACTTGCCTGCCATCTTGATGATGGTGGTCTTCCCTTGTCAAATTTTCCTTTGAGCATTATCATCATCAATTTAGGCGCAGAGATCATTACAGCTTATGTTCTTTGCACCACTTTTCGATGATTTCTGACACTTTATTTCTCATTTCTTCTAGCTCTTTCCTAGTTCGTCCAGAAATCAATTCTCCGACTACTTGAGTTTGAATATAGCAAATTATGAAATATCTTTTCTCTGCCTGTCTGCCTGCAGCTTCCGTACTGCGTGGGCTCAGATATCCCTCGATTACTTTGGTTTTAGAAAAACATCTTATCGTGAACTACACTACGCAACAGAATTATCGTAACAAAATTTTTCATCGAAAAATTATCATTTTCCAAATGCTCCTAACTTCGCCAATTTTCACAGTATTGATTTATTTATTTTTTTCATTTTAAAGACAATTATCTGTACTTTCAGAAAAAGAATATGTTAAATAAATCAGGCTCAGAACTATGCTTTCATAAAAAACTTGATAGTTTGGACGTTTACCTGGATCACCCAATTTTTTTTTTAAATTACACATATACCATCGTAAAGTGCACTTTTGAACGAATAATTTAAAATTAAAAATGATTTCTAGCATTTTTTTTTAACGGACTTTCACCATTTTGAAGATAATCCTGTGTTGTTGGTAAATACCGCCAAGATTAGCATGACCAGCTGCGTACCGCGAAGAAGTTGTTAGTCGAATTTACGCATCATTTTGACCCTAAAAAATTATTAAATTACATTTAATATATATTCATGCTCCAAGTATGAATCTCGAAAACCTCGTAAAGAACCACATTGCTCTTTGTTATTTGTTTTAAAAACTTAATCCATAGAAAGTGTAGCTCTACTAAAAAGGGCCGATTGTCTGAACCGTTTCTCAAATTAAGGACTCCGTGGCTTGACATTTCCGAAGTATTTTTTGACTCCAAACCCTGTATGCGTTAGGCATTTAATATCATGTATTGCCACCTCGGCAACGGACATCCTCTCCTAAACGTTCTTATACATATTAATGCATGCTCTGATAGAATCTTGAGGTATATCTCGTACCAAATTTCATTTAGAATTCTCTAAAGCTCTTGGAGATTAGCGCGACGTCTCTCTAAGTTACGTATGCTCTCTACCCAGCTATTAGCTGGACAAGACAATATCTCTACGTTATTTTCTTTCAACTAAGTTGTAACGCGTGCCCGATTCGCGTTCGAATTTCGCGCGCTCCGCGTGAGAGCCCGCGCGCAAGTAGGATTCTCGGAATCGTGACGCGTATTCGGACCGTCGTGGTATCGCGGAGCTGCCTTTGAATCTAACGAATATGGATGGCCATCTTGACTTGCGATCCGTGCGAGCGAGAAGTGTTCTGTGAGTGCTCCGCTCTCATCCCAGCTTTTTCCGTGTCGGTGTGTCCGGGCCGCGTGGTAGTGTTCGCGTCAAGTGAAGGCGCCCCTCCACCGAGCGTTAGAGAGAGAGAGAGAGAGTGAGAGCGAGAACACCGCGAGTGGTATAAGGCAAGCGAGGGAATACCGACACAGCGAGCCGGTATCTGCAGCGAGAGCGAGAGAGAGAGAACGAGCGGGCAACCAGCGAGTGCGAGAGAGAGAAGGTCGAGACGTCGTCTTCTCCGCACAACTCGGGGAGTTCAATTCTTTCTGCTCGCGGTCTTTTTGTGAAAGGCTTGCACCGAGTCGCCCGTGCAAACCTACTGTAGAGTGTACGTGCGGGTAAGTGTCGACCCGCCGTATTTAGCGCGCGTTTCGCGACCAGGGCAGCTTCGCCGGGTACTTGGCCGTAGCGCGTTTAAAATTAACGGCCGCGCGCGAATCGCGCTTGATATCGATTTGTATTTTCGTTGTAAGTGTTGAATGTTCTAATATACGTGTTAAACATTTATAAATATTCGCGTTGTTTATTCGCGCGACCTTTCGTACGTAACTGTCCTTTTCCCGATTACCGCCGCCTCCGCGGGCAAACGATCCGCCGGTCGTTTGCAGAGCTGACTAGCCGTCCGCGCGCATTTCCCCTTTTGCGCGCGTGGTGATAAAAGTCAACCTCCGGCATTTCTTTCAGAAAGCAGAGTGCTGCGACACTCTGCGTTGTATACAGGCAGATACCGGAGGCGCATCCCCGGGAAGTCAGATGTAGATTGACTCCCGCGGCACCGTGTACTATGGCACG
>JAWWEQ010000010.1:6733561-6763947 GCA_035583055.1 Torymus tubicola
GTAAACAATAAGGTTATATATTTGCGAAAAGAATATGTTGCTTGCAAAAAGATTATGCGCACAATGATTGTTGCGGGAAACATAATCTTGAAAGTTAAGAAATCTTTGATCTCTTCCGAAGTCATCACGGGGCTATTCTTAACATACTGATTACATAAAAAATGGTAATAGGAATATTCTTAATGGGATACTATGTGTTTTATGTAGTGTAATTGAAATTTTCGGTTTTACCCCAATATGCGATTTTACCCCAGCCTCCCCTATATATATATATATATATATATATATATATATATGCCAAAAACACGCAAATCTCTCTTGCTCTCTTCCGCGCGCGTCTCTACATACTAAAATAAAAAAAATCGATACCTTCCTCTGGAAATAGATTTTTATCCAATACCACGCCACATCGCACCTTACACATATCCAACATATACATATACACGATCCCTTATACGTATCTCCACAACGTGCCATTGAACCTGAACATCCAGAGCTAATTATTCACGTATAAAGCGCCTTCAAAAGGACACAGGCACGCACGCGCGCAAGTTTCCTTTATAAGTGCGGAGGCAAAGTCCACGGCGAAGCTTAATCTAATCGCTCGCGAGTGTGTGTGTGTGTGTGTATGTACGCGCGACCATTATATGCGAATGGCGCGCACTTTGCCGGATTTAATTACGGAATCGCATTATCGAGCGGAGCTCGAGCTCTTGCGCGTTATGCGTTACGTGGTTACAGAACATTTAATCGCCGGATAGTGCGTTAATGTTATGCAACGAGGAGCCGAAGGCAGTCGTATATATATATACACACATGTGTATCCGTGCAAATGCGTATATGTGTATGTTGGTAATATGGCAGCGTGTTATGGAGCATGTATCAGTCGCTAGTGCGCGCGGCCTAATCGCGGATCGGTTGTATCGTGTGTCATTCGTCGATTTCCGTATTAAGACAGTGTGCGCTATGTTCGTTGTGGTTGGGGAAAAAAATCATATGATTTCATCGCTTGGTTATGAACTGGCCTGCAGGACGAGAAGTGGATAATTTTTTTATTTCTTAAACTCAGAGTAATATCAGTTTTAAATAGCCATTCATTTTACATATGTATTCTTAAAATTATTACACAGAGAATCAACGGTTTCTGGTACTTCAAATACATTTAATCATAGACTTCTTGAATTGGTTTTGCAAATCCTTCAATCATCTTATAATTAACTTTCTTAAAATAGATCCGAACTGAACGATCAGAACACCCAACTACTCAATTTACTTATACAAATTTTATTTTTCAATAATATGATTGAAACTGTAAAATGATAAATCAAATCTCTCTCCCCGTAACTAACAAGCATCACATCCATTTCATGATAGATTATCCCTTCCTAATACTTTATTTCGTCTTATAAACCAACTGACACGGCCGATATTAGAGCCGTCAATCAGAGCAAACGAGTTTACGTCCATTAATCCAGCACGGGCACAATTTCCCTCAACATACTTATACCACTATACTCCACAAAACAAAAACAAAAAAATAAAAAACCTCGCGACTCTCTTCTAATCAAGGTAAAAAACGTCATATATATATAGAAATTCGCACCTCTCCACTGTATCACTCCAGCTCTTACGCACTCCATATCTCGTCGTCGTGGTCTCCGAGCACGTGAAACCAGTCTCCTCTACATACATCCCCTTCCCTTTAGGCTTACAAGGAAAAAGTCAGGCCGTGCAGTGCCACCGATATACATAAAGAATTGCGCGTGCGCACGAAGTGAGCTGGGCGAGCGGAACATCTAGTAGTAGTCGGACGACTTCTTATAACACAAAGCTGATCCCCGTGCGATATCTATCGGACACACAGAGAGGAAGAGAGAAGAGGTGCTCGCGCGCGCACGCGGCTTATCGTCGAACATGCGCGGCCGCGGGCCCTCGACATAAATTACCTTTTCATTATCAACGCGTCCCCTTGCTTCTCTCTCTCTCTTGCTGTAATCTGTGCCCGAGAAAGAGGATTACCAATGTGCTCGCGTGCGTCGTTCGGCTCTACACACGCGCGTCCTTTTGTTCGTATAGTCTTTCTTTTTCTTGTATGCGCACACAGTTGTGTGTGTGTGTGTGTGTGTGTGTGTGTGTGTATATATATATGAGTGTAAGAGTGGAGGTGTGCCGGGCACGCGTTTGACGTCACGTGTATGTGCGCGAACGGGCAAAAGCGACGAGCGTTAAATTCGCGGATAAATTTTCATTTAACACGCCACTTTTCGTCGCCTGCGTGCAGACTCGGATACGTATAGTATATATATACGTATATATATATATATACGCGCATAATGCGGATGATGTTAATTCGGTCTGAGATATGGGCAGAGATAGGGACGGGGAAGGAATTTCCGTGCTCTCTTGTCTCTCGAAGTGTTGACCGTGTTTATGTGTTTGATCATCGGTGCGAGCTGTTTGTTTTATCGCGCTGTCCTGCGACGCCTTGTTTTAATTAGGCCTTGCGAAATGTATTTATTAGGCGCGAAGGGGAGAAGAGGTGTTAACTTCGTGCGTCATTTGATATTACATTTTCGTTTGACACGATTACCTTATATACGTATACGATGTATCTACAAGATATTTTTGGCGTTCAGTGTAGAATATACGTGCAATCGATAACGTTTAATAAATGGGTTGTGATACTTTAGTAATACCTATATTGATTAATCATATCAAGAATTATCAACGTGAAAATACGATTCATTAAAATGAGTAATGAAATAGTCTATTAAATTTATACAAATCAAACCCTTTAAGCAATGAGTTTCCAAAATTATCAACCATAAATGGCGTGACAAGTGATATGATTTCCCTCATTGAGCACAAATAACTTCTATTATTAAAAATTTTCACTTTATAACAATCAGGCGCAATATATATTTATAGTTTCTTATTTTATTATTATTGTAAATGATCATAATTGTATAAAAAAATATTTAACGAGTTGTTTATTGTTTTTGTTACAGGTGAGTGCACACTTTCATCCCATGCAATCAATGTAAAAGCCTCTTGGTAAGTTTCATTGATTGCGTAATGAAAAAGTTAATTAACAGTAGCTACTCGTTCTGGATAAAATTTATTATGACTTATTAAACTTTCGGGAGAACACGTTATCTCAATAGAAAGACTTACGATCAAAAAGCTAATTTTCTTCATAAAATAATTAAATTAAATTTTCTCCTAAAATTCATAATCAAAAAATTGACTAAACATCCTTTTAACAATATCATTTGCCACACTCATGTCATCCAACCACCGAAACAACCACCATGCGATAATTGGTGCGAAGTCGTCCGCATCCAAAACTCCCTCGTCGTCACCACTATTCCGCGCTTATATAGCCTTCTGTATGCGCAGAACCCAAACCAGTTGTACATCATCTAGGCGGCGACATTTACTCTTCTCACATTCCGCATTGTCATTTATAAATTCACGGAAATCTCTTACTCGCAGGTTCGGTTCCGGTGTGTGCGTATGGATGCAACGCGTCGCCTCACAGGCCTTTCTTCGAGTTTACTCTTACGCGGGTTTACGGGTGGACAGTAAATTTATTCTGCTCGTGGACACCTTTCCTCTCCCTCTCTGTCTTTCTCTTTCTTACCCGTGTACTCAGGAGGGAAACCAAAGAAGAGAAAGACGCGGAGAGTGGGCGAATGTCCATTTCGCGGCAGCTAAATTGAGCGTTGCATAATTAATGTCCAGCAGCGCTGCTCTTGCGGACCTTTGCCCGGTCGTCGTCGTCGTCGATTGGTTTCGCCTCTGCGTGTACTCGCGACGTTTGCGTATATAACGTTTGTGGTAGTAGTGTGTGTATGTATGTGTTTAAGTGTGTGGTGCATGTCTCTCTGTCGCGAGAAACGCCGTCTTTCTTATTTTATATCTTCACTTGTTTGCCTTTCTACGACCTCCGCGCGCGCACTTCTCCGACTTCGCTTGCGCGACGTGGTGCACGTAGCTTTCTCTCTTTCTCTCGCCTCCGACCTGTGCTTCCTTCTTTTTCTTCCTCCAGTTGTGCCATTCAAACGCATGGATCCTTTGGGCTTCGGCGCGCGTATATGTATTCCTGCGACTGTTGCCGTCGCTCCTCTGCGCTTTAACATTTCAGTTGTCACGCAAAAGTTTATGTGTTAATCGTCCAAGTTTTCTTTGATATTTCGCGTTCGCTGAAATGTAGGAAATGTATACGTTATTTTAGACTTTACAGAATTTTATTTTAAAATATTTTCTACGAGTTGCCTAATTGTTTTATTTTTTTTATTTTTGGAGAAGTACGTCAAATGCACACAGTCGTATTCAGGAATATCTGACAATAGCAAGTGAAAAGTATATTGAAAGTAAAAAAAGGTCGTATTGAACTGTTACTCCTATTTATCGTTGATTCATGCAGTTTTTATTTCGAAGAATAAAAATCGTAAGCATTCCGATGGCATATAATGTGCAGAATAATCTTGTTCGGTTATTCCTTTACAGCATTGAGAAATAGGAAATCGAGGCCGATCGAACGACGGTCAAGTATAATTCTGTACACTGCGGAAGCATAGAAAGCTTTTACGGTGCAGTAAAATTCGAGTCAAAGCTCTTTGGTTCAGAAGTACAGAATATAGAAGCGCTGTTATTTGTTCTTTTACCAAGTGAATCTTTCTCGTACGGATCGTTGCTATGAGTTTCAATATAACTTCAATTGCTTATTTTCTTTTAAATTTAAAACTTCAATTATTAGTCTTTGTTATTTAAATATTATAAATATTATTCATGTCATTTATATTTGCACGTTTTCCATTCAAATGTATTTTATTCAATAACAGTTAATAATAAAAGTGATGAAAATATTATTAGAAATGGAAATATAAATTTTATATTATTATATTTGCTTAAAAAAAAAAAGTTATAATAAAAAATATTTTATTATAAATATTTTTTATTATATAAATCTATAAAATTGTGCATTTTAGGTCTTTGTAGTATGATGTACTTCTGATAATACTGCTACTTTAAAAATCGATTTCTTTTCAATCCATTATATGAAATTAATATCGATTTCTTTTCAAACGGTTCGCATATTTATAGATGAAATTAAAAAATTCAGGTTATATTCGAAATCAGCGTTTTAAAATTTCTAAATTAAAAATAACGTTAATAAGTTTTATTGTAAAATTAAATAATCTACAAAATTCATTACATGCTTTTATCGTCATTTGCATATATTCAATCAATACATTATAAAATCCTATTAATACTAGTAAATCATGCGTATTGTGTTTACATTTTCATAAACACCATACTTGTATAATATAGTATTTCTCCATTTGCACAATATTACGTAACTGTCAAATATCGCACATCGCTCACGTAACTATTCTCGACCGGTATTCCCGCGAGGAATACTTGAAAAATTATTAAAATTCCCTACCGCGGTCGGCGTGAGTGATGTACATTCAGCACATGTACGCCCTTCGCTTTCCTCCGCATATGTGCGTACATCGGCGAACCGCGGAGAGACGAACGAAACGCAGAGAACACGCACGAGGATATTCGGCCTCTCGCTGCGTGCCGCCAAGTTCAACTATATAAAGGTTTAATTGGCGCGGAAATTTGCATCCGCGCGCGGTGGCCAATCGCACGGCAGCCCGATAAAAATTCAAAACAGCTCATTGTATTCAAATTCCGGCGGTGTAGTGGCACGTCGGGAACACTTGTAGGACAACTCAGTGCATGCATGTGTGCGTGCTCTTGTTGCAGTCTTGGGTATATATATATATATATATATATATGTTCGCGCCGGGATTGCGTTTGTTTAAACAGACGAGCACTGCTCGCTGTTTCGCTGCCGCGCTCGTCTCCCTCTCGAATATATATGTATATATATACGCGGATGTTTCTTTTCTGACTTTTTGCTGCCCCCGTTGGGGCGACGATCTTGAGCGACAGGCCTCAGTGGGCGAGTTCGATAAGAGAATTTGCGTTGCTGATGAACGTTTTGGTTTATGTGCTTTTTAAAATTGTATATACGGAACAAAATTAATATCGATTTTGTTAATGGTGCATTTTGTAATATTAGTATGTGTGCGAGAATGTATGAATGGAAGATAAAGTGTAAAGTTATTGTAGATGAAAATGTGCTTTAATAGATGAATTAGTATTATAACTTTAACAATGAATTTATGACACGTGTAAAATAACTGCGTACAAATTACTGATTGAATTGCCATTCATTAACAACGTGTTTAATAACATTGTAACATTAATTTCCATTATTTATCTTTCCACCTTTTTTGCTTCATTGTTATTTACATTTTATCTACACTTGAAGCAATGAAAGTGTTCCCCAAAGACTCGCAACAATGATTATTTTATAGCTCCTAGTATGATAATGACTTTTTGATTGCAACGTTTCCTGATAGATTTTATTATACTACACATATGCAAATAAGCACACCTTAAACGAATATTACAAATGAATAATAAAATGAATAACACAACGAAATAATCAATGGATTGTTTTGTTTGTAGTATCATTTATTAACGCTCTAGGAAATATCCGCTTAAGCGCGGACTTAACAAGAAATACATAGTATTTGACAATTTGATAGTGCAGTTGTATGTGCATATTACAAACATTTAAATAAAAAAAAGAAAAAAATATTATATTTAAACTTAAATATAACACGAACAATATGAAAAGTGATCTTCTTATTTGCATTAAGACAAGCGTTGTACGACCATGGTAGCTTGTCTCTGGAAATCTCGCCCTGTTTCGGTCTAAGGAAAAACCATGGGAAACACCTGAGATAAGATTTAATGTTCATCCGTATATTTATGTCTCATTAATTGTATACAAGTAGATGTTGGTAAACCATTCTCTTAAATGACCGAAAGTTAGGTGCCATTCTAATTGCCATTCTAATTCCAAATTTTGGGGCCTTCTGCAACAAAGGTATGTTTCCTAAAATCCAGCTTATAGAAAGGTACATCTATGATTAGGGGATCCATTCTGAGGGTTCTTGTTGCTGTGTTAGACCGGAGAGTGAGTTGCTCTGTTAAGTATTCTGGACAATTACACTGATAGGAAAATGTGGGGAAAAATTCCCATGTTTTCTAGTAATTTGCCAATATCAACGAAAAGTACAAATTTTTCCCTTAGAAAAATGGTAATTTTTACTGTTTTTCTAGTAATTTTTACCATGTTTCCATGTAAAAATTTGTACTTTTCATTGATATTGCTAAAGTACCAGAAAACATGGGAATTTTTCCCCACATTTTTCTATCAGTGTAGTATGTAGGATCTTGTAAACAAGCATTGATATGAAATACTTCCGTCTTGAATTGATTTTTATCCATTCCAGAGTGGCAAGATAAGGTGTGATATGATCCCTTAACTTTAAATCACAGACAAATCTTATATATGAGTTGAAGGTCTTCTGAAGTACTCTTTCTTCGTCACCAGTTAGATCATGAATTGCAGCGCTGCAGTAGTCTATAATCGGATAGATTAACGTTGATATTAAAGTTGTTCGGATGCCCTTGGGAAGAATGTGTCTTGTGGCTTTTAGTTGATACAAAGTTCCACAGATTTTTGTAGACTTTTGTCTGACTTCCAATTCCCAGGATAAATTGGTTGTTAGGTTAATCCCCAGATATTTGACTGATTCTGATAAAGGCACCTCAACTCCTTCGATTTTGACCCTGGATGTCCTTGCTAAGTTAACATTGGTGGAGATGTTCGCATTCGTCCCAACAACCAGTATCTTCATTTTGCTGTTGTTTAATTTTAGTCCCATATGTTTGGTCCATTTGACTATTCTATCTATGTCTTCATTAATCTTCTCGATGTCATCATTGAGATTTCTGTATTTATTGCTCTGCTCTTCGTTAATCAACAATTTACATATGCGTAATATAGGGAAACATCACTTTTTTCGTGCGATTATTAATTATACAAAAATTTACGATTTTACGTACTTAATGAAATTAAAAATTGTACGTTAATAAAATTTTCAGTTATTTACAAGTATATTAAAATATAAAATTTATACGTATAATCTTTGTATTCATATGAAGCTGTGTTTTAATATTTGTAAATTCTTTTGAAAAATTTATGATCATTTTATATGAAATAATATTCCAAATATTTACAAAATAATCCAGTAAATATTATTATTAAACGAATTTTTAATCCGTTTAAACGTATAAAGATCGTCGATAATATAAAAGAATACACCATTCATATCCTGCTGCATTTATAAAAAATTATGTGGATAAATTTGTAAAACGTAAAACGAAGAGAATGCGCTGGAAATTCGAAGCAGCGTATTTTCATACTTATATTTCGTTGGCGCTCGAACAACGCTGCTACTGACATAAATTGCCAGATCCCCCTTGACCTTATATCGCTCATGATAATCAAATATGAGTCCCATAGGAATCTGCTGCACTAGGTCGTGGAAAGGCTCTCTTTTATGGAATTTGAAAGAGCTTCCTTTTTTGATGAAGTGCAGTTCCGTGGTATTCATGTATTTTCAAAACAAGTTTTAATGAAAGAACAGATTAAATTCTGATTTAAAATTCAATTAAATTCTTATTAAACTATCTATTATTACTATTTTAATAATTGTTTAATGGAAAACTCAGTCTGTCATTGCGTGTATGTCATTGTTTAATTAAGTACCATTTATTTTGATTGTTTTAATCTGCTATATATTTTGAAATTTCTATATAAAAAGAAGTGCACACATTTTGTACGTATTAACAATTACTTTTATAAGAAATAATACATATTTAAGTGAAATCATTTTCCAATTCCACTGAAAGCTATTAATAAATATTACAAAAATAACATCAAACGTTTAAAAGTTATTTTTAAAATAAATCTATTTATTTTGAAGAATTCAAAAACAACAAACTCACTTTACGTATATAAATGTCACACCTTCCTATCTGTGTATCTCCTTATTAAACTAAACTCTAAACATTGCAAATTCTCCTTATCATAAACATCTCATTCAAACGATCCGAATGGATTATCACCAATCGATAATCATCATCATCATCGTCATCCTATCATTCGGAGTCCTTCCTCCCAAATCAATCTCAACGACCTTCCGCGTCTCCTCCTGTTCCCGCCCGACTTCCAAGGCGCACCCACACCTCGCGCGGACGCAACACGGCGGCACACTCTACATACATATATACACCCACAACCAGGCCACGCAAAAAAGCCCAGGAAGTGAGCCCTCCCACCTTCCAAAGACGCCGCCGTCGTCGCCGGCGAATGCAAAAACCTCTTCCTCTCTCGCGCGCAAAAAAACCCTTAAAGAAGGTAAAACGACGACGACGAGGAGGAGATAAGACTCGAAGGCGGCAGCAGCAGTAGCAGCACCGGCAGAGGCACACGCGCGCATGAGAGGGTTGGGTGTTCCTCTCCTGTCCTCTCTCTCTCTCTCTTTCTCTCTCTCTCACTCGCGCGCGCACTCCGGCTCACCGAGCGGTGAGCCGCTATTGATTTTTCCCGGCGCAGCAGCAGCGGCGTTGGCGGCGGCAGACTCGTGGCCTCCTCGTCGGGCCCTCGCCTAGCCGCCCTCACTCTCTCTCTCATTCACACTATGCCGCCGCCGCCGCCACTGCTGCTGCTGCTGCACCCTCGGCACAAGCCTGACGCGGAGCCCTGTCCAAACAGCAGCAGCGGCACTATAGGCAGCAGCCCAGCCTCATGCGCTCTGCGACGTGTCGTCTTTAGCAAGGTGCGGGGTGGGGACTGTGGCGAGACTGTCGTGACTATATATATATGTATATATACGGGCTGGAAGTATGTGTATGTACATATATGTGGAGCGAGGCGTGCGCGCGCGGGCTGGGGAACGAGTGAGGTGTGCATCATGCGCTTCGCTTCTTTCTCGCGAATATCAAATTCGGATTGAGGCCGACGCGAGAGCAGCTGAGGAGGAAGTTTTGCTGGTTTTGTTTTGAAATTTTGGAGGTCGAAGAATTTCGAAGGGGATGAGATGTGGCTGACTTATTCGAGAGTATTAATTGGTTTCTTCAGTAAGGAAGAGAGATAGGAGAAATGAAATTTATAAAAAAAAAAGGAGAAGTGGTATGAAGTAATGGGAGGAAAATAGCTCTTTATTAATTGTTGATTGAGCGATTAAAGCCTGATAATCGTATAAATTATGGCGTTAATAGTCGTTTAATATAAATGAATATTTTTATTAACACTTAGAAGAAAATGTTTTTATTATTCTAATTTTATAAACAATATTAACGTTAAATTGAGTGTTCTCGAGCTATACGCTTTCGCAATCAACATTCCGTTCTTTATTCTCATTTATTTAAACGTATAAAGATGAAATATTTAATAAAATGATACCAATGTAAATAGTACAATGAAAAGTACCCTTTTACATTGATAAGTACACTTGAAAAATATCGATGTTATTAACGCTTTTAACTTTTACTCAGTTGAAAATTTTTATTCGTTTTCCAAGGAGCATGACAATAAAATAAAAAGCAACAGCGCTTATTACATTTAATTCTCGCACTCAATTATAAATAAAATTTAAAAGAGTGAAATATAATTAAAAGCGATTTGGAAGTGTATTATTTGATATTTAAACTTAATAAAGAAGAGATTAATTACTGATTTTCATCTGTAATATATTATTACAATTGCTTTGTAGTATAATTACGTGTACTTTATTATACTCTGAACTTCGAAAATAAAATAAATATTCTATTAAACACCGTTTGGATAAATCATCAATTAAAAAAAAAAAAATAAAACTAATTAAATATCTGTTGCACTTACCGTATCACTCTATAAATTCGAAATATTTCACAGCTTTAAACAATTTTGTATCAAGTGAAAAACAAAACCAGCTATCTTCACGAGTAATTACAGACTCACAATAACGAAAAAGCGAGCAAGAACTAGGAAACAAGAAAAATGTACGAACACGCACAGGGTGTAGTTCTTAATTTTTCTCTCGATCCGAACGAGTGCACTGGAAAAACCAGCAACCCATACATATTATATCCACTTGAGCATACGTATGTATAGGTATGCGTGTATATACAGCCACAGAACCATGTGGCGAATTTATAGCGAACGGGAAGTCATGCAGTAGTTATAGGCCAACCAAAAGCGGATCCCCCTCGTCACAAAGCTCGTCGCTCGCGGCATCTACGTGTACAAACGCGCGGCTATCGCGTAATATTTAACGCGCTGCTGGAAAACACGAAAATCCGTGTGTTTCCCTTCTCTCGCTTAAACATACACACACACACACACACACACACACACACATATATATATATATGTATATATATAGATGTGCGCGTGTGGTGTATAGAGAAAGAGGAGGGAGATATAGGCGAACGCAGTTATACGCGCGATATCTCTTGTTCGGCAAAGAGAGAGAAAATGGCTCGCCGAATTAGAGTCGCGGACACACAAGCGCACTCGCGCGAGTGGTATAGCTCGGCCCATTTGCAAATCTACTTTCGATCGAATTCAATTAATCCTGTGCCACTCGCAGTGAACGCGCGCGTGAGCTCACTCTCGCTCGAGCACGCGACTGTTTGCGTCGGGATGTTATATTGACAGCGCGTTGTAATGATTAATTTTATGTCATTTATCTGTTAATGGAAATTAAAACGCTAGACTGGACGTAAAAGAGCTAGGTTGGAAGAATGGGGGACACACTAATTTCAAGTTTTATTTAAGAGAGTAGAATGTATCAGAAGACTTGAGTTTGGAATAATTCTGATTTTTTTCTTAAACAATAGAAATTTTTGTGATTTTAAACGCGGAAAATACGTTCGTGATAATGCAATTCAAGTACTTGAGTATGATAAATATTTGATTTTTGTAACAGGCGCTGCAAATGGTAATATTTACATTGCACTTAAAAACAATTAACGAAAAAGTTTTTTTTCTATATAAATTGATGAAAGTACATCCAAGCTATTTTATTCAGGCGTTAGAAAATAATGTAAGCAATGTTAAACGCGAGAAAGTACATGAAAGTAGTACAAAAACATAGTATAGTGAATCAAAAATTGAAACGAAAGAGCGAGCAAGCGTGACTACAATTTTATTTGTTATTTCCAAAATTGACATCTTTCGCATTTTGCACACAGCGATCGCGTGCTACATGTTGGCTAAAGAATAGAGGTGGTCACTGAAGAAAATGAATTTTTTTGTTATTCCCCTCGATTATTGAATCGGAACAGGGATATTATTGAGAACGAGTCGTGGCAATTTTTTATGTCGATGTTTTCAATTTTACGCTTAATTCTTCAATATTCGTGACACGGACGTTCGAAAAAAATGTTTGATTAATCACAGGAGTAAAACGTTTGTTATTGCATGTATGAAATATGTTTTCATTGGCAGTTTAAATTTAACGTCCGAGTTGCTCAATATTCGAACTACTGAAAATAAACAAATTTTCAGACATGGCGGCTAGTTTTTACGAAGTTAAAAAAATATGACGCAGATGTTATTACAGAAAATTTGTAATACATTTTGTTACGCAAAAAAGTTGGAAATTTATAGGACGAGAAGGTATAGCAAATTTATATACATAAACAAACTGCTAAGTTGATCTTTCAATGATTCATAGATTTTGAGAAATTATAGGTTTAAATGCAAATATTTTCTTTTTGTTTTCGAACTTGTATTGTTTACTTCTTAGTTCATATACATATAGTAAACAGACAATCTACATGAAGTATCAAGTTTATTGCTATTGACCTGTTGGACTTGTAATCGCGAATAGTTCCCTCCCTTTCGTCTGTATGCTGACACAGGTTCGACTACGTTTTACCACATGCGCGTATAGCATTGAGTATGCAAGTAATAACTGTTATCATTGGTGGAGGGGAAGTTTGACAATAAAAGTAACCGTACCATAAAAAATGACTTCGTGTTTCTAGAAAGTCCTAGTGTAAATGCGTATAAATAAAAACGAATTCTTTGCACATAAAGTGGTTTAATGATACTGCACTTATATTCCATAAATAACTCTGATTTAAGCGTAAAACAATATTATAAGAAATTACTTATGTAATGTTTGACATGCTATATTTGTTTACTTAATATTTATTTTGTTTAAGAATTTTAAACAATCTTATATAAGAAATAGTTTTTCCATGCTATATTACGGTTTGTGTAGAATTACATAATTATCTAATCGTATATATTCTCCGCTACAAACTACACAAAATATTAATTGTGCAATTGAAATACTTTGCTAACGTGTGATCTATTGTTAACTTGGGTGTGAGCGTTTATACATTACACAGTATTATTACAGCTGAACAAACATTACAGCGTGTTTATTGAAGTAATTATGCTCGACTATACTGCTTCACTGTTATGTATATATATACATACAATCATAAAGTACCAGCAGATAATGATTTAGAAAACAAATGCAAAAGAGACGTTTGCGATTGCTCGTTATACCCTCGTATTTTTCTCATTGCAAACTATTCGGAGAAACGTGTCATTGCCTTGCGCTACGCGGAAAGCCAGTACGAACGACGCGCCCGCGCGCGCGTGCAATTAAGACACTTGAAACAATGAGCAAATAATTCCGACGTCTTTAACCGACAGCTTTTTAATTTTCCCAGCGTAGAACAGCCCCCCGACGACGACGACTACGACGGGTCGAGCTTCGCGCGCGTTTCCATTGCTGGCGCTGCAGTTCGTTAATTATCTGTCGTGGAACTCTTACAAATAACCGAGTGGAAACGTCCCATTGACGCGAACGCGCGTGCGCGCGCTCAGCTCGAAAGCCGAGATGCAAAGTGTATTAAATATATATATATGTATGTATATAGAAGTAGTACGAGCGCGCGCGGGAATAGGCTCGAGGTGTGCTGACACGGCTCAAGGAAAGCCTTTTAATAACGGGAGCTGCAAATTATCTGAGTTGAATAAATTTTTTTTTCTTTTTTAATTGCTCCCGATAATTTTAATGTGCGTAGATATGACGTCTCTAAGAATATTATTTTTCGACTTTTTTTTTAAAGAAAGTTACATTCGATTTTTAGTAAAAAATTTACAAAAATATTGATTTACATTCGATTGCCGTTACACGAGCGAAACATATTTTTGGCGTGCGTTCAAAAGATATAGACATGTTATATATAGAAATGATTCTTTAAATTACATACGAGAATAATAATGAAATAAATGTATATTGACATTATAAAAAATGACAATTGTTCTTAAATTTCTTTTCAAATTTGTTGGTTTTATAAACTTTGGTAATTTCTCATAGATAATATGAAGATACACAAGTAATCTTGTAAAATTTCACGTAGACTTAATATTAATGTTAAAAAAACACGGTTCAAATGTATATGCTACGATATATATAACTCAGGTAAAATTGACGTTAATTTCAGGATTTCCAGACAAAAATAATCTAGTAAATTTCAGCAGATACTCCATTTCATTCGGGACAGATTTATGCGAAAGAAACGTCTCGACCCCTCACCCGTGAAAAATAATGTTCAATTAGAATTCTCGACAGTATTAGGTAGTCCGTGCACCGTAGTGCTCCTCTCTCCTTTCTTCTTTTGGGCGCTCTCCAGTTCTCCGTACGCGACAGAAATCTTTATTTCGCATAATAAACAGGGCCGCGTCTCGCCATTTTTCCAGGAGGGGAAGCGATTCCGGCCGCACCCCCTCCCCCGCGATGAAAAAAAAAACTTTATATTTATACTTTATTTAATACGCAGCGACGCTATTTACCGCTTAATGTGCTTTTATATGCAGATTTCCATCGTTTTCGAAGCTTTTTAATTTCGCTTAAAAATTTATTGCTCGCACATATACATGTGATGTGTTATCTCTTTCGTTTGTTTATCCAAGGACTTTATGAACGTTATATTATTAATGTTTCTGCACGCTCAAGCACTATATATATATATATATATATATATAATATTCATAAAACTTTCGTTTTTGTACAGAAACAAGTTCTCTGGGTACATATTACAGTCAAAAGACTTTATACATTTTGATTCGAGAGCGCTTGCAAACCGCTCTCATAACGTGCATTTCGCGGTTGAAATTATTTATAATTATTGTTAACCATATACGAAGGGCTTGAACTCTCTCTCTCTCTCTCGTCGTACTGCAACATAGTTGAAATGCGTTAAACTCTCGCGAGTGCAGAGCGAGCGCGCCCTATATCTTTCGTGCGATGTTTCAACTATATTTACCGTGGCCGAATTACAACGGTTGAGAGGATCGTTTCGAAGCGGTAAAACCGTCAAAGCATCAGTACACTTTGACTCTTGTAATTTCGTGGTCGTATAACATACACACATATACACACTTGGCGCGAGCGCGCGCACTTGCCACTCATTGCTGCTGTTGCTGCCGGTGCCGCTGTGAGCGCGCGCGAATGTCTTTCATCTTTTGTTCTGTCTTTACAAAGCTCTTCGCTCATTAAAGCGCCACGAGAATTTAGAGAAAATTTCATACATGTGCGATATACGTAAAATTATTACGGTCACGCGCGTGTTAATGTATATATGTGTGTAATTCTACACACTTACAGTTATAAAAGTTTTTCCGCGCATCGGACATTGTGAGCCGGAATTTTTTAATACCACTTCGCATTTCTGAATAGCATGTGGAGCAGTGTTAACGGTTTTTAAAATCTTCTTTTTTTAGAGGTGGGAGGAGGGGATTAATTTTAGAGTAAAAGGTCTTTGCAAGGAGTGGCATTGGCCTTCTGAAACTTTGTGTTGGTATATTTAGGCTTTTAAAGTTATTTCAGCAGCTTCATTTTGAAGTTTCTGCCGAGCCTCCGCACTAACTACTAAAAACTATATTTTGTACTTAGCTTAAAAAGAAAAACTTTGAGTCGTGCAAAGTTAAAAGTCGCATGTTTTTGTATACGATATTTTAGTTAACATCTGGGATTACCATTAATTAAAACTTTGAAATAAATCATTTGTTACCGTTTACTTACTATATAATTGTGCTAATTTTCACATGTTACTGTAATTTTTTTTTTCAAAGTACCGTTCTAATTTTTAAACTAAAAAAATAATTGATATATATTTATAAAATCCTTGAGTTTTGCAAAAAAAAAAAAAAAAACTGGAGCATAAACATAATTTTCTTTTTTCATTTAATTTCAATTTTAATTATCTTTACATCTGGATATAAATAATTATCCATCACTAAAAAATAATTAATATCGTACATACATTATCCAAAATTTTCAGAGTATAGCTTTCGCACACACATCGACCACGATTTCTTGCGTCGAAAGTACACAAAAAAAAATGGTCCAACAAAATTTATACCACGAACTCATATGCACATAATTCTCAAACTTCTCCCTCTCTCTCTCTCTCTCTCTCTCTCTGTCTCTCTCTCTTCGCGAATTATCAAGATACACACACGCACCCGCGTGTGCGCGCAAAACAGTCGCATAATTCACGTAGTAGCAGCCGCGCTTGCGATGTTTTCCTCGTCGCCGTTTCTCTCTCTCTTGCACACATTCGTTCGCGAGACAAACAAAAATCAATGCACCCGGTGGCCGTTGCCGACGTTCTAGATCATCCTCGCCTGCGGCACTATACCACACGTTCTCTCTTTCCCTTTCCCTCTCTGCTTCTGTATGCTATGCGCCCGCGGGCGCAAAACACGACGACCACGGCGAGACGAGGCTCGTCCATCGACGTGAAATACTCGCGTCGCCCTATCCGGCCAGTCCCACGCGCATTCACATGTAAACAACTCGCTTCTCTCTCTCTCTCTCGCCACGTACGTCTATCTGGCCATGAATTCTTGGGGAATTATTCGGGCACGGGCTTTCCCACTCTCTCTCTCTCTCTCTTCCTCTCTCCTAGTGCTTTGTGTGTATCCTCATGTAGATTCTGTCCTCAGCGAACATACACATACGTACATATACACTGTACTAGTAGTACTGGACATATAGTATAGCGGTAGCAGCATCGAAGCGAGATTCCCTCTCTGATTCAATGCAGATGGCGTTCCCGCGCGCGCGCGCGCGCGTAGGCAATTAAACATCGTAACTGACGATAATGCCACGTTTAATTACAAGGGCCGGCTTGCCGCGGCGCGCCTGCCGGATCCCTGGCCGTTTCTCCCTGACCGGCCTCTCCTCACTCATTCCCCTCCCTCTTGCCTATCCTCCGTACGGATAATACCGGAGATATAGGTGCGGGTATTACAGGATTTCAGTCGTATGATTTCGTGTCGTGGCTGCACGCGTGCGACCTGAAATTACCCTACCACGAGTGTGCGCAACCAACGCTGATTTCCACACGCGGCCGGAGATTCTTAATTCCTTCTTCTCGTCTATGTATGTGTGTGTATATAGTAGTGAATCCGCACGTGGGAAAGCCTTGTATTCCGGCGGCGTATATACCGGCCGGCCTGATGTTTATCATCAATGGCGAGTGCGGAGCTCTTAAAACGCTGCCGAATGTATAATTCAATTTCGTCGTGACTGGGGATGTTGGGTGCTGGATTTATGGACGGGTAAAAGTAAATGTATGAAACTTATATAGCTTTTGTCAAGTGATATAGACATAATTGAGAAGAAATGTTCGATGCTATACTTAACAAGACATTTATGACGAATATTACATCTTTTTAAGATAATTAAAATTCGTAGTTGTATAAAATACGTTTTATTAAAAATTTTTTCTAAAAAAAGAAATCGACAGATTGCTGTGTATAAGTGTATAATAGTAGTCCAACTAAATTATTAAATGCTGTATTTAAATCAGGAAGAATACGCTTTTCAAAGGCGGATATAATTGCATACTCGAAGGGAAAGCATTAATCTCGTAAATAGACACGGAATTTTTAATTTCCTCTCCCTTTGAAGACGTCTAATAAACTTTAGAATAATAATCAAGCAGTGCTATCAATTACTTCGAGCGGGAAAAGTGTCGTGTCGAGCTTCTGGCGCTCGCGCAAGCGCGTTTCTTGACATTTATGTTGAAAAGGATAAGGGATGCAATACTTGCGCGTATAGTAGTAGCAGCAGCAACGCGACGACTAATTTTAATAAACTTTTATCAAGAATGTTAACAAAAATAAGAGAAAAAAAAGACAGAGGCAACGCTCGCTCGCGGATAGTATAGTCAGCCAACGAAACGAGGGAAGAAGAATAGGAAGATAAAAATGCAATTTAAACTTTCCGCAGCGTTTCGTGACGCACGCGTTACAATGACAGGTCAAGCAAATAATTCAAACGACCATGAAACAGTATTTTCTCCATCGGCGATTCTCTCTCTCTCTCTCTCTTGGGAGGGGCGTGCTCAGGCGCGCGGGAGCGGGAAGTTTGCCAAAAGTAAGCACGCAGAACAGATTTATTCCGTTCGGTGCATTAGTCATACTTTTTCGACATATTACGCTCGTGCCGGCGGCGGTGGTGGCCCTGCTGCAGCAGCAGTAGTAGCAGTAGTAGTAGTAGTAGCAGCAGCGTTTAAGAAAACAGAAAGAAAATTACGAATGTCACGCTACGCACTGCATTTCGAATTTCCTTCCTCCTACTTTCTCTCTCTCTCCCTCTTTCTCCTTCCCTTCCTTCCTTCGCCGTCTCCTCTCGAGAGACCCTTTGTCCGCGGATTTATCAAAATTCGCTTCCGGAATTCTAATATCCTCCCGGGCGTTATTTATAGCTCTTTACCTACCATAAATATTTCGCCTCTTAATTAAGTTTCGAGAGCATGTGCGATTTTGCAATGGCCAAAGATATCGCTGCATCCTTCCTCATCGCGCCTTCGCGAACCGATTTAGCTACGCGTCTTCCCTCCTCGCGTGGGAATTTTGAGACGCTCTCGACGACTTTGTGTTTTGTGCTCCCGTATTTTTGTACTTTAACGATCTAATCACCTGTCGGTTGAAATATATGGTCCGGGTATACTGTGAGACAGCCGACTTTTTAAAAGCGTTACTTTGATTTATATAAATTTTCGCATTTTACTATATACTCCGTATAAAAGTTGTAAATTTAAAATTTAATAGAAACATTAAGATGTACATTTGTTGGCACTCTAAGAGCGCGTATTAAAATTTAAGTCTCTATTAAGCTCAACGTATACGATCGCACACGACTATGCGTATATATCAGATGCTTAAGAATTCTTCGTTGCAAATATAAACGTCAGTCGGTATAGCAGTGTTGTTTAAGAAGCGGGCGGGATTTTACAAAATTTTATCTACACCGGTAGTAAGTGACAGCGCCGAAAGAATTATTGGCAGTAAACCTACATATTTCTACGGTAAGGTATAAACGAACAAAGAATCATTTGTTATACCGTGGGATAAAAATGGCTCGCGCTGAAATAGCTCTCTCGACTATTATATCGAACGGGTAGGAAGTTTCTTTCATCTAAATTTATATTTATCTATTTGGCTATATAGCCTTGTTCAAACAGGAAGCTATTTCAAATATTTCCAGGAATACGTACTTTAAAGTTTCTGCAATTTATTCTTTTACGTATATACATGTATGCAATTGAATTCAATTTTACTGGGAAATTAAATTTCTTACTTTTTCAAATGTCGAATCGAGAATTTTCATGTCAAAGAATCTCTAACAAAATTTGCACTTTCTATAAAAAATTAATTATAATATCAGATTACATAAAGTATGAACGTATAGTATGAAAAGCTTCTCCATATTCGTTACATCTATTTATTCCCTTTAACTATACGTATAAAAATGCAATTTATCTAATAATTTTTAATCAAGCCGTCGCAGTATACACATACACACCCAGCGAAATTGAAATTCAAATATACTACCTTAACCGTGCGATATATATACATGCACCGCACCTTTTCCAACCTCTCTTGCATCTCTGAACCAAATACAACCTGTATACACACATATATACACATTGCACGGAAATCCCACCTTTTTCGTACGCCACGTACGATTTAAATGAGACGACACGTACGTATGTGTATACGTATGTGTCCGTGTCATAACATCCCCACAGCCGGCGCTTGCACCGCGGTATATATATAGCAGAAAGGCAAGCGACGGGGCCAAAGAGTGTAATTTCTCGGCTGAGCGGTAACGCGCGGCCGTAAAAAGCTCTCTCGGGGTAGACTCGCGCGCGAGCGACAGTTTCGCGACCGCGGGAAAACTCGCGCGCGCTATATAGGGTCGCGCGGAGAGCCAGATTGATCGCGACGTAATCCGCCTTTATCACCGATTGCCGCCGGGAAATAGAAGGGATCGCTAGTAAGCGAGCGAGAGAAAAGAAGAGTTCGTCGGCGTATGTGTACACACACATATACGTATATATATATATATAGCGTATACGAGAGTGGATGGGGAGAAGGGAGCAGTCGCTTAAGTCTGCCGAGAGTACGTATAAACTAGGTGGCGTTCGATCGGACACTCGCGGGTCCGGTATTGCCGGGGCGTTATTGGAAAAGGATAGCTCTCGCGCAGGAGTGGGAGGAAAGTGCCGATACGGTCCGGTCTGCGTGTGTGTCTCTGTATACAGAGGCGTACTTTTACCCCTGACCGTAGCCCGGCACTTTGTTACTCTCGTGTCCCTCCCCCCTCCCCTCTCCCTGCGCGCGCCATCGCGTTCGTTCTTCTTCGATGCGGCTCTTCCGCTTTGCGTCGAGTGGAAAACGCAAAATGGCAGCGAGGGGAGGATTGAAAAAGTGTATACATATATATGTATACGTGCTGAGGTGGAGGGTTCGAGAGATTTTTAGGGCTGGTAGGTATAGCGAAAATGAAGAAAATACGTGAAAAGGGAGTGTAACTATGTGAGTACTGGACTGACGTTGTTTTAAAACAGTATGTCTAGGGTACCGTAAATGTTTATTACTGGGTATTAATACACGAAAAAAATGGTTTCTTATACTAATAAACTGGTTAGTATTGAAATAAAAATGAATAATTTGATTGACATACAAGTGTAGTAATTTCATCGATAATTTTTACATTGTTCCTTTACTACAAACTACAAATAAAGATAAGGATTGTTTTTTGTTTTGTGTTAACTATTTTAATTAATAGATTTCTCTTACTATTCTCGGTAGTTGTCTTAATCGAAGAATTATTTTTCCCAAAACTAAAAAAAGTAGTCAAATTAAATTTAGTTATTAATTTTTAAGAGTAATTTTTTTACTAATTTTTTATACCAAAAGCTACACCAATAAAATGATTACAATAAATATCTTTCAGTATTATTTATATTCAAAACGGATCATCGTTTTTCGCGTGGACAAAGCTTCGAGAAAACATCGAGTACTTGAAGTTTCTAAACTACACTCTGATAATCCCGAATCCTCACTTCATTAACGAAAATCTCACATCCCACTCAACAGTATCCTCCTTACCGTTTTCTTCAGCTCCCTCTTCGCTCTCCTTCCCTCGAATCGTTTTCTCAATTTCGCCGTTCTCGCACGTAATTCCTCTGTGTCCTTCCCTCTTCCTCTCTCTCTCTCTCTCTTTCTCTCTTCGTCTCCTTGACTCCGCTCCGGAAGCAGCTCTCGCCCGGACGACGACTCAGAGGAATAACGTCGCACGCGCGAGCAACGATCGCGCTAGCCTCGGACAAAACGAACGGAGGGTGAGAAGGGGGGAGGCAACCACTTCGAGAGGAGCGCGCGCTCGGCAATAAAGGCGACGTAACGCGAGAGGAAGAGTCGATGTTCCTTTACCGGTGGCTCGCTTTGAGGAGCGCGTCCCGCGTGCTTGCTCGCTCTCTCTCTCTCTACGCTCTCGCGCAGGGATTAATGAACGGTATGAAATCGGAGGGGTACGATTTGTTTCCGGAGAGATAAAAGGGGATGTCTCGATGGCTCGAGCTCGTGATGTAGCGAGGGATTCGGATACATTTTTTTTACTTTTATGAATGTGACGTATGTATGTGTGTGTGTCTGACTTTGTAGAGATTTTTCGTTTTGCATCGTTTCTATATATAAATATATTATGTTGAGAAATTATACTTCCGAGGTGAAAGATTTGATTTATTAGAAACTTAATTTTGGATTTATCTTATTCACGCGATTCTTAGAAGTAAACGTAATGGGGGGGATCAGCAGCGTTTCTATATGTAACCAAATACCAAGAATAGTGCCCTGGCGAAAATGGGGTTCCAGGAAGCTCAAAATTTGCACAATATTATCATAGTCAATTACTTCATCCGTATATAAATACGCAAGTAATTCCTCATCCCGCAAGACGTTCACTCGTTGCCATTAAAATTTCAACGGCAGCCCTGACAAATCTTATTTCATCCATTTATTTCATCTTCAAGCGCGCAGCGGTACGCTATACCGTCACCACTCGGCCTGCAGCAGCTCGTCGTCGTTTCCTAACGACCCCACCAGAACCCGGTCAACTCTGCGCACCAGAAACTGTCCGACAATGCGTTCTCTTCCTCTTTTTACTTTTATCTCTCTCTCTCTCTCTTCCAAGCGCAGCTTGCGCGCGTGTTTGTCCGCGCGTAAAAGGCGCAAGTGTTCCTCCCTCTCGCGACTGCGGATGTTTTATACGCACTTAGCGTGTACACACGCTCGACCGATCGCCTATATAGCTACGTGCGAGCTGTTTCGAGGCGACTTCGGCGCCGAAAGTCAAGTGCTGTACATCAGCGCGCGAAACTTCTGTCCTGTAATTTTCCGCCTCCGTTTTTCCGGCAAACTTGCGCTCTCGAGTATACACACGCTGTGGAGGAAGTATTACGGGTTTTAACGGCGGTACTAATGCGCGCGTTAAGATGAATCATTTGAAATGGTAGTATAGCAGTTGTAGTAGTAGTAGTAGTAGTGGCCGCACAGGGGCTTCTCGACGACGCCGGGGGGGTTCTTTGAACTCGACTAATATTTTGCGGCTATTTGCCGAGTGCCGAGTTACCGCGTCGCGGAGGCTACAAGCAGCGTTTTGGATTTCCATTAGAGTTTCTTCTTTTAGTAAACAACTTTATATTTAGACGCGTATGGGCGCACTTGTGTATATATGTTTTAAGGCTTGCGGTGGTGGTACGAGTATCTTGCGAGTAGTTGCCGGATGAAGTTATAACTTCGCTCGCCGTCAGATTTAATGAAGTTAGAACGATCGGTTTTATCACCAGTATAGCTGAGTTTGAATTTTTAAAGATTTTCTTTAGTAAAGTGTTAAATTTTCTTTCACATAAGTATCTAAACTAAAAGCTAATCCTATCAGTATAATAAATACACGAGCAATACGCCTTACAGTAGAAAATTCGCGATTGTCCAGCCCACTATTAAGTAGGAAACAATGAAGATATGGCCAGCTTTAAATGGAACAAGACACCTCACGTCGTTCTCGAAAATTGCTTTCATTCTCTCTCTCTCTCTTTCTCTTCCCCTCTTCGTCCATCGCTGGAAGCGACGAATCCGTTTTTACGCCCAGCTACGACGACGCGCGAAAGGAGAATCGCCGTGGCGAAAATGGGAAAAGCCCGCCCGTGCCTCTCTTCTCTTTTCATCAGTCATTTCCGCGAATCTTGTGCTGCAGCGGCAGCGGCGCGCGAATGCATTAGAATCGTAATTGAAATCATAATTGAAATTGCCCTGCTCACTACTGCTGCTCATGCCGCCGCCGCTGCTGCTGTTACCATCACTACTACTGCTGCTAAGGACGACGAGTCCTAATGCAACCGTCGTAGTCGCTTTTCCCCGTAGGCTACTACTACTACTGCTGCTGTTGTATATATATAGCGCATAGAGAAGCACATAACGCAGCGTGGACGCGCCCGGCGCAAATCGAGCGATTTAATCGCGTCCGCGTATAGGCTGGCCGAAGTGTACGAGAGAGAGAGAGAGAGAGCAGAGGAGAGCGCAAAGCCGGCCCAATTACGAGTTCGATTAAATAAACCGATGATTGCCTCTTTCTCTTCGTGCTGGAGTAGGAGGAAAATGAACGCGGCAGTGGCTCCTGTTTCTTCGCTTTTCTCGTTATGCACTTTCCATCGGACGTACATATATAGGTATAGATGTGTATATGTACATGTGTGCGTGCGCGTGCTGATTCAATTTGCATAAGACCGCGGCGGAACGATCGCGGGGAATTGAGGATTATTTATTCACCATTGCAAGAGTGAGTATAGTATATATATCTATACTGTTCGAGATCGGCCTTGGTCGCGGGTTGTTATTTTATTTTATTTTTGTTACCTTTTTTTATGTAAAGGCCTGGTTGGCGTTTAATTTATTGATTGTTTACACAAGTTAATAGTCGCCGTATTTTATAATTCGATGGTTCAGCTCTGCGTGCAGTTTATGGCTCATTACAACGTAATTCGGCGAGCTGTGCATAAAAATAATTGCCTCTTGTTAATTAATAACATGTTTTAAAGCGTATTAAATAAACACTACCGTTGGTTTATTTACCGACCCTTCAAACTGAACAATGCTATTTTTATAATATATATAATACATTAATTTGAATTTTACGAAGAAAGTAAAATCTTAATCAAGCGGATTACAAATCGCATAAAGCATCGTTGGTAAGCTAACGCGAAACCCCATTATGCTTCGAACAATGCAAGAGAAAGAGAGAGAGAGAGAGAGAGGAGGGAAATTTAAAAGCAGTTCAAGTAATCAAGGGCAAAAAACTCACTGTCTCTCTCTCTCTTTCGCTTGGCGAGTGGGGAAAAAACGGAAAATTTTTCGCATTCTGGCGTTTAATTAACCTCGCCCATTTATATACCCCTGTGCGCTGCTGCTGCTGCTGTTACTACTGCCGCGCGGCGCGTGCGCGCTCTACCGTTTCCCCGCCGCTGCATATTCTTCCCTTGTATTTAAATGCGCCAAGATCCCGCAAACACTATAAAGCCATTAATTATTACGTTCCCAGCACACTTTCGGCGCGATGCGGAGATAATGATAATACGGTTGGGAAGAGAGAGAGAGAGAGAGAGAGAGAGAGAGAGAGAGAGAGAGAGAGAGAGAGAGATCGAGGTGACAGTGCGAGTAAAGGTATAGGTATATATACCGGAGAAAGAGAGACTTAGTCTGCGGTACGAGTATATTCTCGCTCTCTCTCTTTATCTCTCGGCTTCCGCTCGTCCTTTCTGTCGTTGCCTCGTTTTGTTCTGTTATTTCCTATTCTACGTCTAATTGTGTCGGGCATAAATTTCTAGTACAACTGGTATTGCAAGAAAGACTTTTGCATTATTGATTTTTAATTAAACGCGTTTACTATATTTTTCATTGCAACTGAATTTCTTCATTATACTTTCTTCATTATACTCAACGGTCGCAGGAGAGCATGAGAAGTTTTAGACGTTAAAGGTATTAAGAAAATAAATGGAACGATTAATTTTAATTTAATAAAATAACATAATATCGAACGGTAGAGCGTAAACAAAAAAATAGTAATAATAAAAAAAATGATTAAAACGTGTAGCGACTATTTAAAAAAAAAAAAGAAACGGAAGGTGTGCGCAAATCTCATGCGACCCTTTATGCCTCTGAGCGAGGGAAAGGGGGACTCCTTTTGCCGCTGTGGCGAGAGTCAGACGAGGTCTTCTCCAAAAGAGAGACAGCCTGGTATGGCGTCTATACGCCAGATGGTTCACCTGTCGCGGAGCGCGAATGACGGCTCGTCGACCGAGCGGTGACATCGCGAACTTCGGGGATGTTCGCGAGCTGCGTGGATACTCGAGTTTTCGGGGAAAAAGTCGGGGATTAATAATATTCCCCGAATATTATAAAAAACGTAAAAAAGTGTAAACTTCGCGGACGTCAACTTTTTATAACATTCATATTTAATTACATATACATAAACTTAATTTTCAATTCTGATCAACGGTTTGGATATGTATACGCGTTTTATTTGACTATTGAATTTACCATTTCTACTGATACAAGTAATATAATTTAAAGTTCTAAAATGCGTCTTTTCTGTTAAATGAACATTCGTTACCTTTAACTTCAACCGAGGAACATAAATAAATCACCTGAAAAAGTAGGAAGCTAAACTTCATTTCGAGATACCCCCACACACGGAACCCTTTAATCAAGCTCTTTCACAAGTTCTGCCCAAAATTTCCACCCAACTTCCCTACCCCGCTTCCTTCTTACCACTGCACTCTATACGTGCTCCGCACCTAATTAATAATTTTCCAAAATCCAAATGAGCATGAAAAACTCGCCACCAAGCCAAAACCCCGTATTATCAAACCTTTATTTCTAAAATTCCAACACCATCATATTCCATCCCATACACATATTCTATACCATCAGTACCACAGACACAAAGATAACGACGACGAAGGCAGCTACACGGAGCACATACATATAGATACGCAGTGCTTGCCTCCCAGGTGACAGCTCTCGCGCTGCAACCTTTATACCTCTGACTCCCTCTCTCGTTCTTTGTTTATCCTATCTCCCTCTCTCTCTCCCTTCCTATTTATCCGTACGCGCTTCTCGCACAAGGGCACAGAGCCCGCGTCCTCGCTCGTTCGCTCTGGTATAATGCAAAAGCCGCACACGAGAGTCATTTATACAGCACACATAGACATATACGTATACCGAGTACATATACACTACACAGTGTGCAATGCAAGGGAGGGGAAACCGCTGCTGCTGCACACGGCGGAGGCTCTTGCGAACGAGCGCATGAGCCGCTTGACTCTCCGGTCACGCATTCGCCCACACTCATTCATTTGTTCGCGCTCTTGTGCTCGCGAGCGCGCGCGCGCGCCCTGCCAGTGCTGCTCAACCTATACGTCTATGTGTGCGAATGACGGGGCCCACCCACTACGTATGTGGGTCAGGCCTTTAGCGCGTTGCGGTATTAAGCGCCTCTTTTCTCCCTACCCTGTCTCTCTTTCTCTCTCTCTCTTTTTCTCTGTGCACACGCTTCTAGGACTCGATATATATATATATGCGTGTATGCATGGGGGGGGGGGGGCTGTGTCTGTCTGCGGTCTTTCGGTATTCTTCTCTAGACTCGACGACTTTTGTTTTAGCTATTTATTGGGGCGTGATGCGCCGCTTATAATTGCTACGCTCATAAGCTCATTTGTGAGAACGCGCATGCGCCCTAAATTCGCGTGTAGAGAACTGCTTTTAATCGGATCTCTCTCTCTCTCTCTCTTTCTCTCGTGCCGGATGTGTGACGCTCTTTTGACGGGCTGGTTATTGGAACGAGTGTGTGCGCACGCGGAGCTAGGGTGTGACGAGCTGTATTAAAGATCGTTTCTAGCTGGTGTCATATTTCATTTCTTCCGTGATTTTCTGCATTGGGTCGTATATTTCGAATCCTTTGCTTATTCAGGTTTTATATAGATATAAAATTTTAGTTTTTCATGTGAATACGCGATATCGATTCCTTCTCTGGTTTATAAAGTAACAGCAAAAACTATATGCCAATGTGACACTGATAGTGTCCATTAACTCCAAATAATTGTCGTTAGTTTTAGTATTTTCATAGTTCATTTTTTTTGTATCCATACTTACGAAAAATTAATTTTGATTTTTGTAGAATATAAAAATGGGTATAAACTTACCTTAAAACACAAATTATATACGTTCAAAGAGCGAATAACTTTAAACGTTTAATCAGCCCAACTCGCTCCTACAAAATACGCGATCTTTATACCTCACCTCCGTAACTTACCCATACCTAAATTCTTCTCTGCGCGCCCATAGACAGAAGGCATTTCCGCAACAAGGTCATGAATGTCACTCCAAGCAAAACATTTGCTGACACTGTAAATAACGCTCTTATTGAACAAAATAAGATTAAAAATAATATTGCCCTTGAAGCCCAAATAAATTTAAAAAATGATAATTTTTCAGTTAATAACGAATTGTCAGATGAAATAAATGATGTTTTAAATAAATATCATATAAATTCTGATTTTAACATTGGAACTGATACCATTTCTCAAAAAATTTTGACTAGGGAAGTCGCGAAAGAACCACCTTAAAGGTAATAAACGCACCCAAAATGGGCATTTTAATCTGTTGCACCCCCCGTGGCGTGAAAAGCTTCTTCGACACCGTTATAAATCTACCAAAACATAACCAGTGACTTAAATACCAGTGCCCATCCAGGTATAAAGGGCAGTATGTAGTTAGCAGGGAAAATCCCATATCCATCAGGTGTTTTATTGCTCTGCTGCAGAACCAATCGAGGCCTCAAAGGGACACAAGAATTTTGGCTCCATACAGTTAGCGCTCGAATTTACCGTAAAAATATTTTACAACGTTAATCCGGGTCAAGCAAACTTCTGAGTATAGACAGTACTTAAGTAATTCGTTATTGTACCTTACCGTAGGTTCAGTGCCAGACTATTTACACATTAATATATATTCAAATGAGTTGTAAATCCCTTTTAATTATTACTACCATTAGATTTTTTCTAATCGCCTTTAAGCTTAACCTGTGTTAAAGCGATTATAGGACATTCTGGAAAGATTCGTCACAAAAATCAACACCTGCGAACATTTTCAGCCCCGGGTTTAGCTAAACTCTTGCAACAGTTACCTATATTTGTAAGTAATTTTTCTAGCTAATAATCTGCACTGCAATCGTAAGCTTTTGGAGTAGCCCTTGTGATTATATTTAATTAGTATACCTCAAGGCTCTTGGTGTCTTCGTTTCGCATCTAATGCATCTAATTCTTACCTTTGGTATTGTAAATGACGGATTTAAGGTGACGAACTGCGTCATTTTTTATTTCTATCGTTAAAAAAAATAGCTATTATTTTTTATAAATTTAAAAATCGTAAAATATTCTTCTTAGACGAACGAAAAAATGACGCCTTGCAAATATGTATGCTTTATTTCTAAAATAATCTACAGCATTTGAAAGAAGACTACATCGAAGCATAACTCGTTTAAAAAAGTGTATTATTGGGTGGCACATTCATAGAAAGTATTATATTATCCTTAGCGTATAGATGTGAACTATAGATTTGAACTTTTATGAAGATATTATCCATACGTTAAAATATCACAGTGCCGAAATTATAAGGTCACACGAGAACATTTCTTTGAATTTTCCGAACATATAGAAAATCACGCATAAAACCAAGGAATTTTCGATGATAAAAAATAGCTATAACAAAAAATAAGTAACTCTTTTATTTTCATGTTTTTTTTTACCTATAGTAATGAAGTAAAAGTGCTTCAGAAGGTGTGCCTTAGAAAAATTTAGAAACTTTTTTTCCATACCCAAAATTGAAAATTCGGTAGCTGTGCTCATATACATAGAAGCGACCCACTTGTATAAATTTTATATGAAAATGACCATGTTTACAGCTTGAACTGGCTCCAAGTATGTATGGGAATAGGTGAGCTGTTATACCTCTTAAGCGTTACTTTATGTCCGCTGGCTGAAAATTTTAGAAGTTATAATGTGGGCGTAATTAATTATTACAATTATTTCGAAAATGAATAAGTAATGATTATGCTAATGGCTGTATGCTGTAACATATGTAGACGATTCGGAGCACCTCGCGTATGTGTACTTCGATGGCGCAGTCGGTAAGCAATTCGATTAAAACGCGGCAGGTCCAGGTTCCATTCCCATCTCCGGAAGAATTTTTTTTAAGCTTAATTTAAATAATAATTTTCATTAACAGTTCAATTTGTTTGAAATTCAAATCGCAATATAAAATTAAAAAAGAATAAAAATCGCGATATAAAATTAAAAAAGAAAAAAATCGCCATATAAAATTTAAAAAAATATAACAAAGAAACCAACAGCAAAATTAAATTTTTTCGCTAATCTTTATTTACATAAAAATTACTAGATTGTCTTATAAAAATTCCTATACTGACGGCCTGTGATGTTACTATAGAAATCTAGTAAATTTTATAAACCAGGATAGTAAAATTTAAAAACTCATCAAGATTACCATCTGGGTTGTAAAAATATAAATTGTCAGTCTGTGGCTGCGTTCCCTACACAAGATGGTAATTTTTACAGAAACTTATTATAATTTTGACACAAATATTTTCTCCGTGTGTGGATAATATCTTCGTAAAAGTTCAAATCTATAGTTCACATCTATGCTAAGAATAATATAATGCTTTCTATGAATGTGCCACCCAATAATACACTTTTTTTAAACGAGTTAGTCTTCGATTTAGTCTTCTTTCAAATGCTGTAGATTATTTTAGAAATAAAGCACACATATTTGCAAGACGTCATTTTTTCGTTCATCCAAGAAGAATATTTTACGATTTTGAAATTTACAAAAAATAATAGCTATTTTTTTTAAACGATAGAAATAAAAAAATTTTTGAAATTTATAAATTGGAGTAGGATGTTTCAACTATTTTTATTTCAGTTCTCAAAAAATATAATGTCAG
>JAWWEQ010000010.1:6764047-6800159 GCA_035583055.1 Torymus tubicola
ACTTGTTTTACTACTGAGGAAGAAAGAGGGAGATTGTATGTGTGAGTGAATCGTGCTACGACTGGATGACATAACAATTATCGAATAACGAGGTCGAATAATTTATGGGCGCGACGAGTGTCCGCGCGCTCGGTTTATTATCGCGCGTTGCTGCCGCCGCCGCTCAACGACGATAATGCGAACGCGAAGTATATACACACACATGCCGTTCGCGTCTCTCTTCCCCTCCCCCCACCCCTTGACGTTTGAGAATTATAGTTATTAATAAATTCGTGACTATAATTTTATCGTTCCGCCGGACAGATTGCTTGTATACGTTGTGGCTATATAGGGAAGTTTGTTTTACACAGATGAGATTTTAAACGCGCACGCGTGCAGGAGAGCGAGTACGCGTTTGCGAAAGCCAATTGCTGCGTCGACACTATGCGCTGCTTGCGCGCGTTATATTTAATTGAATATATATTTATACGAGAGAGTACAATCAAGGGCGGGGTCGTCGTGCGTAAATTTTCGCTATTGTTATCGATATACCGCGTGGTCTCTTGTGGAAGTAACCGCGCGATGCTAGGAATTCTCGTATCGAGACGACGAGACTCAAAGAGAGAGAGAGAGAGAGAGAGAGAGAGAGACGATTTTTTACAAAAAGGGGTAGCGCGTATGTGTATATATATATGTATGTAAGTGAGAGTCCAAGGCTACGCCAGCGCGTGCGATTATCTCGAAGCATGTTACCTTGCCTATTAGCATACTCTGGCGCGGCGTAAAAACGGTGAATTAAATAAAATTTACCTCGTTATCTCGTGGAGAAAGGTCGGGAGAAAAATGCGCCGCGCTAGTGAAACTTTGTAAGAGAACAGTCCTGAGCCCCATTCCCCTTGCGCCCCTGTGTCTTGTCTGGTCCGGATGTTATCTACTTAGGCGCGTATATAATCAAGGATTCGTTTTGATAAAACAAAATGACAGGTTTGCTGTTCAAGCTTTTTGCTAAAAGGTATGTATACCTACAAGGTGGTGATATTATTGTACGATATCACGTTCATTGATATGCTTTCGTTATAATGTATAAAACTATACGCCAATTGGAAATGTAAAATAACGCTGCATAATAAGGTTAAATTTTGTACATTACATGCGACTTTTATATTCTATTCTATGTACATATGTAATTTTCAAATTTTATTTCAACTTATTATTTTGATAAAATTGTTAACATTATGTATCAATGTTATATTGAAATACTTTGAGTATTATTTAAAAGGTGAACTGTTAAATGTTCATTAATCATTCCAAAATTGATTACAATCGTACGTATTTCATAATCCATGTATAACATTGTTATTTAACAGAATATTTAACGGTAAAGCCAATATTATCACATTTAAATCCTTTATTCGCTAAATATAATATTATACGATATAGAATTAAATTCCCAAAAATTATACAAATGCAATTAATGTAACTGAAGTTATAAAACTGCCTTTTGCACAATTAAAATATTCAAAATCATCGCAACTCCTAATAAAAATGGACACTTCAAAATCCAGTATGTATATTTTTCCAAAATCTCTCTCTCCTTCTAGAGCAAGTAAAATTCCATTCCAACACATCACTAGCAAAACGTCACAAGGACAAGGTCCTCGCATTACACCCTCCGTCGGGCGACCCCAATAAAACGGCCTGAACATCACCCGCGCGCGCTCGCGCGCCAGAGAAATGAAAATTGCCCGCGAGCGCGGTAATTCAGTGTCAGAGCCCATCAAGGCGCCTCGCTCTCTCTCTCTCGCGCGCGCGCGCTCGCGACGGAAAAATCAACCCGGCGCCAGGCGAATCACCCGACAGACGCTCGCTCCGGCGATTATGCATCTGCGGTCGTCCCTGCACAGATACACGTATACACAACATACCCTACGTTGTTGTGTGTGTATATATACATAGAAAAAGCCGAATGGAATTCGCGAAAGAGAGGAGATGAAGAGAAATACTAGCGGGGAGATGAGAACCCAGCTTGCCATAAACGCAGGGATCGAAACGCAATTTAAGGCGGCTATATGGATGTTTACTATTAGTTGGACGTCGCCCAAATCTTTCTTCCCTCATGCGTGCATGTATGTGTATATATACACACACACACACACGCACATACCCACGCATGCTAGACGACAACGATGACGACGACGACGACGAGTTCTTATACGTTTCACTTACACGTGCACACGGGGTCGAAGGACTCGTCGGCATATTATTCGATTACGCTGCTGCTTAAAAGCCGGCAGTAGCAGCAGCAGCAGCAGCAACGACGACGGTGGCGGTTCTCATTTGATGTTTTATCGATCGGAAGGAAGAGCGAGCGAGCGGGGGTGTCTATTATGCATAGAGCGCGAATGACGTGACGAAAGGCGATAGGCACTTATCGTCCGATGCCGGGCTAATGCGATGCGACGACGGGGAAGGAGGTGTGTGCCGTTGCTGCTGCTGCTGCTCGAACAGTGGGAGATGAGATTTTTCTTTCGAGACTTTTTTTTCCCTTTCTGTTCTTCGTTTTTTATTGCGGCGGATGAAGCAAATTGTTGGAGATTTTTATTGGCCGAGGGTCGAGAGTTTGCAAAATTTCAGAAATTAACGGGGACTTGAGAGTGTATGGATTGCATCGGATGATAAAGGTTATATTTTAACTGACTTAAATAGTTAGAAAGTTGTTTCAGGCTTTGACAATCATTTTTTAATTTTCAAAATAGGGATATATAATTCTGAATATATATGTCTATACCAATATTAACAATTGACTTGAAATTAAAAGCATGTAATTCTAGATGTCTTTATAGGTTATAACTTTGTCCTTATAACTTTTTGAAAATTAATATTGCAATATTTACGTTTTAATATACCAATGTTATTAAATTTGAGGATTTCTTTGATATTATATTGACATAAACATGCGACCGAATTATTGTTATTTTACATTAAGTTATATAATGTATATTAAAAACTTGGGAGAATATGCAGATGAATTTTTTACATTTTTCGCCGTGTGGTGATATTACTGAAACGATCCCACTAAAAGGTTTACTTCAATCAAACTTTCCTCTATACGCGAAGTATTTTTGCTCTACATCAATACCAATACGCATATAAAGTTTACTGTAAATGGATCAAGAGTGGTTTTAAAACATTCCGATGGTATGTTTTCATTTCAAAATATTTCAAGAGTGCATTAAAGCTCATATATACGGCATGAGAATCTACAATATGCACTTCCATATACAATTTTCAGATGAGATTCTTCTCGACGAAATATTAAATTAAAAGTTTTTATAATTCTCTCTACGTAGTTTTGCCTAATCCTAAGAATTTTTGTTGCATTTATTCATACTTAATAACGTTTATACTAAATTCGAAATTAAATTAAAAGTGCCAGCCAAATTTTAACATTATTATACGTAAATTTTAATTTTGATAAAATTTTTAGCTTCAAAATCGCTTCTTTCCTCTTTTTATACTATTCTTAATTTAATAAAAGCTATTAAATTAGAGTAAAAAGATAGTTTTAATAATCTCTTGTTTATTTACTTTCACTTCATTTTCCTCTAAATAATTCTAGTAAAAGGCACGTCTTTCTCAAAAAAATGTTCACGTTTTCGAATACACATCACATGAATCTTATACGCATTCACATTCTCGCAACCACGATTGACTCTTTCCACGACCATTCCAGCGAAAAAATTCCGCATACCGTTATTATTAAACTAAGACGTCGCGACTTCAACGGCGCGAACTGTATCTCTCTCTCTCTCTCGGCTGCATGCGCATTATTCATCATTAATCCGCACGGCGTTCGTTTCCCTATCCTTTCTTCCGAAACTCTCGACGTCGTCTTCGCGCGCGCTCGCGTAGAGAGCACGCAGCTGAGCCACTATGCGGTAGAGCGATTTCATCTGGGATTATTTCCAAATCGCGTGTTCTCCCTCTCTCTCTCTCTCTTTCACGTGCGGCAGTGGCGCTATCCAGATTCCCACGTACCTCCTCTCTCTCTCTCTCTTTCGTTCTCGGCGCGTGCTCGCTCAGCCGACACGTGCACATACGAACGCACACGCGTTTATGCATGCGAAAGAGGGAATAAGAGAGAAATAAAGAGTGGGAGGGAAAAAAATGACGCGACGAAATTATTTTGTCAGATTGATGATGCGCGCTCGCGATGACTGCTAGCGAGAGCAGAGAACAGGATATGTTGTTGAGTAAACGCCCTAGGCGGTCTCGGGGAACGAGGGTGTGGTGCAGCTTTGTTTTTGTTTTTTAATTCAAAATGGGATGGCTTTTTTCAGGTTAGGGAGATGAATGTGTTGGTATTTTAATTTGCAATTACACGTTTTCGTGTTTTAAAGGAACGTTGTGTTAGCGTATTTGTAAATAAAAGAGCTGTGGTTGCGTGGTTTATTTTTTTAATTGGAACTATGCGAATGCTATTGTAAAATCAATGCCAATTTTCTGTATTACTCGGAAAATGTATCAAAATTATATTTCATATAGTACATTGTTTGATGCTTAGTGATGTTTGTATATTCTTATAGTTAGATTCTATGTGAAAACACAGCACCTAATGGTTGACTTTAATTACAGAAGGTATGTAGTTACTTTAATGAGGTATTCGGTTCCTGGTTAATCGATCAATATGCTAATACCACTACTTAATTGTAATTGGTCATAACTTAAGTAAGTGTGTGCGTTTCCGATATTCGTAATAGGGACTATGCAATTTAGAATAACCCGAACTATAATGATAAATTTTACGATGTTAACGGAAGCCGAGAAGGAAAATGCGTACAAAGTAACATTAATATCAAATATCCTTTGATTAAAAGATATTAAAAAAGATTTATTATTTTATCTTTGTAGGATAATGTAGACTACATTAATTCAGTCAGTTTTTTTCGAATTCTTTATACATTATGTACGATACTGTATTCTGAAACGTTTTCCTATTAGTTTTTCTCATTATAGGAACAAAAAAATAGTTTACAATGAAACTTATATTATTTCTCATGTAACTACACTTTTGGAAACAGAAGTTCAAAAATACAAATTACGACACCAAAAGCACGTTTTCAACGTCGAACAGTCGAACGTTCTTTATAGGTCACAGAGAGAAAAAGATTTATCTCCCAACAACGTTTCCCAAGCAAAACACCGGCACACCTCCATTCGAAAATTCAATTTTCCCGACTCTGCTCGACACTCCGCGTCACCGGCGCCTCTAAAAATCCAAAATTTCATTCAAAACCCACATCCTCGACGTTGACATTACCTTCAGTAGTTCTACGCTCTTATATACGTACACATACACACGCACACACACACACAAATATACACACCATTTCTCCTCACATACATGTGCGCATTATCTGATCTCTCATAAAAGTAACGAGCAGACGCGCATCTCAATGCACTTTGTCTCTCTCTCTCTCTCTCTCTGCGCGCGCGTCGTGCTTTATATATGTACGAGAACAACCTCGAAGTAAAAAAAACCTTGCACACTGCTTTTATCTGCCAAGTTTTCCCGCGCGCAAGCGTGTGCTTTTACCCTCAATTATCGTCCTTTAAGCGGACTCGCGCGGATTTTAATGTACTTATTATCGATGCGGGATAGCTGGGAGGCTGAAGAGAAGAAGGAGAGGTAGGAGTGTGACTTTTTACCGGTGTAGAGAGCGAGAGGTGTGTGTGCGCGCACGCGCGAGAGCCAGCAGCGAAGAGCGCTAATTTCGTTTAATCCTGTGCGAGCGGGATAAGTCCGTGTGAGCGGGAGGACGAGGAAGAGGAAGCGAGAGAGAGAGAGAGAGAGAGAGAGAGAAAGAGGTGAGAGTATTAGAATGTTAAGAGCATTATGAAAATTGAAGCGAAGAGTGGCGAGTGCACGGGGGGTTTTTTTCAGAGGTTGGAGAGTTGTTCTGTATTGCGAGCTTTATATATACTTTCCGGTGTCGGATTCAAGTGCCGTGTGCATTTGGTTTAAACGCGTGTTAATTTCTTTCTCCTTTTCCTGTATTATATATATCTAAAATTTTATTCGTCCAAAACATATACGCGCGTATTTATACGAAAATTTTGTTCCCCTTACAATATTACGTAAAATTTCGGCAAACAATTACATTATTCTTCACACTATAGCAATAAAATTGAATATTCGAACAAATTTACATGTAATAGAGAATAGCATACATACATAGCCCATAGTATATAACCTAGCAGTCTACTAAAAAGAAAACGGGCATCCGCGAATTTGCCTACAAAAAGGCCTCGTCGACAAAAGACGACGTATATCTGAGCGCCGCCTCTTCTCCTCTCTTCTCCTCTCGGAAGTCTTTGAGAAATCTATTTCCTTAATAAAGTTTGCCCGCACGTCCGCCCCGCATGTAATACTCTTTCCCCCTCCACGCGCGTGTGCGCGCTGTCGTAAAAAAAACATAGGGGAAGCTCGTAGTCGTAGAGTCGCGCATTGTGCACACCGCCTAGACGCGATTTTACGTCGTTACGTAAGCCCCTCTTCCCCTCGCCCTTAACACACAACCAGCGATAAACGCGTGTGCTCTGCTTCTTAAAAAACAAAAAAGAAGAAAAAGGCCTATACGTATGTCTATATATATACTGTTCCTCCTCACTCGTTTTTTTCCCGCGCGTATAGTTCCTCTTATCTATGGAAATGCAATATCTCTCGCTCTCGTCGACGAAGCCTCGTTGCTTTATTGCCGATGCGTGCGGCCTCCATTACGCAACGTCGACGACGACGACTGTAACAATGAAAACGCGTACGGACAAACTGTACTCGGGCACAGCTGTGCGCGCGCGTAGCGAATACTGGAGCATCGTCATGCGCAATCTTAGCCTGCCACTGTAAACACGTCGTATGTGTGTGTAGTCTTCTCTCGTTCATCTCGCGTAGCACTGCGTGAGTAACGAGTCCCGAAGCTGCTGCCATGTAACTTCGCCAGAGACTATTTTACTTTTCGCGATATAGCTACACCCGCGCGGTTTTGCGTAATTTTTCAAAAGGATGGCACAGTAGTTCTTTTTCTCCTACGTAAAAGTACGGAGCTTTCTAGATGTGTCTGTGTGTGTATGTGTGTGTGTATATGTGTGTATATGTGAAAGTCGAGAAGATTGGGGAAGAAGAGAATAACGAGTGTTCGACCTATATTTACGCTTGAATAATACTGAATGATATTTTATTGCGGGAGAGACCGCGGATTCGTCGGTTTTCCGCTGCATCGCAGGATTGTTTTAGTTGTTTTGCATCTCGGTGTGTGCGTGTGTGTGTGTGTGTGTGTGTGTACGTAGCTGGTTGCGTATGTGAGTATAGCGCTGTTGCGAAACAAAAAATATATGTGTATAGGTAGATCGCGCGGGAGAGTCAGTTTAGTTTTGCGTATTTGTCTTTGTCGCGCGTATGTATATGTAGATATATATAGCTATGTGATTTTTCAACTTCGATACGTTCGCTTTGTACGAATCGCGAAATGTAAACGAGCGAGAGCGCACCGCCCGATAAGCGAGATAATTGGTACGTTTTAACTAGGTGAGAACGTAGTTTTTCCGGTACTGCTGCTGTTATAGATAAACCCTTTGCTATGGAATACTTGTTTGACTTTTAAACAGAATTTTTCAGGTTTTTCTTTTTAAACTTCTATCTTACTAGATTTACTCAAGCGCGCTACGCATGGGCAATATCAATATCGGCAATAAAAGTATTATGAATAGATATATTATGGATAAATAATAACTAAAATAAAGTCTTCTGTACAAACATCATATACATTATAGTAATTTTTATAAATACGCAATATAAGAACTTAAGTCATTCCCTTTCTTTCCGATATTTTACACTCAAAACATTGAGTGAATACACATTAGTTCTTAATACATATAATTATGTTATAGTAAAATATTGATAATAAATACAACAAAACTTGACGACAATATTATTTTAATTTATAAATATTTATTATCATTTAAAACTTTCAAAATTTAAGATTTAATTCAAAATATCTCGCCTTTTTAAAGGTCAACCAATCAGAACACGTTTCAGTCGACTAATTCACTTTCCTCGGATCTCTTTTTTAAAAAGATACTTGCCTGTCATAATTTCATTTATAACGTTTATTTAATAAGTCGTATAATCAACTAATTAAGTTAATCAAGTAGCGGTATAACCATGGCGTTTAAAAGTTATTATGTGAGAAAATGGTTAAATTCGGAAATTCTGTTTTTGTAAAAGAGAGGAGATATTAATTTTAAGCTGCAAAATATACTGCAGACAGGTTGCACAGAAACGTTATACATATTATATATACGTTGGGTGCTCAATGCAAGAGTTTTACAATTTTTTGAAGCATTTCCAATATCATCCGTCTCAGTTACAAATGAAAGTCTTCGGCGTTTGTATTTGCTGTGCATATATACCCAGAAATCATACACGTATACCTACTCTCTTAAGTTCTTTGAAATGAAATTTTACTTCAACTATACATGACAAAAATTTTTCAAAGATAAAATGAATGGCAGATTAAAATCAAACTATTTCATATATTGCATCTTTAAAAACGTATATATTCCCTCTTCCCAACTAAAATCTGAATCATCTCCGCACACTACTACATTCATCATCTTTTTCCACTCTTCATCGACTTCCTTAACATATTCATTTTCCAATCAATAAAATCTCCATCTTCAATTCTGTATAACTCCGCTGCTAAGACCACCGTACACATCCATCATCCATCTCGTAACAAACTCAAAACCATCGTGCACTGTATCTACTTGCGACGTGTATATGTGTATGTGTATATATATATATATATATATATATATATATAACGCAAGAGATGAGAGGTGCGGTCTCGTGGCGCCCGGCGCGTCGTCCGCATATACGCTTAGCTGCTGCTGCTACTGCTGCTGCTGCTGCTACTGACGCGACGCCCCGCGGCGAGCGTCCTCGATCTACTAATCAGCGAGATAATTGCCTCGTTACCGAGAGCGCACCGCCACGGTGCAACCGGCAGCAGCAGCAGCAGCAGCAGCAGCAACGGCCCTCTCCGCGATTTCACGACGATAATGTCCCGTCGATCAAAGACCGTGTAACACGCGCGTGAGAGGAGACTGTGTCTAGTGCGGTTGCGTGCTCAAGTCTTTCTGGTTTAAGATGTGGCGGAGGGTTTGGTAAAGGGGAGAATTTTGGTTGAGGGTTGGGAGAACTTGCTGGGAAACGGGGTGGTATGTGGGTTAGACATGTAGAGGGGTAAGGAGGTAAGGACTATTTTTAACGTATTTTTTTATAGCTTGCTGCTAATATCATTGTACAATGGTGAAATATTTCTATTTGATTTAGCTAAGTAGACTTGTTTTTTTTACAAAATTTCATGATAGCACGTTTACTTTTTTGCCTGTAGCTTAAACTGTATTGTATACGCCGTGTATATAAGACTTACCGCAGAAACGAGTGTATTCAAAATTCAGCAACGACTTTCTTAGAATTTTAAAAATCTTTAGAAAAGAAGTTTTTACACCAGAACAATACTTTGGAGATTTGTATCCTCAGAAGAAAGTTAGAGTGGGCAGAGGATAAAAATTTGAAAAATATTCTCTGTTTATACAGCGAAGTTTAGTACAGCAGCAGCAACAGCAGCAGCAGCAGAAGTTCCTTTCGGTTTCGCAAATTTCCTCTTGCTCCCTTTCCTAAAGACGCCCGTAATTTCTTAATGCACAAGGTTATAAAAACTTAACAGCAAATTCTACAAAGGCATGCTCTCCCACTTTCGTGCTGGCGTATTTTCAAATGGTAACTTTTTCAGCTCTCACGCGCGAACTTTCGCCTATATATATATACGTACGTGGCATACGCGCGCTCACATACACGCGCACTATATATTTCTTATCTTTTCATAAGTTGCGAAGTTTGTCGAACTGTAACCGTGCATTACACGCGTGTAGCGTTCATTTTTCGCTGCGCGAGTCGCCAGCACATACTCACCGCGGCAAAAACCCTCTCGGAATCGTTGAGCGCGTCAGTTTGATAGACGTTGAAAACCATTCGTGAAGAAGGCTCGCCGAGCACAGATGTCCGAATCACTTTTCCGCTACTGGTCTCTTGCGTCGCGCAAATTCGTCTGGACTGTTTTACGAAAATCCTATTAAATATTGAAGATTTTCGATAAGATACTGAGAAAATATTATTATATCTATCTAATTATGAAATGTAAACAAAATTTGTATTACATAAATTTCTTGCTTAAAGCCAATCAATCAATTCTATAGTCAATATTTTTATTGAAATACTTTCTAGTACAAAATTTTCTACGCGAACAATAATTATTTTACTTTGTCAAAGAACCATCACTGAAACGTTAGAATTCGAACGACGTAGCTATATATATATATATATATATATATACGTACTTCGTAGTTCATCTTAACTTTTAAAAGAATCCTTTTGTTAACGTTTAACAACTCGAATTCTTTGACGGGAAGAGAAATAAAAAAATGCACACACACACAGGCTTCGAAGAAGCTTTGACGGCGCGGCCAAAGCGATTCGAAATTCCCTTTTCCCTGCCACCCTTCTCGTCCTTTCTCTCTCTCTCTCTCTCTATCTCACTTTTTCGACGGGTATCGCCTTAACTCTCCTCGCTCAACGCATTCAAGCAGCGACCGCGCGCTTGCGCTTGCGCCAAAGATTAAAGATATACATCTCGTTTGAACGGCCAAAGGGACGACGCGTTTTATATATAAGCATAAACGCCCGAGCCGGCACATTCACGTCGAAAATTATAAACGGCGCGCGTGACGAACGCCTAGTATATACATATACATCCCCCCTTCTTCTCCTCCTCTGTTCCTCTCTCTCACTCTTACTGCTCGCAAGCGAGAGGGTTTAAATTTAATTATGCGCCTCCTGAAGAATACAAAAGCTCTTTATAACTCGGGCCATAAACGCGCACGAGCGCAAACGCGTTAATTATTGCTGGGCGCGCGCGCAGGCGCGTTCGACGGCACTCACTCTCTCTCTCTCGCTCTGCCTAGGAGAGAAAGGATTTCTCTCGTTCGTTTTTCCTCTCCGTTCGTCCGGCTTCATCGGTCTTTCGTTAGCGCGCGCCGTATTTTTCGCGCCAGCTGCGACGACGATGTCAAACGTCAGCGAGACAAGGCGCGACGTATTGCGCGCGCACGGCGACGTAATACCGACACGTGCGTTCGGGCTCACGATATTCGATTTTTCTTCGCGGATGTATAGGAGAGAAGTCGGTGTTACTCAGAGATGGTCGCGGCTAAAATATTTTTTTCGTAATGGAGCGGCAGGAGCTTTTGTTAGATACAGAGTTTGTCACTGTTATTTATGTTAGTTCTATAAATATAGTAAATCGAAAATTAATACAATTATATTAATAAACAGTTGTTTTGGTTTTTCGAGTATGAGTATAGGATTGTGTTTTCTTTCTATTGTCTTACCTAATACTGCATGTTACTACTTAAATTTTCCGAGAGTTTTCATCAACATGAGTATCTATATTTCAATTCCCTTGATATCTTTTCAATTTTGTACAATGCATTAATATCAGTTATATTCTTAATTTTACATTATACTTGCAATTAAAAATTTACTTTTTATTAAATTGTATTTAATTTATTGTATTTGGTACATCTAACTTAATTGGAAAAATAAAAGCAACAATCTTTTCCATATTTTCAAAAATACATAAAAATGAAACTAATTCCTCTATACCTCATCATTTCATAAACTCTACATCCACCTTAGCTTTTCAACCACCTGGATACCCGTAAAAATCCTTCTACGTATATATCCACAATTACCCCGTCTCCAGCATCATCGTCTGACGACGTTTACCGCAGATACGTCGCGATAAACCCGCGGCGACTTATACGAGCACTGCGCTACTCTCGCTCGCTAATTGCACATCCTTTCGCGCGCGCGATTTCGCGGCCCGTTTTTCGCGCGGGAACGTGATTTAGACGGGAGGCGGCGCGCCGCACGCGCGCGTCTCACTTTGCATTTCAAAGTGTGTACAGCGGCGGAGCCCGGCTTCTTCTCTGCTGCTGCTGCTACCTACCATACCTTTTTTTTCTTTTTTTTTCATTTTCTTTTTTTTTTAAAAAAAAAAAGAGAAAAAAACTGAGGCTGCACAGCGACGGCGCACAAACGCCCCGCGGAGGTTCTCCTTCTCTCTCTTTCTCTCGGCGTTTCTTACAGTAGCCAGGTCGTATACGAGCAAGAGAGATCGAGAGAGAGAGCTTTTTTATCGCCCGTATAATATGAGAAGAGAAAGACGTTTGAGTTATTACGCGCAAGGGCGCCGGTTTTAGAGACAGGAGGAAGAGAGACAGCTTTTTAATTTTTTAAGCTGGAAGTGAGGAAAGTTCTTTTCGAAAATGTGCTTTTTTTCGAATTTGGAACAAACGCGTGTTAGAGTCGTAGTTCAGAGTCTGTTGTTTTAGGTTTATTTTTGTTTCAATGGGCGAGAGCTTGCTTAGAGAGTGAGTGACTCTTTGATGTGCAATACATACGTTGTTTAATAATTGTAGTAATACTTGGAATAGAAAGAAAATATTAATTAGGTTAAACCAAAGTTCATTCTAAACTAAATCTATAATGATGTCTTTAGTTATTATTTTTCCTTTCAATAATTTTATATAAGGTTCAAATAAATATAATCAAATATTTACATTACCTGTGTTAAAGTTCGATACTTTCGATAATGCAGTGAACGGTTGTTATTAAAACTGCCTCGGTATATATTATACAGCAGACGATGAAAAATTAAGACAACGGCCGGGTAATGTTGTCATAATTAAAAAGTAGAATGACGCTGGTGCTTTTTCAGTAAAATCATGCGGGCGCGCAAAAAAGTTTTCCATTATGATAATTTTTCATCCTGTTATTGCAAAGTGGAGAGTTTGAAATTACAGGTTCTAAATATGCACGGCCGCGGTATCGATCTCGGACATTATCTACTTTTAGTAGGTATTTCGGGGATCGATATGAAAGTCTAAAAATATTTAGAGGCTCGCGAGATCTCGGTCTCCTCGCTGTTATTTTAACGGTAACACGCCGTTCTCGTTCTAATATATATAATTTCGTACGAGTAAAAAAATAGTAACGCACTTTGAGCGCACGCAGCCTTTTCCAGCGTTACGTTCACTTGCTAAGGGTGTAATTTTATTTTAAGTACAAGGTCGCTTAATACTTAAAATAATTGGTAATTCTGTATAGCTTGTGCGTTGGCCAGTTAATATATAATTATATTGAATTATTATTATAGATCGAGTTTCTATTTGCATATTTGTATATAAGCTTGAGAATATTCGAATAAATAATTTAAAATTAATCATTACTTGAGAACTGTGAAGCGACTTGTAATAATCAATAGTTAAAGGATACGTGAATTATAGTATAAGTATGGTGTCTGTATGTATATGCGAGAAAAAAAACCAATTCAAAATTTCTCCAATGCTTCTATTACTGCTATACAAAATTACTAAAAAACCTATACAACGTCAACTTTGTGTAACTTTCTAAATCTACTTCTCATTTAAAAAAAAATGGCGATTCTTCAAAGACACAATTCGATCTCAAAGTGTAAAATTAAATACCAACCCCGGTAATTAACGCTCACGAAACTTTCGCGGAGCTTCCGCACGACTCACGCGCGCTTCGTCGTATATATATATATATATATATATATATATATAACTGCGTCGTCGTCGTGCCTCAACACGGGAAATTTCCATCAGCGCTGCTCATCAACTCACATAAAAACAAACGCTCGCGCGATAATTATATCGAAGAGCAGCAGCAGCGGCAGCAGTATCGTAGTCGTCTTCCGCTAAACTGTATATAATATATATATATACCTATATACACATATACTGTGGCGCACGCTGCCCTCTTCGTCCGATAAAGATTCCGCTCGAGAGTCGCCCCTTCGCATAATCCGGAACCGCGCGCAGGCTCGCTCGCCGAGATCATTTATGACATTTAGAAACTCGTTAAAAACTTGAAGTAAGCGCGAGAGTGAGAGAGAGATGGTATATACATATATATATATATATATATATATTATGGTGTTCGTCGCTGCTGCTGCCGCCGCCGTCGCCAACGTTGAATCGGGATTATAAAAGTTTGATAAGGCGATAAATAATTATCCGCGAACTCATCGCGAGCGTGCGCCTGCCGAGATATCCGCTTCTCTCTCTCTCTCCTTCCTTCTCGAGCGCGCACTTGTTCGCTTTAACTAACTTTTAAATTGTGCTTTACGCGACTCTTATAACCCATCGTCGAGTTTACCATCCTAATTTCTTATCTATTCACTTCTCTCTTGTTCGTTCCTCTTTCTCGCTCGCTCGCTTTGGCTTTTCTCCTTATACTTCACTGCTGCTGCTGCTGCTGTCCCCGTCTCTCTTTCTCTGTCCTTGGTTCGTTCTCTTTCCACGTCTTATATATCTTCTTCTCGTTTTAAAGCTATGTATTTCTCAATGTCAGCTTTTCTCTCGCCACTTTTCCTCTCCCGCGCCAAGCTTCTCAATTTGTTTACGTTCTATCTAGCTTCAGTTTTACAGCTCTCTTCCTTTATGTCCCGGAATGAAGTGTTTTCACTTGTTCAACATCCTACTTAAGGGTTTAATTAAAAATATACGAGTAATTGCCGCTTTATATTTCATCATGAAGTTCGTGCATTTATCCGACAATTTTCTCATCGTAATTTTTCCCCTTTTAATTATCCTTCGGTCCTGCTTCAATTCATCCATGTATACATATCTATATTGTTCAATTAAATTAATGCACTAAATTAATCGACTGGGTTACAAATTGAATTGCCATCCATGAATTGCTCACTCTCTCAAATATCTTTAATTTATTCATATCCCGATATATAAATTCCTCGAATAATTTCCGGTTCTCCCAGATTGAAAACTCTATAAAACAACCATCACACCTCGGAATAAGCTTCGTTATAACATACATCACCGCGAATCCTCTCCATCGCCAAAACTTGCCGAATCCTCCTCCGCGCGTTCGCGCGCGTCCTCCTCTTTCCTCTTTTTCCTCATTTAAACTAGTTCAAAAGACTCTACCTCTTCCTTCTTCACCTCCATCTTTCTCCGCTCGGTCCAAAGATCACGTGCTCTCTCTCTCTCTCTCTCTTTCACGCAAACCGTCGCGCCCTTAATCTCCCTTAACCCCGCACCTAAGATTCCGGCATTTGCGAGTGCGCCGCTACAGTCGCGCACCCCCGCGCCCTTAAAAGATGGGCGCCACCCCCGGCGAAGTTTCGGGGCGGAATTTGCACGCCTCGACGACTGCGCCGCTACTCTGTGCGCGGAAATTTCTCTACCCTTCGCTGACGTTTGCAGCTCTCGCGTATGTGCGTCGATATGCTGGGGAGTTTGCGACTTTCCAAGTAGGTACTTGGAGTTTGCCGATCGCATGGGTGGGGGAGGAGGAAGCGAGTAAGAGGGAGAGAGAGAGCAATATCCCCTTCGGCCTTTTCCGTATACGTGCGTGTTTGGATGGCAGTAGGTTGAGGAAGTTGGCGGGTTAAGTGATGGCTAATACTGCGAGAGGAAGCGTTGGAAAAATAAGCCATTACCCGCGGCCTGGAGTTTTTGCTGCCGCGTCTTCAACGCGATCGTAAAGTTCGGGGTGTATAGAGGAAGGCGTGCGTCGAACACGTAATGCTAGTGTATAAGTCGAGGTTTGTTAAGGGTAGTTGAAATTAAAAGAAGGTGTAATTCCAACGGAAAAATCGCAAAGTAATAATTCGATAGTACATATAAAATGAAATGCATGCATTCAATAACGATCTATGTAGATTTTCATTATTATTAATTCTAAGATTCAAAAATAAAACTAGATTGCAAACGTGTAAAGTTCTGATATATATCAATATAGTTATAGGTTACATATAGATTGTTCATTCTTTTACTGCCATATATTTACATGTGTATTTTTCTGTGAATAAGTCTATTTTAATAACATAACTACATGAACTATCAACCTCAAACAATTTATTTTTACTTGGTACAGTCTTATTTTTACCAATTGTATTCTTACAAGAAAACCTATTTAATAGAATTTTAAATTCTAATGAATTTAAAGATGTCAGTACTAGTGCTAGATTTCAGGACCGATAATAAAAGAGGATGAAAAAGCGAAAAATCAAGCGAACCGAAGTGCCAAAATAGAAGACGAGATAATAAGAAAGAGCACAATGAAATTCGTTGTCGGCAAAGAGCGAGCGAGTACGCGCGCGCTCGCGGAAAAGCCGAACCTTGCCGTTGGAAAATCATCGCACCGGTAATGGTCGCCATTGTCTGCCGTTGCTGCCGCCGCCGTCTTCTCTAGTTCGCGCTAAAATGAGCGGGGGAAAGAGATAGAGAATGCGTCAAGTATGAGAGGAGGGGATGGGAATCAAGAGAAAAAAATTCTCTCTTCTTGTTTTTTCTTTTTTTTTTTTTATTTAAAACGACAATTTTATCCGATATTCGAAGCGCTCACGGCGCTGTTTTGGATATAATGTATTTTTTTGAAAAAATTTTCTGTTCTGTTACAGTTAGCGTAAAGAAGGAGAAGAGTATATATGCGTATAAAGCGTGCGCGATTCAATGGAGGATAAAGCGAGTTTTAGCTTTCGCAACTTTTGGCGTTAAATTGGGCGGAATATCCGGATTATGTCCTTTAAATGAACTGCGAAAAGTTGATTTCAGCTGAAATTTACGCTCGGTTCTATTAAAATATTTAATGGTCTTATTACGGCTGTATGTATGTGTCTTATTATCATTTCGTTAACTAAATATATTATTGGCAAAGTAATTTCGCGAACAAGCGATGAAACAATTAAACCACTATATATAGGTATCAAGCGTTTCAAACTCGTTACAGGGTAACAAACGAAATTTCTTCAAATGTGTTTACATTAGCTGGGTTCATGAGAAATTTGCTCAATCGCGTTACTCTAATTCCCCTTTGACGCATGGTTTCATTAACTATTTAGTGGCGTACGCCGATTTACATTCATAATCGCATGGATGAAATGTTATTAATACACGCACACTATTTAATCCGACTAATTCCTCTAACAAAATGGGTAACGTTTGAGCGAAACTGATTATTCGAACCAACTGTAAACTTTGATACCGTTTCTACTATATATTAATGCCAGTAGTAGTTACAATTACAATATTCACACTCTATAACATCACGGATCATATAGAAATTACCATTAATAATGAAACACGACATTTCGAGAAAGCAATTAAAAAAAAGCTCCTGTTAAAGCATAATAATCGAATCTTCGCAGCCTCTTGATGGTACATAAGAGTTTGCTCAAGCGGCCGCAATCCCTCAAGACGGCGCGACTTTCTTTAATTAACTCGCGCCCGCATCTCGTAATCAGCCGCATCAGCGGAAGTAGAATGTGCATCTGACGCTCTCCTCTTTCTCCCTCTCTCCTTTTCTTTTTCCCAACGGCATGACAAAAAGCTGGGGAAGCCTCGAGTCGAGAGCGCAAAAAATAAAGAGCTCACCTAAAACGCGCGAGTGCGAACCGTAATATATATATAGAAGATGGAGTTAGCGGCACACTGGTGGCGTGTTTTTCGAGGTGTGATTCAAAAGAGCCTCCCTCCCTCCCCTCTTCTCTTTCTCTCTCGCCACTGCGCTATCATCCCTGCACCAGCGATGCGCGAACGAACAACTCTCGACCCTCTCGCGAATTGTTAGGAAGACAGAGATAAAGAGAGAGCGAGAGAGGGAGAGTGGGGAAGAGAGAGTGAGACAGCATGGAGTAGGATTATGCAGAACGATCCAGGCGCTGTAGACAGAAAGAGAAAGAGAGAGAGAGAGAGAGTTAGAGTTGGACTGTGTGTGCGTGTATGTATATAATACGCGCGTGCATGTATGTGTGTGTATATAACACAGCGAGTGAGCGAGAGAGAGAGGGAGAGTTCTGCAGCCGGCGACGCGGTTGTGCCGGACAATTTATATGCTAATTTATATGCGCTTAATAACGATGTCCGACGGTGCTTACCGACACGCCTTTCGGCTGCTGCCACTGCCGCTGGTGTTGGCGCCCCTCCCCCTCTGCTCCGGTTTAAATCGATGCGCGCCAAAACCGAGATAGATGAATTGTATGTGTATATACATATACACGCATGGAAAGGGAGAAAGGTGCGCGAGGTGAGGTTTATATAGGGTTTTGCGCAGACGTGATCCCTCAAACTGTTAGCGTTAGGATATATATCCCACGTGCGACGAGAGAGCAGGACAGAGAGAGAGATAGAGAGAGAGAGAGAGAGAGAGAGAGAGGCAAGTCCTTCAAAGTCTATTAATATCGAGTAAATTAATTTTGATGGCCGGAGTCTGGCGATGGTGACGACGGTAACGGTGTGGAGGAGGGATCCGTCTTGTTATGTCGCGTGTGTGTTGGGTTTAGCGAATTAGCCAAAGCTTCTTATATACATCGTTACCAGGGGGAAGGGAGAGAGAGAGAGGGAGAGAGAGAGAGAGAGAGAGAGAGAGAGAGAGGAAGGCGGAATAGGCTGAGGTTACTTTTGAGGAGTTGTAATTGGCTGGCTCCGTGATTAAATTAGTTTTGGCTGAGAGTAATGAGGAAAGAGTGATGATTATGGGGATGGAGGATGAGTATATATATATATACATGTATACACGCGTGCAAGGTGTTTCGTTCGCCTATAATAATATAGGATGTAATATATTTTGGAAGTTCGCGTGTCGGCTGCATATTAAGGTACATAAATTATTGAGAATTACAACGCGGTAGGGGTTTTTTTTAATGATGATCACTAACTGATAAAAATTGGATCGTTATGGGTACATAATATTTACGAGGATTTCGCAAATCAGCGATACGATTATATTTATCTTCAATCAAGTTTTTAAGTAGTTATGGCTGAAGTATAACGGTCATTAATGCGAAGACTACATTGATGCAGTTGAGGGATAATCACTACTCGTGTAAGTTGTCATTTTCAAGAAAATATATATAGTGTACACGGTCATGTCAAGATATCGCATAATTGTAGCAAAATGCAGCCGCTCTGCATAATTGATAAATGATACTTTTAGCTCGCATCATTACAATATTTACCATAGTTTCATCCTGTCGTTCAGCTGCTTTGATCTTATACTATTAGAATAATAAGAACCAGGCGTTTGCCAGTAAGCATATTCCAAATTTCATCACGAGCCTCAAATAATTCGATTACCCAGCTAGACCACATAAATCATCAAGCCATCAAGTCCACCAGAGCCATAGCTGCACATATAGCGCACCGCAATTCCAAATAAGCGTGCGCGAGCGCGATGTAATCAAGAGTCGCGAACAAAGAGACAGAACGCTCTCTCTCTCTCTCTGGTGAGAGAGGAACACAGAGCAGCAGCAGCCCCGACGTCGACTCGCGCGTTCGTTATATACCAGAAGCAAAGCCCACCTCGTGCTCATTTCCATTCTCCCGCGCCCCGTTGTTACACACACACATACACACACACACACACACACATATATATATACTCTCGCCCTCCTGTGTGTCGATACTCGCGCGCGCTGACACTGCATCCGTACGGGGGGGGGGGGGGGAAAAGCGTAGGCATCGAGGAGGATGAGGAGGAGGAGGAGGCGCCACTTGGAAAATGCGGGTGCGCGTGCGCGCGAGTGAGCGAGAGAGCGCAATTACGGACCTGTAAACAAAAACTCCTTAATGGCTGAAATTTCCATTAATACCCTCAAGCTGCCGCTGCTGCTACTGCTGCTCTAGCGGCTGCCGAGATTTTTCTTGCTCCGCTATCCTCCCGAGGCTGTGTAGTTATATGATGTCGAGGATGCGGGAGATGCAGTGGAGGAAAAGCGAGTATATGCGTGATGGTAGTGGTAAAGGTGCATGAGGATGACTGGGATTATGGTTGTGGTATAGGATGGTTTTGTGGAGTATAAGAAAGATGTGTGAGTGTCGTGATTTTTTTAATTCAGGGCTGTGATATTGATGGTTCTTGAAGAATTGTTGATTAGGATGAGGACAGTAAAACGGAGAGCGTTAATGAAAAATTTAATTTGTGTTGTCATTGGTGCAATTACAATAAACATTATGATGAACTGTTTATTTACATTTTTTTTATTTATTTATTTATCGTCGCGTCCCCCTTACGGGTATTAGCGACTTTTTATTAACATTGTTAATAAAGTTATTGGTTTTGCTTGAAACATAAACAAATTTTAATGGTAGATGATCATTAAATGACAATTGAAAAAAATTTTAAATTACATCATTGGAATTCCTCGATTACAATTAGGATAAACGAATAAAAATATGATAAATACATATTTTTAATATATGCTACTTTACCCAATGGTCACTTCGAATACTTTAAATACTTACATAACTTATAGCAGTATTAAATTTTTTATATAGAAAAATTTTTCATTTAGGCACATACTTTATTAGAAAGAATTTTTTGTAGTGATTAATTATATAGTATTGATTATTTGAAAACATTGCGAACATTTGTTTTCGTTTTGTTGGAAACGCTGAAATTCCATTTTAATTATGCCGCCGAATGCAGTTGGAGAATAACACCCGAAGCGTTTGCGGTTTTTGGCCGTAACTCGTAAATATTGTCAACTGATTAAAATACCATCACGCATTAACAAATGGTTTTTAAATTAACGGAATTTTCCCAAATTTATTGAAAAAACAATTTTGCACAATAAATTATTACTTCATGCCAAAAATTCAATTTAAATTTCTTGTTGTTAATTGATACATAATTAATTATAAAAAATACACGTTAAAAAGTAAATTAGATTTTAAAATATGTTTCTGTTTTAATTTCAATCTTAAAAAGAAATCTAACTCTTCATCTTTTAAACTACCTGACACGTATACTGATAAAAAATTTATAAAATTCTTTTTTTTCTGTTCAGTATTTAGTCGAATGCATCGACGTGCAAAAAAAATATTTGTCGAATACGTCGATAGAAAAGCACCAAACATGCCGAGGTATCCACAGCAGATTCTTTGATCAAACCTCAGCATGTATAAAAAAAGCATTTCAATGAATTGCTCTTTCAATAAATTGTCTTTTTATTTGATTTTCCTTCTGCTATTCAAGCGTAGAAATTTCATTGGATTCATCGAACGTTTAATAACAAATCGTTTTATTTAAAATTCTTTCCTACGTCTGTAAATACAAAAACTTTCAATAACAAGTATTGATATATCACTAAATAACGCATATAATCGCTTGTATCATATGCATACATGTATCCCTACAAAATTAAACACATAGAGATATTTAAAACAAAAAAAAACTGAGTAAATAAAATTAAGATTGATCACCGACAAGCTATCAAAAATCTTTAACCCTTACAAACTGTCGTATCAGCGCTTTAGCGATCCCATCTCCTTGTAAATATCCATCATCGCCCTAAACGATACAAGATAACCCAAACCTGACATACCAACACATACACACCACTACTCCCCTAAAAAGAATCAATAATTCACACGACGTTCCTAATGATTTCACACACCGAACCCGCCTTCCTCTCTCAGCCAATAATAATTATCCAATTACCCGCAGCACATAAAAAGCGTGCCCGCAGCCGCCCCACCGAAATCGATATATACACATTAGATCGAGTGGTGTGGGCCGTCGATCGATTAACCCATCCGAGGCGTTGCCAAGCGTCGCGCGTTATATCGTTTCGCGAGGACCACCCGGTAGGCGAGAACCTCGCTCGTACGTCATCGAAGATTCTCTCCCTCGTTTACTCTATCTCTCTCCCTCTCTGGCCGTGGCTCAAAGCGAGAGGGAACTGGTTGCTCTCCTCTTTCTCTCTTGCTCTCTGGCGTTCTCTTTCTCCTATATACTCATTCATCGCGTCGACCTCGTTTCTCTCTCTCTCTCTCTCTCTTACTCGTTCTCCCTCCCGCCCCGTAGCCGTCTCTACCTATATCTCGTCAGCGCGACAACGGTGTCGGGTGCACTTATTAGTCGATCTTCGCTCATTCTTTTTTATTCCATTCGGAGAAATTCTGTTTTTATATATATACATGGTGGGACTTCGTTTTGCTTAAGTTTGCGTAATTAAATCTGAGGACAGTATATTATGAGCAAATTAGCAGATTAGGTGAGGAAATTATATCGAGCTTTATTTTAAATTTAATTATACCATATATTTCGGGAAGAAATTGGGGTTTTATATTCTAACCAACGGCACTTATTAGGAATGTTTCACTTGAACTGGATAACTATAAACGTTTATTAAAAAAAATTTTTTTCTGTGACAACAAAAGATCAGTTGTTATTTTTTGATGATATTAAATCTTATTTATAACCACAGAAATTTTTCTCCGGGTAAATAAAAAACTCATTTTTTAAAATTTTATTTTCGAACATCTAATTCCTTTCAAATCATTTTCAATGACTTCACAACAATTTAGACTAATGCTCAAATATTCACCATCACATCTCCATCATCACGCTCTCTCTCTTTCTCTTCTTCTCTCTCCTGTACGTCCTCGAACATTCGCCTCTCATCTCTTTCTTCCCCCCCCCCCCCACCCTCACTCCTCATCCCACACATACCGAGGCAGTCCGGTTCGTTCGCCCCAATAAATAGAGGCGCGCGTCGCGTTAATTCGGACACCCAGGCTATATTAATTCGAAACGGCTCTCTCTCTCTCTCTCTCACTCGCTCGTACACAGGGCGCCTCACTTTATCTGTCTGTGTGCAGCAAGCGAGCAAGCGCGGGGCCGCCGTCGACTACAAATTGGGGCTCGTATCGTACGTCATAAATCGATTGCGCGATGACTAACGCCGGCAGATTAACGGCACGCGTGACAAGGAACTCGCACCGACGTTTCTCTCTTGCCTGCGTCTCTCGTTCTCTCTCTCTCTCTTTCTCGTGTGTGTGTGTGTATGTATATGTGTGTATAGGCATGAATGTATATATATATACATGCTACACGCAGCTTCTTCTTTATCGCTGTCTCGCCGCGAGAATAATTGGCTACGATTTATCGATTATATAGCGCGCCACGCTCGTTATCGTGTACACGCGTTCGAGCACGTGTTGACTTTTAATCGAGGGCGTGCGAAGGAGAGAAATAGAAAATGAGAAAGAGAGAGAGAGTTGCGGCCGGCACCTCGTGAGCTGCCAGTACATGTGTTTTAATAAAATGTGTGAAATTGCCGCTATTTATTATTAACCATATTTAAAAGGAACTCGTTTGTTTTCTCAATTATTCAATAGTTTGTTAAACGATATTGTATCACGACGAATTTAAAAAAGCCAATAATCCCTTCGGTTTCTTGCAACTTTATTTAATTAATAAATCACAACAAGAGATCCGCATTTTCAACACTATACAAGACTCAGACAATTACAGTATTCCGGTATCTGTGTATCTTCTTCAACCACGTGCACAATTGTATACAGCATTATACAGTCAAAACCAAGAGACCGGAAGCTACCGGGCGCGTATCTCTTTTTTCTTTTTTTTTTTGTTGCGACCTCCCGCGGGCGTCGACTGGTTCGTGAGAGAATTTATTGGGTAACGAGTAGCGGCGAATAAAATGCCTGTAAAACTCGAGCCTGAGACGGGATTAGGCAGCGCGAGGCGGCGTTCGAATATATTATATAGTAAGGGTATAAGGTAGCGAGCATGCGCGCGCGTGTCTTCGTTTTGTCTCCTCTCCTCGGTTCTCCGTTTCGTATTCCACCGAAGGTATCGGTATCTTTTATATTTAGAGCTACTTCATCTTTTTTCTTTCTTCAAGCCGGTGTTTTAAGATCGTTGTATTTTTTCTTAAATATAGCTTTCGAAGTTACTAAATTTTCGATCAGGCTTATAATGTCGCAGTTATAAAAGAGATACCGGTCAAGTCGCTGAATTTTATGTGACGTTTAGTGTGTTATTTTAGGTAGATGTTATTAGCTTTTATCGAAGAGGAAGATTGGCGTTTATTACTCGCGCGTGTGATTAAAAAAAGCTTTATAAAATATCATAAATTTAGATTGCAGGTAGATTTACAGTGGTAAAACTGATAGAAAAGTAATTTAATCACTATATTTGATGGTTTTATTATTTCCATATTTTCCCATGTATATATATATATATATTTTGATTTATCTCGTTACACATACTCATCTTTGTATACCTCAATTCCTTATATATTCGAATAAAATTTAATCACACGTTATATATATAGTTACTAATCAGTATGCGACCCTTATAATACCCCTTTTCAACTAAAAACCATATTCAATAACCTACTCAAAATTCACGAGCCCGCAGCCGGACGTCGCGCAACTTTCTCGTATAATACATAAACTTATTAAAAAAAAATACGCGTCGTTACCGTAACACATTAACCAACACAATGTCGCGCTACCCCACCACACCCCCGGCACACAGTATACACGCATCCCTCCGTTCTCTCCGCTTCACGCCCCTTCTTTGTTTCTCCTTCTCACTCTCTCTGTCTCTCTCTCTCTCTCTTCTGCCTGCACTCCACACCTACACATCTACGCACATCACCTACACGCATTCGCTTGAGATAAAGCCAGGCGCCGGGCTACAGCAGCCGCAGGATCCGGCCTCGCCTCCCGCGTGTTTACGTGAGATGTGTTTTGTTTAAGTTCGATAAATTTTCCTCCTCCCCAGAACAAGAGCGAGAGGGAGAGAGAAAGAGAGAGAGAGAGAACATTAGCGACGCGGCGCGCGCAGAGTTAATGTCGCGGAAAAGGACTCGGTAATCCGCTTGCGGTCCGGGCGACGATTTCGCTGCCGAACACGCGCGGAAAGAGAGAGAAGGACGTACACACACACATATATATATATATACGTGAGCTCGCGTGGCTATGTGCAAGTGTATATATACTGCTATGTGTAAAGTACAGGGCTCGAAGTGGACGCGCTAGCGAACGGGTTCTAAAGTTACTTAGTATGGAGCGCGCCCGGGAAGATTAGTGTGTTCTTGGGGGGGGGGGGGGAGAAGGAAGGGCTTTTCGCGAAGCAGCGCCCAGGCGCACGGACGGAAGAAAAAGGCGGATCAGAGACACGAGAGCACTTTGTTCCGTAATTCCCAGCTGAGGGCGTTTATTTCGGCCGTGGTTTCGAGTTATTGCTCGCGCGTGGTAGAGAGAGAGACAGCAAGAGCCTCTTTTTTCGACGCTGTTGAGTGTGCTTTACACGTGGAGTTTTTAGGTAAGGAGGGACGAATGAGACACAGAGCTTTAATTGGAATTTAAGCTTTATTTGTTCAATGTATATGCTGTTGTTTTTTTCTAAGTAGATCAATGAGAGGTTTATTTGAATAATATTAGTGTACCATTATCTTCGAATAGAATTTTATTTCAGTGTAGATATAGATATGTGTATACCTTTGTAAAAATACTTTGTATACATATTTTATTACCGCGTATACACAACAAGGATATCCGATAATCGTTATTTCGCCGCATTCCTATAGCGGGTCCCAATTCTGTAACGTACATATTGTACCGACCAAACCTGACAGTTTTATATTTATGTTACAATAAGCAGCTTACGTAAATCTGCTCTGATTTATGGCGCAGCATAATGTAACATATAACGCGTGAACATAACTAGTATCATATACGTGTGTACACATATACCTAAATTTCCTATCGGCCGCGTAATTGCACCTTGCAACAATTGCACCCGACGCCATTAAACGCGATATAATCACTTCATCGTCTTATCGAGGGCTAAATACGTATTTACGAATCCTCGACTACGCGCAGCAACTCCAGATTACATATATATAATTATTATACGATTGCACGAAGAGACAACAAACCTATGCGCGCTGATCCTGCGTTTGGAGCAGAGTCAGCGCGACGGCAGCCGCGCCTTTTCCTTCGCGCGCTTTAACGTCGCCGTAAAAATCGTGGCGGCGCGTGGAGGCTAAGTAAGGCGCGGCCTCTCGTATATATATACGGTGAGACATTTTTATTACGGGGAATGAGCACTGCGAGAGACATCGTTCTTACTAGGGTTATGAAAACTTAACACCGCCGCGATGCTCTCGCGTTACTCATCTCTTGGTCTCTCTTTCTCGCCGGCGCATCGCGCCTCTTCTTATCTTCTTTTCCGTTCCTCCTTATTCTTTAATCTCTGCGTCTTTTCTTTCGTAATTTTTTTCATGCCGTACACTCGTAGTATTCCGTTGCGTTTTATTACAGTGAGAAAATTTCCGATATTATTGCTTATTGTTTATGATACTTTTCTAAGAACAATACATTCTGTTTATGTAAATATCTATATTTCTACTTATATCGTTATAATTAATAAGTTTTTTTTTTAATAAAATAGTTTTAAACTATACACGCACTTGAATTACCTTCTTTAGTTCGAATCTGGTTTGATAATCGGTTAATATAAAGCTCAATGGATTCGTCTCTATCTCATTTTTACTTTGTCCAACTCACTTATCTTCCCGTTTCTCACCAGCGACGTCGTCGTCTTCCTCGCTTTGTCTTCGTCTTTCTCTCCCTCTTCCTTTCTCTTTTCTCCCCATTCTCTCTCTCGCTCTCTCTCTCTCGCTCTAGCTCTCGTAACCCTTTTTACTCTTCCTCTCTTTATGCGACCCCTTTCGAGCGACTAAGCGACTCAAAAGCCCCTTTGATGTAGGCATTCGCGCGTTTCCTCGCGCAATTTGCCAGTTTATTAACCAAAGTCGCTCATGGTATCCGTAACCCATGATGGGGCGTAGGGGCAGTTCCCTTCGAGTCTTTCTATCCCTTTCTATAATCGACAGCGGCGGAATTTAGTTATTCGGGTAATTATTATCACTCCCTGGTCGGTAAGTAATTCAGCCGTTCATCCTTTAAGCTCGAATCATAAGTCATTTGAAATTTTTATCAAAGGTGCATTATTTGTTTTATTATTAATTTATATAGAGTTCACCGTCAAGAGAAGCTATTTATTTGTGCATGCTTAATCGAAAAGACTTGTTTCACGGGCTCAGCTGCTCGACTGTACATCCGAGCTCTGACGCGTCAGCATAATGATATAAGAATAAGATGCGCGCGATGCCTTCGAGTAAGCCTCGCGATATTAGCTCCGTTGGTAGAGTGACGAATTAGAAACCGCGGGTTATATTTAAATGAATATGGTATTAAATAAGCGATGGAAGGTCCTACTAATGGTAACATTTGGTCATACACATGTACGCTTAAAACGATTCATTTGAGCTTTGCGACAAAATGAAGATATTAATTTTGCTTTTAGTAATATCTTAGTTGCTTACCACTGTAAATACACTTATCCTTCCGACGTCGTATATCAACAGTGCAGTCTAATCCTCTGAAAGGCGATTGTGTTATATATAACGCAAAATTATATTCTCAGTATCTTGTGTTAGCTAATAAAAAAAATTTATGTTAAAATATTCAAAATATATGTATAAAACAACTTTACATGAATTTTTCTTAAAGTACTGAATTTTTTTACTTAATAAAAATGTAAATAAAACAATAATAAATCTCTATTAATCTCTTTGAAATAGTTCCAAGTTCGGTCAACGAAGCAAAATCTAAGAAAATTACAAGCATCCTTAAAAAGATACATTCCCGCAACCGAATCCTCGATGATCGTTCGCGCTCTCGCAATAAACCAATTCACCCTTGCACACACTTGCACAACGTTTCCGTTCTCGCGTATATATACGCAGGCGGATCGCACATATATAAGCCGTAATCCATTTCCATCCGGCGTTATATTACAACCTTTCGGTAAACCCATGCGTGTGCAAGCTCTCGCCTCATTGTAATCTCTCTCACTCTCCCTAATACATCCGTCTCTCTCGTGCACGGGTGAAAATCCGTACGCGGGTAGCGCTCACGATCGTTCTCTGCTCGCGAAAAAGAGGATGTTTGCGAAGCCTAATCCCTGGCACGTTTATATAGTCGCAGACGTGCGTGCGTTTACGTATTTATGGCGGCCGACGGCGCATCGTTGCGCGCTTGGTGCATTATATATGCGCACGTCCAGAGCGGTCATGGTGTTGACGGTATAACGCAGCGATGAAAAAAGGTGTTGCGCGGCATAAACTTTACCGACGAGATTTATCATAAATTTATGGATGAGTCGCGCATGGCGTTGTTCTCGTTCTCTGTGTATGTATCGTATGTATATGCAAAAAGTGTGCGAGGGAGTCGTGTGAAGCTGGCACGCGTATGTGTACACATGCGAGTGTAGGTATAGTCCCCTGCGGGCTAGTTTGGATGAATCGTTTTAGAGGCGGGACGTCGAGTTCGCTCTCGCGTTGTTTTATGTTTCGTGTGCGTGCCATTTTATTTGTTTGCGTAATGTGTCGCGTTGCTCTGCCGTTGTCAAGTGTGCACTATATATATATATATGCGAGAGAGAGAGAGAGAGAGAGAGAGGTGAAAAATTGAGGAGGTCGATGTTTTGCTCGTTAAGTTTTACTTATTACCGCGGGGGAGGGGGGGGGGGGGAGTTGCGCGCGAGTTTACGAAAAAAAATTTAAAGTTTACGCGCCGTGAGTTGTAAATTTTTTACGGCTGAAACGCGACTTTTTCAAACACGCGCTGTTAGTTTGAGTGGACAAACTCATTTATCTCGCCATGACTTTCATTTGATACTGTGAAAAATAATTAATTGTCCACTGGACAATGAAACACTATATGTGCATTTACTGAACTTGCGGGTAAAATATGCGTTTTGTTCAACTCTCCCTCAATTCATCAGTAAAATATACATTTTCAAACATATACACATACATGTACACTACAAATCAAACAGTCCGTATACCTGTACTGTATATACTTACCGACGGTATATCACACTTACGAAACCGTAATAACCCTTATAAAGAAATGTTGCCGTGTGGAGTCAGGTACGAGTCTGTCTTGGCTTTGGGATGAGAAAAACGTGGCACGAGAATATAAGCCCTTTCTGCGTATGCAATCAGCTCGCAGTCGTGGGTATAAGACGTTCACGCGCGCACACGCGCGAATGAGTTTGATGAACTCGAAAGGATGAAGGAGGTTAGCGCTTATACGAGCTCGCCTTTGTTTTCCCACAAAGTTACGCGATCAGCGCGGAAGTCGACAGACACGTCGAATCTGTCGGAGAGGCACTTTGTCTGTGGTTTGATGACTGATTACAGCGCTTTTTATGACTGTTGTCTTTAAAGTTCTTGGTAGTTGGTAATTGGGAGGTTAGCGGAGTAAATTAAAGGAATTATGTTAGTTTTTTAAAATTGAGCTGCTAATATGTATTACAATTGTTTTATGAACAAAAATACGATTTGTATGTATGTCGTCCAAATTGTAATTACGTTGAAATTTATTATCACATTGTTACATTGACTTTTGCTATATGAAATTCTACTATACTAGAAATGAAAATCAATTTTTTTGATAAACAAAAAAATTTGGAATTGAATTTAGCTATAGAAATAAACAATAAGCAAGTAGAAACAGCCATTCATTGTAAGTTTTTTCAGAAGGTTAGTTGATTTGAATCAATATCAATAAATCGTTTATAGGATTTTACAACAGGATAAAACGAATGTGATAGTATGGATTTCTTATAAAACAGATAGACCAGTATTCTATATGTGCTTTATTTTACTTTTACTGAGAAAACTTCGTAACAATGAAAACGTTTGAAGCTCCGACATTCCGAAATTCGGTGGTTATTCCAACTTTTTAAACAACCATTTATCAATAATACAATTTTGCTATATTTGATTTGTCTTTAATCTATTATCCATCAACATACACGAAACTTTGATAATCGCATATTGAATATATCTCACTAGCTATACCAAAAATACCTCTACTTATCGCCAAGAATAACCGCCGAATTTACGTCACACCTCGACACACATTTCCTCTTATACCTATCCCTCACCTCACCATCTTGTACCACGTCAGTCATCCCGTCTCTCGACACTTACACCCCCTGGAGCGCTTCGCGCGCATATAATATCCACACCACTACCACCAAAATCAATTTCTCCCTCTTGTTGTACGCTCGCGTACACGCAAGAGGAACTGTTTGTTTATCGATATATACATATATAGCAGACGTATCTCCGTTGCGGCAAAGTACAAAGGTTAAGATGCTCGCGCACGCGCGGGAGGGATAGCTTTGACGAGGAGGGAGAAAACGCGCGAACCCCTATCTCTCTATACGGCTGCGCTTGATTTAGAGCGACCAATGCGAGAAGTACGCGGGTTTGATACTTACTCGTCGTGTGCTATGGTATATATATATATATATATATATATAGCTGCTCTACGAGTGAGCGCGAGAGCAAAAATGCAAGAGGAGAGAGAGAGAGAGAAAGAGAGTACACGGAGCAAGAGAGCTGCAGGTCCGGTCCCACGATGATCTCCGAACGATAACCCACTGACACGACAGCGCTCCGCTGCTGCCGCCGCGGCCGTGATCGTGAATCCTGCTCGCCACGGAGCGAGTAAGGTTGGTTTGTGAGTGTATGTGTGCTGGTCGCTGGAGAGAAGAGCCGGAGATGGTCGAGAGGGAAAAGAGATGAAGAGCGAAGCGCGGGAAAGAGGGAAATTGAGGGGAGATCAGTTCAGAGGTTTTAAAGAAGATCAAAATGTATCTGGAGTTTTTCTTAACATATGGAGTTATTCAATATAAGTTCTATAAAAAAAAATAACAGCAATAAAATTAATAACATCAAAAAATGATTTAAAGTTTCAATACAGGCAAATATAAAGTTCTACTAAAGATTTTTCAATTCCAGGGTTTTACAAAGCATTGAGACTATATTATAAATAACATAAACGCATACATATCAAAGCAGCGGAAAACACATATGAACCGCCTATCGTACAAACCAAAAAGCTCAAAAGGATTCCACAGAGAGCAAGAGTTAGAGAGAGAGAGAGGAAACAACCTCGACGAGCTCCGGTGCGCGATACCTGCGGCGGTGGAAACTTTACGGCCCACGTGGTTGTACTATACGCGATCCCTGACCTATCGGCCCTCGCGGCTCTTATCTGTCGCTTCGATGAAAGCCCCTTGCGCCGTGCTCGCGACAACGATTTCCGGCTACGGATATCGGCATGACCCTCGCTCCGATGACTTCTCGACGTATACATACACATACGTGTATATATATATGTGTAAAGAGCCTTTGAGCGTGCAAGCGGTGAGCGTCTTTTTTTCTTCAGTCGCGCGGCACTGGTCTTTTTACAGCTTATCCGAGAGGCGGATCTGCGGTTCCGCCGGCGTTAATCACGCTGATGTTTAGTGCCCGCACGTGCGCGAGTCGCCTTATTAGGTTTTGCGTTTTTTTTCGGCGGCGAAGTCTCGCCGAGAAGTGGATGGGACGCTTGAAGTTGGGAAGAGTTGTTGGTGCTGGATGTTAGTAAGTGACGTGTTGAATATTTTAAAATTTTATCTATTTCTTTAGTTATATTCTGAGCGAAGATCTTTACTTTAATTTTTACACATTTTATCATGCAAGATAAAATATATAATTTATTACAAATTTTCGAGATACTGAATCGTTATACGTTTTAAGATCGTTAATGATTTAACCATTCATTAATAATTTTAATAAATAATTTAATGTTATAGTCTATAACAGTCGAGAAAAAAAATTTATTCCTATAAAATTATACACTTCTAGAAGGTTCTCGATCCCTATAATAACCCATAGCACAGCATTATCCGGCATTTAAGAGACACTATCTCACGCGAGCATTAAACGTCGTCGAAACAATTTACAACCATAAACCCATAACTTCGACTGCTACTCACTCTCTCTCTCTCTCTTCTGTTTATCACTCGTCGCGGCACGCGCGCTCAATTCAATAACCCCAACACACCTGATAATCCAATGAAACACGAGCTATGCGCAAGCAAAAAACTCCCTTACTCGCGGCACTAAAGACAAAGTTGTAAAAGCAGCGAGTGAGCGCGTGCACGCGCAGTAAATCGCGAACACGAGAGCGTTCGCTCGCTCGCGCGCGTATGTCAAAGTGCCACTTAACGGGCCACTTAACGACCTTGAAATCCGCAAAAAGCCACCTTAAAAATCGTTCCCACTCTCTCTCTCTCTCTCTCGTGTGTATTTACATATCAGCCGCGTTACACTGCGCGCGATCCACTGCTGCCGTACGGCCATCCGCGAGACCGTAAATACACGCGTGTATACATTTACGGCTCTATCTCTCACTCAGACTCTCGTCGTGTAATAAAGCTCGCTGCTGCTGCTGCTTCTTCTTCTTCTTCATATCCTCAGGCGCGATTCGGCCGAGCGAGCGAGCGCCCGTGTAAACATCTGTTTTTCTGCCGGGTGGCAGCGCGCAGGGCGTGAATTAACAAGAGAGAGAGAGAGAGAGAAAGGGAAATGCAAAGGTCTCGCGCGAATTGTCGAGCCTCGTATCTTGGGCAGAGATATACTCTGTTTGAAAGTTGGAATTGAATTAGCGCATCTCTCAATGGAGCAAAACTTATTGCAGAACGTGCGTTAGAGGAAGTAGAAGATATTTAATGTTTACTTTATTGAATTTGTTCAAAGGTAATTAGAAAATTGTATTGTTTTCTCACCATACTGTGATCATGATTAATTACTTTTCTACATAAAATTTAACTAATTTCACATTATACTATATTATATCTTTATCTTTTAATATGCAGACGCTCAAATTTATTCTTGCCGACGTTTTAGAGAATAATTCCTTTCAGTGCCTTTTCAGAGACATATGCATCAGCTTTACACGTTCTTCACACAACTCACACACAAGAATAAACTTACACTCTATCCACACCTCACCTCACCAACATATCCAATACAGCCATCGTACCTCGGACCCATCACTTTCGTACATATATATACCCTCCGCCCAACAAACGAGACACACTCGGCGAAAGGCCTGAGAGCGAAGATAGAGAAAGGATCACTCTCGGATCGACGAACCTCCATCACCCATACCCTCACGTACATACATATATACACACATATACAACGTCGGTCAGGTAGGTTATCGTTTACATTCGCCGCGCCTTGTAATAATCTTGCCCCGCGGCTCTAATCTCCCTGCCCCGAGGGCGTCGGCCGTCGCTGCAACGACAAAAGCATGGAGTGTGCTTCACCGACGCAGCTTTGATGCACTTTCCCCTTCCCTTCTCATATAGTCGTACTCTGCGAATAGAAACGCATGCGTTTCTCTTTCTCTCTCTCTCTTTCATTTTGTTCGAAGAGTACCACCGCGTGGATATCATGGAAATGGCTGATCCCTTTTCCGTCTCCCTTATACTCTCTTTGCAGCTAGTAGCCGAGGCCACCTATGAGTATACGGGCGGCGCGCCTCGATGCGGATCGAAGAAGATTGCTCGTCGAAGCGGCTCGCTCTACTGCAGCGCAGGCGGCTCGATTGGATGGCTGGCTCTCCATCTCTTTCTCTCTATAGCACGCGCAAGCGTTACTTCTTTTATTTTTTTTCGTCGCGGTTTTCCTTTTGCCGCTGTGCAACCGCGTCGGCTTTAGCAGAGTAAGAGAGAGAGAGAGAGAGAGAGAGAGAGAGCTGCCTTAATTACTACCTTTGATGATCGTTGATTTAATTTTTCTGTCTTTGTTTGAGGAGTAAGAGAGAGAGGGAGAGAGGCTGATTGGTAGATGAGGATTCGAGCTAGTGCCGGGTGCAGTAGCAACAGCAGCTGCGATTGTTTTCATAGTGCGATGATTATCGTTTGTAGGCGATGGCAGATGAGGGATTTTTTATTATCAACAAGGCAGAGCGAGAAAGAGAAAGAGAGAGAGATTTAGCTATATTGACACAAATGCGTCGACCGTTGCAATTTCGCTTTTTTTTACGAAATAGTAAACTCTTTAATTTGCGCACTATTTGACTTTGTTAACTGCAGTTTTTTTTTGGTCGGAGATTGCAGAAAAGTTTAATTTGACCGACGGTGAAATAGAATACTTTGATGAAGTATCGGACGCCGGTTAGACTGTTTCTCTCTCTCTCCTATGTTTTCATCGATTTACAGCTATTCCACGAGCACACTTGTTTCGGTTTTTCCGACAAGCTATATGCTGTAGCTGAAAAAGTATTGCGCGTACTCAAAGCTAGAAAATACGAAAGGCGTGAATAACTTTGTCAGAGCAGGTGTTTTTCATTTCAAAAGTAAATGACACGTAAGCCATAGCGAAAATCATTAATTTCGCCCGAATTATTTTATTCGCCAGTATATTTCAATTAATTCAAAATAAACAAACATCTGCGTTACGTAAACAGTATATAAGCAGCGTAAAAACTTGTTCCCCTCGTTCATAAATTAAATCCCTTCCTACAAAGACACGCCACGTCATTGAACTTTCATTGCGGTGAAAAAAGAGCGCGCACCAAGGATCAAACAAGACCATTGATCCAAACAAACTCATTACGCAAATACCTCGGCCACGCAACTCAATCAACTGCCCCGCCCTCTATCTCTCTCTCTCTCTTTCTCTCCCTTAATCCGGGCCACTACCACCGCACGCAACTCAATACCGCCGACCTACCCTCCCTATATAACACACTACCGCAACCTTTCTCTCTTTCTCTTTCTCTTTCTCTTTCTCCGCGCCATTCCTCTCCGCGCGTTAATCGAAGGGGCTGGTAACTCTCGCTCTTGCTGCTGTTCCTACTACTACTACTACTACTATGCAGCATGCGGGTATATCCTCGATTACGCGTAGCGTAGCGTTCCTGCACATGCATGAGTGTATCGAGGTCAGCAAAGTATAGCTCACGCACTATACTCACACGATGCGCTCTTTCCAAACGCAGCTTGTGCTCATGCATATATGTGTAGGTGGTGGCATACTACGTCTATATACGACGGCTCTAATGTAGCGAACGAGACGTACTAATTGTCCTTCGTTGCAACGCCGTGTAAGCGCGCGCATCCTCTAGCCTAGTGTACTGCAGAGGTCGAGGGAGGGGGTGAGAGAGAGGATATCCCTTCGGCCAAGTAGCTGATCAATTCCTAATGGGATCAAGCTACTCTCGGATCACATCGCCTGGACTTGTGCTCGCGCCCTGTTGCCCGGGGTTAACGGGTTATAGGCTTATCCCTGGCGAGCACAAGCACGATCGCTTCGTTCTTGGTAATGGATGCTAATTGCTTGCCAAGTGGGGGGCGCGAGGGAGGATGCAGCTATGGTCAGTTGAGAAAAAGGTGCTGGGAAGTGAATTATCTGAGATGGCGATAAAAGAAAGTGATTGGGGTTGAACTAAACGAGTATGTTTTAATAGAGTAGTTTGGAAAATGTAAAAGGTATGGTGATATGGAATGAAAATTGAATATAGAAAATTCATTTACTTTGTAAATAGTTCAATTATTGAAAGCAGTTATTTTTGTGAGTAAAGTTGGAAAAACGGAAACGGCTGGAGCAGCCTGAATTTGAAATTGAGAGCAGCAGCTTCTATTTCGAAGTAATACTTTGAAGGAAGTTCGGTAACACTTCAACGAAAATGATTCAGTAACGCTATTAACCTTGTTTCAGCATCCATTATAAGAATTTTAATGTAATTTAAGAGTCGAGATGTTTTAACTAAACTATGTCGTAATTGTAAATTTAATTGACAGCTATACGTAAAAATAGCTTATTCAAGATTAAATTCATATAACTAATTTCATGTTACACTAAAATTGATTTGACTAAGAATAGACTCAATTCAAGCAATTTTCAATTATCGTTACCAAAATAGAAGATAAATGGCAAGCACGCATATGTCATATTTATCACGTATATATATGCGCCATTCCACAGAAAAACGTACACTTTACAGTCCAAAAATGGAGACCCGTCATTTTTTAGAGCACACTTACCAAACAAGTTTTTTTTTTATTTTTTAGGAAATTACAAATGAAATGGAAAAGGGTGCTAAGTAGAAACAATGTGCCAACAATTCGTTACGGACTAATTACTGATAATGAAAAAATGACGAAAAATAGCTCTAGTTTGATCCAAAATAATTCCATAAATAACAACTCAATATAAAATTT
>JAWWEQ010000010.1:6800363-7008762 GCA_035583055.1 Torymus tubicola
TTCTTTCAAATACAGCTAAACCTGTCGATAACTCAAGTTTATCAAAGCGTTAGGGTCTAATATTCTAGCATTCTTCAGACTTTAAATTTAAAAACATACCTCAAAGGTTGAGCAAAATCCGTGATCCGGAGTCCGTGACTTCTCCTAGTGAGTTAAAAAAGTTACTCAAGGTTTTTTCAAAATATTCAAACATTATCCAATCCTAATTTATGATAATTCATTTCTAGAAGGAAGATCAATATTTTTACAGATTCGCTTTCGGTCTTACGCACGTACTTAACGAACTCGGCGAGCTTCCACTTATCTGCGCGGCGTAAATCTCGACATTCAATGGGCACGTATTTTCCCGCCTCAGGCGAGCACGCGCGGATCTCCCTCGCATCGCTTACTTTACTTACGAGCATAAACTGCGACGAAATTGAATCCCGGAAAAACCGTCTCATCGCCGCTGTAATATAATTTCCCGACAAAAAGAAAATCATGTACGCTTATACTTCCTAAAATGTTCACAAGCGAAGAAATAGTCAATTCCAATTTTCGTATACCCTTTTGACTCTCTCCCCCTCCCCCTCTCTCTTTCTTTCTCTCTTTTGCGCACAGCGGCGACTGCGGCGTCCCGGTGTTTTATAGGCCTTTTATGTAACCGCGCCATAACTAACGTTAGAACCGGTTTCTTTCCTCGCGCGCGAGTATACGCGCAGCCGCACGTCGTTCTTTTGGCGCGTTATTTCGCTCCTCCTCCTCCTCCTCTCGCGTCCATTGTCTCTGCGCGTGCATACGCCGCGTCCGTTTCTATTTCCCGCGACGACTTGCACGCGCAAAAGAGAGAGAGAGAGAGAGGCGAAGACAAAATTATACGCGCGTTGACAGCGCGCTGTGCGCGAGCGCGGAAAACAAAAGTATATAAGCGAGGAGGAGCGCGCACGGGGGGAGATATATTTAACGGTGCTCGTTGTGGGTGTATGTCCTCTAACAGGATTTGCCGAGGAAGAGCTCTGGTCATATATGTATATGTATATATGCTTAAAAGGCGGGGGAGGTGTGTGTGTAACTGTTATTTCGTTTTTTAAATTGTAGAGTCGTAAAGTGCCTTGCAGAATGGTGATTGTGGGAATTAAGCATGAGGAGGTTCTAAAAAGAATCATAATTGAGCGTTACGATCTTTTGACGTTTCTTGATTTTCATATGGGAAAAGAGAAATTATAGTTTTCGGAGAATAAACATATTTATTCCAGCGCAAGGTTTATTGTAAATGTATTTTTTCTAATTAAAGAGGAATATGTTGAGAGTTAATAAATTCAAATGTTAAATTTTAGATATCTATAACTTTCTTGATTATAGATAAATAAATAAACCAATAAACAGTAATAGATCTCAATACTCTTAATTTATACTCATCGCTCCACTTCTCACTTAACCTTCGCCTCATCACTTTCTTCTTCACCGAGCATTCCAAACCGACTACATCGGTGTTATGCTAAAACAACCAGCGAATCAATCCTTACGGCACCTTTCTATACTACCACGCCGTCGCCGTCTCTCCTTCGATATTCACCAGATACCGACAACAACGACGAGTCGCAAGAGAGCTCACCGCGCTCGCTTCGTCTTCGCAGAATACAGCGGCGTAATTGCATTTGCCAGGCGGCGAGAGACTTCGTGCAACTCTCGGTGTGCGCGTTCCTTCGATTATCTTTGTTACGTCAGTCGCCGGCGAGATAAACTTGCGCGCTCGCGCGCGTCAATGTCAATGTTAATGTCGGGAACGAAGAGCTGCTCCCAAGACGACAACTCGCGGTAAGTGATGTTGCAGTTCAGGACAGCGGCCGGGGGCTTGCTTTTCGAACTTGATTCCGAAATCGCGAGTCTACGGTTGTATTCCGGCGCGCTGCTTTGCTTTCGTAAGTGCCATGGTCTTTGGTTTAGTTGTCACGAGCTGCTGCTGGTATAATTGATGCTTCCGAGAAAGCATAAACACTTTTGTTTGCTCGATTAATGAGTTGACCCTGAAGTTTATACATAAATTGTTTGGTTGTCGAAATTAAATGGGATTAAAGATTTAATGAAGTTCGTTAATATTGTATAATTTACGGTACACTGGTATTATATTATTTTGACTTGAAAGGAAATTTACTCAATCTTCTTATTTATCAAACGGATAAATCCCGTGATTGTTTTAATAACAGCATACACATGCTGGAAGTCAATCAAAATGACTTCTCGAAAACTTCATCAACATTCATTCCATTGCGCACCTTTGCCCACAAACCATGACCAAAAACACTGCCCATCACGTATAGTACACACAACAATCACCATCCCCATATCTCACACCTCAGGCAAAATATTCGCAGCAACCCCTATGTTTACGCGCGTTCGCGTATATATAATTTACGCCCGCGGCATCAGATTTTTCCCTCTCGCGCCCATTATATATTTCCCTAATAAAGCGCACAGCAGGGGGAATAGGCCCTTCTGGGCATCCCGTGCAATAATAATCGCGTGCGTCGCGGCCACGAAGGCAGTAGTGCCATCAAGCGAGCCGGAAATGTTACGTGCGGGACGAAGGAGGCGCGTGCGCGCGCGGCAGGAAGTGTGAGCCGATCCCCGTTGTTGTAGCCGCTCCTAGTCGATGTACATATATATATATATATATAGTGTATATCGGTGTGTTTGCGTGCGTATAGTTGACCGCGTTTCCTTTACTGCGTGTGCGTGCATGGCTTCGGTTTTTCGGATTAATTGAAACTACTACGACACAGATTGGAGCGGTTCAGGGAAACCTGAATTTCTCAGTATAAATGGCTTGAAATATACAAATGATTGAATGATTTGCAATTGCATTGTTATTCCAAAAAAATAGTGTTAATATTTATAAGGTTATTTATAAATTGAAAAGTAGCAGTACTTTATAATTAACATAGAAAAACTAATTAGTTTGTAAAGTGTTATGTTTGCATACTTATTTAAAACATCATATAATTATACATTGTAATATTTAAATACCCACAACCGTATTCGCAAGCTTTCTTCAGCCTCACACAAGTCCTCCTTCCCAAGGTCGTTGCGTTTCCGCTCAACACTCCGCATCATAGCCTGACCAATCAACGCTCATTCATTTAGCCCACAACAAAGCCCTTTCCTTCATCTCCGTCTTCCTCCGTATACCTCACTGCGAGCTGCAAACCACTGGCTTCCTCTTCACCTTAGCGAATTACAGGCCTTGTGTGCGCGCTAGCGTGCAAAAAGCGCGAAAAAAACTGGTCCGTCCTCTTCCTCCTCCTCCCCATAACGCCGCTTGTTAGGAGAAAGCGAGTAAAAGCGGCCTACGACCGGTCGTATTGAGAGGGTGCAGCAGCAGCAGCAGCAACAGCAACAACAGCAGCAGCAACAGCTCGTCCCCGTGATGTTAATAACCGGACGAAGGAGGAAGGCCTTTATGCTCTCTCTCTCTTGCCGCTGCTGCACACGGTTCTTGTGAGCGAGCCTCGCCCAAGACGCAGGAAAAACGAGGCAAGGTCGCGCGCGAGCTCGTTGCACGCGTAGTTTTCTACGTGTATATAGGTGTATCTGTGCGTGTGTGTGGCGCGTGACGTTGACGAGGAGCGATGGATATAAATAGTGATGAAATTTAAGCGCAGGCGCGATGAAGGTGGTTTTTTGCTTTTTGCCAAAGTATATAGAGACTGGTTTTTCTTACTATAGGAGAGGTCACAGACTCCGGATCACGGATTTCGCTCAAACTTTGAGGTATGTTTTTAGATGCTAAAATATGGAGAATGCTAGAATATTAAACCCTAACGCTTTTATAAACTTAATTTATCGACAGGTTTAGCTTTATTTGAAAGAAATACTAAAAAATGCTCTGTTTTATTTGTTTATTGGTTAAGCTAGAAAATCCTTATATATAATTGTAAACAAAGAAAATAAAACTAAAGATTACAAGTTTTACGGTGCTTTTTTCAGAATTAAAAAATATTAAATATATCAAAAGTTATGAAATTTTAAAGTTCAGCAACAAAAATTGATAAATTGACAGGCTTTAACTTTATACTTATTTTGATACATTTGCGCAAAAAGCAACGTAAAACTTGTAATCTCTAGTTTTATTTTCTTTTATATATATATATTATATTTATTATCTATATATAAGGATTTGCTAGCTGAATCAATAAACAAATAAGACAGAGCATTTTTTTCAGTATTTCTTTCAAATACAGTTAACCTGTCGATAACTCAAGTTTATCAAAGCGTTAGGGTCTAATATTCTAGCATTCTTCATACTTTAACATTTAAAAACATACCTCAAAGGTTGAGCAAAATCCATGATCCGGAGTTCGTGACCTCTCCTAGTTAGTTCTCATCTTAAAGTTTTGGCTTTTGTATACATAGGTTTTTCTTTTATGTAGCGAGGCAAAGGGACGATAGACGGATAGAGATAACGCATGTGTTATTGATTTAATAACAGCGCGAATTATCGCGTGCAAACATTGTATCGTGCAAGATTCGCTTGAAAGCAGAGCCATGAAGCTTGAGTATATATATATGAATCACGCTCGCGTATAATGAACGCCATTTTCACTTGAATGAGTATTCAATGAAATTCAAAGAAACTCGCGCAAAAAGTAGTGGCCTTTTATTATTATTATATACATACATACTCCGCGAGAGAGAGAGCGAGTGCAATTTATGTATTTATATATCTCGCAACCCGGGCTTGTACATATAATGATTCGCGACTCTAAAGAAAACTGTCGAAACGTATAATTTTCTGAATATATACACTTGCGTAGAGAAAAAAGGTTGTGTAAATAAAATTTCATAAGTCTTCAAATATATATATATATATATATATATGTGTAAACACTCGTTTTCAAAACATAATTGACACATATTCCAGCTGCACACTATGCTGAAGAAAAAAGCAGACAACGCACTGAAACCACTGTTAAATGTGTGAAGCGACTCTATATAGTATACACGTGGCATCAGAAACTCGTATGCACGCGATTCCCTCATCAACCAGGAAGCAATCCGTTCTTCCTTGTCTATATATACGTACATGTATACACGAAAAGTTAAAGAAAAACCCACGCTCGTTACATTCTATATATATATATCTACCGTTGCATATACGCAAATCCTCTTCATATAATTAGAATTTTCCCGTGAAAAGTCATGTCGATTTTCGCGAGCGATAATTTCGTAACAAAGGGCAGGAGCTACCCGCGTGTGCACGTGGGAATTACACGGTCGCGCGGTATATACAGAGAGAGAGAGAGGGGGGGGGGAGAGGGAGATCGAATTAAGCGGGTGTCGTTACCAAGTGGGCGGCAGCAGCGGCGGCGTCACGGCGTCGTGCACGAGAGTTGCGTAACCGAGCGCGTAATTGACATGTACATGTCGTATATTTACGGATATAATGACCGGCCGGTTTACACAGGCGTGCGCACACGCACACATGCACCGCGTGGCATGGGGGTACTTGCGCGTTCTCCCTGAATATGTCTCGTTGTCTCTTTCTCTCTCTCTCTCTCTCTCTCTGTCTTTGCGTATAGGTCTACATGTAGGTGCGCACATCGATCCGGCCAGATCGATTCTTTCCGCATGTATATAGGGTTTGTAGTTCTCATTCATTGTCCGTCTCGGCGCAGAATCCGGTTTGCAAATGTCTTTATTGATACCATCATTTGGATATTGTTTACCGCCTTAATCTTTGTTTATAATAAATTTAATTTTCAAATTTTATACAATCACTTCAAATCTTCTTATATGCATTACACGCGTCCCTAAATAGCATTCACTCTTTCGCCATTCCACACAAGCTCTTCTATGTATACAGTCGCAAATACATATACACACACACACACACACCTCACGTCCATAATACTACATGCACTGTCAAACCAAGCCCTCGCAATGACTTCCTTTCCGAACGTATATACACACACGCACATACATATACACATACTTGTGCAAAAGAAGAGCAGGAAATCGCTCGCGCCCGTCGTTTGTCTTCGGCCGTCGACGGCGCTTTTCTCTTTTAATTGTGGAAGTACCGGCGTACATACACACACATATATACACACGCAGAGTACCCAGACACGTAGTAGAATGAATATTCCGCTCGCGATAAATGCAAATTTCGCGCGAGCGCCCTGCACGCACAGACCGGAGAGTCGCAACAGCGACTGTCTGCTCGCCACGTCGCGTTACAAAGCGGAGTGAAAGAGAGAGAGAGAGAGAGAGAGAGAGAGAGAGAGGGAGGGAGAGCGAGAGAGGGAGTAAGGGAAAGAGAAAGAGAAGAGCTGTTCTTTGATATTTATCGAGCGAGCGATTCGGAGCGGAAGTGCATTCGCTTTGCTTCGCTTTTTTCAGCAACTGCATATACGCATACGTGAATAACGAGCTGTAATTGTTTTCGAGGCGGAGATGAGAAACGGAGGAAGGAGAGGTCAGTTTGATTGATATATAGAGAGGTTTTCGAAGTATATGTTAGAAATCAGTTGTTGTACGCACAAACATCATTTTTACTACAAGTGAGTCTTAATATTACACTTCATTCCTATGTAATGAAAATCAACAATACGTCACATATGATAATTATAATAGACAAATACTTGCCCCATCACTACACACACGTGCGTATTTAATTAAAATTTACCTCTATAATACAATCTCGCCATACCACATCTCTGCACACGTATATATAATCTCGCGCATATATCCACCCCAATACACCCGTACACTCTCAGTTAAGACGCGCGTCTACCCAGCAATAATCGCGCGCGTATGCGCGCACAGGCGCGTAAATGCCACGAGACCTTAACCCCTCGGATCTTTTGATCTAAAGACGAACTTCCATATATACATACCGGAAGCCACGTTTGCGTTATGTACGCGTGTGCGAGTATATATATGTAGATATATACGCACACACATTTGCAGCATATATAACCAACGACGAGGAAGGAGAAATTCATCTTCTCTCCGGGAAGACTCTCGCTGCCGGGCGAGATTGAAGAAACTCGCACACACGCGTATATATGTATGTGTATATGTATACGTAAGTCGCGGGTATATATATGGTGCACGTGCGCAAAAGGAAGACGTATAGCGGAGCGTGTGCGCGGGCAAGAGGGAAAGAGAGTGAGAGAGAAATGGGTTTCGGTTCGCGCGTGTATATATATATATATATATATATATATATGCGCGGTGGCGAAAGGAATGAATGGTTTATTTTTTGAGCGAGAACTGCGGGGAATATGTGTCTCGTGATTTTTCGAGAGATTTGCGAAGACGAGGAGTTGGGCGCGAATAGATGAAAAAGTAAAATTTTTTTACTGATGTTACGGTTTGGTACGTATATTATTGGTGCGAAAAAAGGTTGGTACATCTTTCTTATAGTTTCTTTTTATAGAATAATATATAAGGAATGAAAATTAAAGAACGCAAACTGTTTGTAGAGGAGGGTATGAACATTAGTTATATGGAAATAACGAATACGACGAATCGAACAGATCAGCTTTAACATCCCGCATCTTTATCGGTCATTCGAAGCATGATTTAATTTCGGCCGTAAATTCAGTAGATACCCCATTCGATTCACCACAGCGGGCGATAAAAACCGAATCCCCGCCGATCAAATACAACAGCGATCACTCCAGCGGCAGCAGCCGTAATAAATTCGCGCATCGCATTCGTCATCACAATCCAATACCCACACAAACGCGTACACCTACACATATGTATACATCACGGACACCAATTTATCCATGCAATCACAGAACGCACTGTGAGTTCTCTCTCTCTCTCTCTCGTATACGTACGAGCGTGCAACAAAAGTGCAGTGACATTACGCGAAAGTAGTATCGGCCTCTGCTGTCCTTGTCCTCTCTCTCTCTCTCTCTCCGATATGCCGTCGTCGTCGTCGTTTCGTGACAAAGCGCGAGCCGGTGATTTATGATAATTACGCCGTGTGGCGCTGCCGCGGCGGCGGCGACGTAGCCGAGGCGTTTGATGGCCGTCCGCGATTTGCAATCATCCGGTCATAACGTGTGTGTATGTGTGCGCATGTTGCCTCCTCGCGTCGTCGTCGTCGTCGTCGTCGGCAGAGCGTGGCATAATGATTCCTGGAAGTCGCGATGCCAAAGAGAGAGAGAGAGAGTATGTCTCCGGGACTGTAAGTTCTGCGAGCAAGAGTAGCAGCAGCAGCAGCACACGACGACGGGCCCTTCAACGCTGGGGTTCGCTAATTACTTGCGAAAGTAGCGGTGTGCAGCGACGAGTTGTCTCTTTTGCTCTTACTCTTGCTCGTCCTTCTCTCTCTCTCGTTAGGTTGCTCGTATTTTTCTCGAGCGAGGATTATCAATGACGGTGTTTGCTGGAAAAGTGATTTGCGTGCTGTGAGGTGGCTCGAACGAAGCGTGAGAAATGCTGGCAGATGTGGTTTATATGTGACTGCTATGTTGCTGCTGCTTCATGGGAGATGATTGATACGAAGGTAGTTGAAGTGCTCTGTGCAGCGATTGTTTTGTCATTCTTTCACGAGTAATTACGAATGATTTACACAGCGTAAAATTATGGGCAATAATTTCGGGATCTCGCGTGTGCTTGTGATTTCACGTATATTTTATATACTCTTGATTGTAAATATATATATAAGTACACAGAGAAACGATTGTACATTTCAAAATGTGTATAATAGCCATATTTCGAATGCAAAAATATGAAATAAAAATGATGCACTGCTTCGCGGTACAAAAGAAAAAAAGAAGCGCAGTAAATACGCTTACGCTCTATTTTTCCGAGCCATGCTCTCGAAAACCTCGTGGAATACTCCGCACTCCACATACACGCGAACAGATACTCCATACCATTCCACTCCACTCGGCTTATATATACATACAGAACGCGCGATAGAGTCTCACAGCTATATACGTGCAACCACGACTCTCAATGCGACGCGATAAATTTCCCCGAATTAATTCGCCTTTTGTACTCTCCCCCCCCCCCCCCGCCCCCCACCTACTCTCCCTCTCTCTTTCAACTCGCCCCCGTAAAATCGCGACCGCGATTAATGGGGGATGGCTCGCTCGCTCGCTCGCTAGTTGCACACATACTCGCTAGCCGCGATTTACTGCGCGCACACGCGAATGAATTCGGGTTTTTCGCCCGTCGCTCCTTATGCGAATCGTTTGTTTGCATGAACGCTATAGTTTTTCTTGCACGCGCTTTCTCTCAAGGGCGTGATTTTAAATGATTTCGGACTATAGCACCCTGATCTTTTATGTGTATATGTGTGAGTTTTTTCCAGCGTTTGTATGTGGGCGAGGGGTGGTGGTGTTTTTTCGGATGATTTGTGCATGCGGTTCAGAAATGGGAATGAGTTATCGTACCTTTTTGCGAGGTGTTCAGAGTATAATCCATAGCGGGGGAAAATAGGAGATTTTACTGTTTTGCGGATAGTTTTTTTGTGGTGGTGAAAATAGCAAGGTATGCGGTGATACGTATATCGAAATGTTTCGGATTATATTGAGTAGTGGCAACGATGATGCGACGTTGTATATATACGCGTGTATAAAGCTCAAATTGGCGTATTTTATAACGGCGGCGATGCATTGTTACCCGGGCTGGAAACGCAAATTTAATCATAATTATCGATATATAGTCGTAAATTATTTAATGGGAAACACTCTAAATTACTTGCACAAATAACATACGGTATTCCAATTAAACTATGATAAAATAAAGGTTAAAGCCGCAATATTGTGCAATTAATTGCAAACGTTATGGTTATATTAATATTTTTAAAACAAAAACGAAATAAATAAATGCGATTTTGACGGTTCGCGCGTCCATTCAACTTTTAAGTATGTAAAAATATTTATAATCAGAGTATTAATCCTATTAAAATTATCATAAAAAATATATCAATACACTAACGTCAAAGGACACATCATGACATAGGATAAATATTCCAAGAGGCAATGATAAATCAAAGCTATATTATCTACTCTTGAACCGATATATTATTGAAACAAAAATACATTCGAAAACTTTTATTAAAGTACGCCAAACCGCCAATAAATCCATCAGAAAATCTCTCAATTTGAGCTAAAAAATTTTGATTCAAGCTCATTAAAAGTCAACGATTTCATGCGTAAAACACTGTAAAAAGTCTCGTGGCGCGTGTACAAATTCAGCTCACGTGTGTCTATCTCTCAAATTGACGGATATTTTGGGGCTCATTAAAAAAATCTTCGCGTGCTTGCTCGCTAGAGAGAGAGAGAGAGAGAGAGAGAGAGAGAGAGAGAGAGAGAGAGAGAGAGAGAGATTGAGCGAAAGGCTCATTAGCCCTTCACGCGCGTGCGCATCTTTTTACGCGTGCGCGCGCTTGCAGGCCTGATTGATGGCCGATTGACAGGTTGCCGGTCATCGTGAAAGTTAAATACTCATGCTTCGCAAGTATCGAGTGAATCTCGCGTGTTTTTGGAAATACGGGGTTTAAAGAACGAGCGGTTGATTTTCGCTAACTGTCATTATCAGGGTGAAAAGTTTTACTATAAGTATTTGTTTGTACGAATTTTTAGTTTATTTATTTCATCCTGCTGCGCGAATCTTTTATTTGATATTTTCGGTGTAGATATAAGTTTGTATTCCTTTAGTCCAGCAATTTTTCTTTCCTATTACAGTCGTTTGTCTAAGCTCCTTCTTGTCGCATATTCATTTTCTTGAAAAGCTTGCGCTCGTGCGAGAGAAGTGGTTTGTACGCATTTCATCGCCCATCAGTAATACGTGCGCGCAATGCTGCTCTGAGCGATGGGAACACGTATATATATGTGTGTGGCGCATTTCAGTCTGCGTGAATAATATTTTCGCGGGTGCGCGCAGCGCTTTAGTTGATTGGAATGATTGTACAACGTTTGCGCGCGAACACCGAGCACACAAGAGTGAGTAACGCGCGTGTTATGTTTATTGTGCACTTTACAGAATTATGTCTATTTAACGTGAGTCATTGCATTGCATTGATTGACTCAGCTGTTAAATCGACAAATTAATTTTTTTTTTAAACGTGTAATCATTTATTCTATTATCAAGTATAAACGCTGTATAAAACAAAGAATTTTATAAATCAATTATATATGCGGAAATAATTTTTTCCGCATTATAAAGAACCATCACATGTTTATTTTTACGAGTTTAAGAAGTATATATATTTGCAACACTTGTGGTATTAAATTTCTCGTTTAAAATTACTGCCGGCCTACCGAGTAGATAAAATCTTACAAAACGTCCGTCGTACATACTACTCGCCACCGTTTCACCAGCCTATCTGCAAATCAATCTAGACTGCGATCCCTTAATTAGCACATCATAACGAGTATCTCTCTCTCTCTCTCTCTCTCTTGGAATAGCGAAACCCTTGTCAATTAAGATATTCAATCAGCGCATACACGCGTATCCTCGTCTTTCCACAGTTCCTCATTCGCATACGCGCACACACCCTCACATCCATCTCTCCGCGCATTTATTATCCATCTATATCTACATATATATATACATTAACGAAAGTGTGTATAAACGGGAGAATCGATTAATTAATAAAATCCACCAGCTGAGGTCGATCGCGTACTGCCGCATATAGTGTTCGTTCTTCTATTTTTACGACGCCCGACAGGAGGGTAAAGTGGAGTAGTGGAGGGAGGACCAGGGGGCAGGAAGATTACAGGTTGTGCCGCCGCCGGCGTAATTGGCGGACAAAAAGGCGTCTCGAACGAGGTGAGCTGCGAGAGGTGGAAAAAAAAAACGAGGTGCAAGAAGGAGAGAGAAGAGTAGAAAAAGTAGAAGAGAGAAAGAGAAATGGATAGATACATTGATATAGGCGAGAGTTTGGTCGCACTGGAAACGAGACAGCAGCGGCGGATATATACACGTAATAATTGACGATCGCGGTCGTAATTAAAATAAATTAATAACGACGAGGAGAGTGTCGAAGGACATCGTTATACGCGATACGGATTATCGGCTTTTTGCGGCGTATTCCGGGAACTTTCGCAATTGCGGCCGGAAAAGAGGAAGCGAGAGTGAGAGAGTGCGAGTGAGATCGGGTTTTGGCCGCCTGCGCGCACGCAATTAACGCGGGGGCGAGCGGCAAAGTGGCAAATTGAATTTCGCGTATATCTCGATGAGGGAAAGTGGAAATGTGGAGAGAGAGAGAGAGAGAGAAGAGTGGATGCGTTCGTATATATAGCTATACACGCGAACTTAAGGTGAGCTTCGAGACTCTCCTCGAGAGAGATCGCGCGGGAGATTTGAGCCGTTCGCGCGAGCGAGTAAGCGTATATATACGCGCGAAGTTGGAAATGAAGTTTTCGAATCTTTCCGCCGCGATCGTCGAGGGTGTTTGATTCGAGTTTTAATGATCCGCTCGGCGTTCAAGTGCGAGCTGAAGAGAATAACAGTCGCGAAGGAGTTTTTCGACGATATTGAGACAAGAGTGCGATCGAGGAAGTGGATATTTTTAAAAGAGAATTTTCTATTTATTACCGTAATTTATCTTGACGAAATAAATTTAATATGTTTTTTTTTTTCATTTTAGACGTTTTTATATATTTGTTGGATAAAGTTTTGAAAACTTTCACTTTCATTTCCTGTGTATAAGATATACCGAGAGTTCGCGCAACTTTACCACAGGCTCTTATGTGCTATCGAGTGATTAGTTGGGTCACCGAACCATGGGAAATTGTGGATATACTACACAAGGCGACGTCGTCCACAGGCGGTCACAGGAGTCTGAACTAATTATCCAACAAATTAGTAACATTTCGCTGACGATTCGAACGCTCTCTTCACCTCTATAATCACAGACTGGTGGGACGAGACAGTGTTACGTGAATGATTACTTAGAGTTTCAATTTTATATTTCAAATGTCCTTTTGTTTTCATAAATAACGAAGTTACTACATTACTATAAATAATAAATTGTTCCGAATTATTTAACCTATAAGATTAATTTCATTGTAGAATAATCGTTTATTAAAATTGACATTCATTCATTTCATAATGATAAAAACTTCTCCGCACACAATAGAACTTGTACCACGACTATCTCTAACAATTTGTATAGATAGAGATCGCATTAATAGCAGCACTCGACTAACCCATCCTCCACTAAACGCCGTCGTCGTCCAGAGCAAAACGCACACCAGCAGCGTGAAATAAAAAGCACTTACAACCTGTAGTCACCTTTGCGAGCGTATTTACGAATATACGCGCCAGATTTCAACACTGTAGCAACAGTAACAGCAGCAGCAGTACTAGAGCTCGCTTCACTGGCACAATTACCTTGAGACACTCATTACCTCGTTTCGCGTAATCTGAATCGCACGACGCGCCGCGGCGTAATGTTATCGCTGCGCACACTATGCGTAATGAGAATTTCTCTCCTCGCGCCCGGTAGCTCGCACTTTCATTACGCCACTAGATTATCCAATGTTTATTCAGAAACTTGCGCGAGTTTTCGGCTCCTGCGTGAATGTGTCTCAAGGTGTGTGTGTATATATGCATGATGCAAAATACGGCTGTTTGGAGCAGAGTGGGTTTCGTTACTGTTACAAGCGTAGTGTGAGTAGAACGAGGTAAGTGGTGTTTTTGACAGGATTTCGTTCGCGCGGTAGTTAGAAGAAGGAAGAGACAGAATGTAATGTTATATGGATAGTTAGTGCAGAAGTCTTTTAATTATGATAGAGTTTAATTTAATTTGTTTGGATTTTCTAAGAGAAAGTTAACATCCGTTCGTTAATTATTGTCGCGGCATTGATTCTCTACTAAAAACATTGATTTGTAACGTAATTAACATTCAATTACTCGAGAAAAGAAATTTAATTTATTGCTACTGATTGAATTGAATTTTATTCTACAGCACTTTACTTAATTACAACAAATTCCACGCTGACTTCTATTTACCTCCTTAATTCCACTTAATTAGTTTCTCAGCTTTTTTTCTCTCTCCTATATCCCTGCTGAAAATTAAGAAAAGAATTTTATCGCGCCGCATTCCATCGCATTAAAATCTCTTCGTCATTCGAGACCCTAATTTCTATTTGCTCCAATCCTCTCTATTCCTAATCCCATCCTCGTGGCAAATAAAAAAAAACTGTCGACGTCGAATATAGCCTAGGTCACAATGAACGCACCCAGCCGAAGAGGGCCGCGCCGCTCGTTTGGCCAAAATCGCGGTGGTAGCGCACGGGCGCCTGGGCTTCAGGACCAAGAACAATTGCATGAGCGGCAGCAGCGGTGGCGAGCGATCCTTCTTACGACCCGACTTAAATTGGCTGTACGTAACTCGTCGTCTCGCAAAATTACGGCGAAAGTATTATGCCCCGAGAGCGTTTTGCATCCGCGTGCGGACCGGTGTGCCGTAACTTTGTCGGTCGAGCGATGGAGAGAGGAAGAGGGTTAGCCCGAATATGGCCTGAGTATACGAGGTGGTCTGTGTTACGATGGTTTTAAAGAAATATTTAAAAACATTAAAATGGTATGAGGAGGTGAAGAACTTTTTCGAAAAATTGATGTTTATATATTTATAAATTAGAATAAAAAATGTATGTTGTTAATTTTTAATTAAAAACAGTTCCGACTAAAGCATTAAACACACCTAACGGTATATCACAGTTCCGCAGATTCTTTAGAAACCTAAAAATTCTTATACCATCATATCCCTGACTCTTCCTAATCTTTCCGTATCCCAACGTATATCCACCCATCTTCTTCCTTCTCACTGAAATTACCTCCCGTTCACCCAGCATTCTCTGGCCGCACCTAAAACTCCAGGTTAGCTCTGCTGCACCTTACGCACTAAAGAACGTATAAATATACTATATATACTCACACACACACGTACAACGAAAGGGACCAGAGCGAACGTAACCGGCCGACACACGAATACATACACATACCGCTTTCGGCTATTTCGGAAAAGGTTGGTGGGGTTGTGTCGGCGTCGAGGGGGAGCGAGAGAGCGTGCACAGCCACAGAGCACGGAGAGAAAGAGCGAGAGCATCAGGGCGTTGCCCTTGACCCAGACTCACGAACCCCGCGCGCGGAACCCTGTTTCTTTCTCCCGTTTGCGCGCAGGCAGGCAGGAAGGCTGTCTGTCTGTCTGTGTGTTTACGAGTCGTATACGTATGGATGGGTCGGTATTATAGTGACGTTGACGCGTGTCGTCGTGGGGTGTGGAAGTGCGATGATGAGTTATTCTTTTATATTGGCTGGTTTGTTTGGTTGGGGTTGCTGAAAGGTTTCGAATATGTTAGAATTACAATTAAGTTGGTGTTATATAATCAAATTTCCATTGTGTGCTGTATATTAATTATTAAAAACTAATGAATTTATAGAAAAAATTAACACAATTCGTTACGATATAAGACACGATTGCCATCATTATAAAACACGGCGTATAGTATAGTGTAAATTAGTGAAGATAGTTTCTGTTTAATATGCAAACAAAGTCCCGGCAAATTGCGCATTTTTATTCCACTATTCTCAATATAAACTAACAACTCCATCAACATAAAGCATCTCGTTGTAATCAATGTAGCAGTCGTGAAGCTACGCTACAGTTATTGTTTTTGTTCTCTTCACGAGTCGTTTCCCCGGCAACGAAGTAGACACTCGACTTTCTTCGGTAATAAACCTGCGCCCATCTTAACCGAGCCGAAGTATCATCTATCGGTATAATCTCTATTCACAGCGAAAGATTGATATTTTCATTAAAACTTGGGTCAGTTTTGCTGCACCGAGCGCCCGCGCGTGCTGAACAAAAAGAATTTTATTGCGCGCATCTCACTACTTTAATAAAGTTTGGAAAAGTTACTTTTTCAAATCTATATATTTGTTACATTCACTGCTTATACGTATATATATAGAGGGAGAGAGAGAATGCGTTTAAAACTCCGCTACTTTATCTTTGGAAATTTTCATTAAAACCAGTGAATCGTCCATTACGAATAATTGATTTAAAAGTGTAGGAAATTATTCGCGACTTCCACGTAATTCAATCAAACAATCACGTACCCACACATCATTAAAAAAAAAAAAAAAATATTTCCCCTGTTGACCATTGCACCGACAATTACACAGCAAAGTCCGTGCGCGCGTCCATTGAAATTTCGCAATCGGTCGGCCTCCGTCGCAAGTTAAAAGCCGCATACACGGATATATATATACACACACATACGTATATACTCACGCACACGCGGGAATTTCTTAGAAAGTTATTGAAGTAGCGAGCGACCATCAGAAAGGGACATACTCCCGCGCTTGAATGCAATCGAGGAACGCTTTCGTTCTTAGAAAGCTTATTCAATGAACTTTTGAAGGTCCTACGGCACGAGTCCTTTGCTGGTAATGGCCCCACAAAAGGATTCGCTTTTGCGCGCGCGGACGCGCGAGTATACTGCACTCGTCGTTCGTCGTCGTCGTCGTCGAGTCGTCGTATATAGTCAGCGGAAGCGCGGACGAGCGAGCGCGTTGAATGGCCGCTTCCGTCGTTCATTCATACGGCGCGCGAGTGTGTGCGGCGCCGTAACGAGAGCGCGCGCGGTTCTAGATTACTCGCGACTTCTGTGAAAAATAAAAAATAATGTGATTTCTGGATGGTAACGGAGGCCGAGTGTGTGGTTTCCGTGTTTTATTTGCGAAGTGTGGACGCGAGGGGGCGAGGTGAGAGAGTGAAATGGTTGGTGGATGGAAAATTGATATATGTATGTATAGAGTTAATGAGTGGGTTTTTTTTAATTGAAATGTGGTGTATGTAATGTTATACCATGGAGTACTGTGTTGCTATGTAGGATATAATGACCGACATTGTGGCTGTTGATTGCTACGTATATAGTAATTTAAAACAAATGTATTAAAAATATTAGTCATAAAAAAAATATAGAAAAAAAAATTAAGTATAGTTACAGACAAAATCGTCAGACTCGCGGAAGTTTTATATTTTTTTTTCTCAAAATTTATAGTAATAGGGTTTAGATTATAGTTACACTTATTAGTCATCAATAAAACATCAAAAATATACAACTGTACATTCACTTCAAAATAAATCAATTCAACGAAATTCACTCCCCATAAAAATCACGACGCGATCGCATCCTCGGTAATTGAAACTAAACAATTCAGAAACCTCGTACATCAAACGTCCTCTACAAAAAAAAAACACAGCCTGCCGCACTTTACGTTCGCGTGTGTGTCGTACGCACGCGCGTGCACATAGCCATCATCGTGGAAATCGAATTGCGCATAAAAGCGAAATGCTTCATACGGTGCTGGCAAACGACGTACATTGCATTGCCTGCGTTCCTTTTTTCCCTTCCCTGCGCGCGAAAATATTCGAAACCCGCGTAATTGCACGCGTGCAGGCGCGTATACGTTTCGGCGACGTGACCATTTAAGCTCCATGCGTGCATATGTACAACGAAGCAGAGAACGTATGTGTCTGTGTGTGTGTGTGTACAGTTACAACGATGGCCGCGTATAACGTTTGCTGGGTGTGTAAGTGGATAATTGACCGGTGCTCTCGCGCGTGCGTTTCCGCACAACACGCGTTTATATGTGTGTTGGTTGGCAAGGGAGAGGAGCTGGGGATGTACGAGTACAGTGTCTATGAGGGGAGAGAGAGCGAGAGAGAGTTGGTATGCTCTGGAATCTGGGTATTGTAAATATTGGCGAATCCAAACAGTCGAGATGTTTGCGGGATATATTTCAACGTTGTTGTTGCAAGTTTTCTAGCTATTATATATTTCATATGATTTGTTTCGTATTATTAAATGGACAAATGCGGGTACGAAAGTATTTTCATATGATTTTTTTTTGTATCCTCGTTTATTTTTCTAGTTGATCCTCCACCTACGTGTATTAACTATACACGTATGTATATGTGGTGAGATCCGCGTCATAAATTGAGAACGATTCAGCGCACCGTGATTTACAGTGCGTTCATTTTATCAGATTTTTTATGATAACGCGCGCTGACTGCGAAAAAGGGTTAAAAATATGAACGACTGGTCTTTTCGTTTTATGGCTTTTTTTCGATTTTCCGAATTTGATTTTCGCTTTTCGAAAATTTCATCAAACCTTCGGCGCAAAATATGACGAGATATTTCGTCGCCCGCAATTTATGCGTCGCCTATAAAAAAAAAGCTCAGCAGCATCGCCCACGCGTCGGGTTGAAAACACTTATCTCTTTTGATAACCTATTCCTCGTAAATCTTTTTTAAAAATAAAAAAAATAACATTTTTGCACTCTCTCTCTTTCTCTCTGCTGAGAGAGAGAGAGAAAGTTTATTTCGTCAGCTCATATCTGTACCCTCCAACTGTTGAAATCACATCATCATTGCTGCGCCAACCGATAACAAGACAGATTATTACAAACTACATGGCCATGCGCTTCACTCTCTCTCTCTCTCTCAATCAACCGCTTTTTACTCGTTTTTATACTCACTTCAAAAGAGAGCGCGTATCACGCGGAACCAGATCGCAGCCGCGTCTATAATACTACTACTACTCCTACTACTACTCCATCACCCTGACTCTTATCCGAGTGGCTCGTCCGCGAGTATCGCGCGAGAAAGTCGTCTTGGCGTACCGATAGACGATATAGATTTCGCTCCCTCTCGAAGCACTTATATATATATATACCAACACTCTCGTGTGCCGGCGATATCTTAATAAGGGATCGCGCGTAACTTTAGCGCCCGCCTCGGCCGTGCTAACGATTTCGCGTGAGATATATCTATATATATATATACTGCTGGATTCGAGCGATTGATGAGAGAGCCGCCGACGCTCCGCGAGATTTATCACCCCCTCAAGGTGACGACGACGACGACGACGATGCTGTGCGTGTGTGCTCGCGAGCTCGGGATGTGGGTCGATCGAGAGGCGATGTAGCGTGGCGGTATAGAGTAGTATAGTCGTGTACCTATAACGCGCCACGGTTGTTTCCTGTTCCTCTTTCTTTCTCTCTCTCTCTCTCTCTCTACGGTTTTATGGTGATTCGGTTCTTTCGGGGTTATATGCGTACGTGAAGAGAGAATTATGTCAATGTATATATAGTGCCAGGAGAAGGATGAGGTTTTTAAGTTTTGCGAGTTTAATGGCAAGGGTGTGGATGATTGGATTAAAATCTCGAGGCTTTCTTTTGAGTGAGGGCTTGTTAAGGTGACTTTTATTGTCGCTGAATCCGTGTATATAGTAGGTACAGAGCAAACTTGTACTAGTAGAGTATTTTATGTACAGCGGATTTTATCGTTTGCTACATGGATGTCTTGTGAGCACGTACGCTTTACAATCTACAGTGCTTTATCGGTTACGCAAGATATATTATACTGTAATAAATTTAAGTTTAAATTAAAAAGTCAATTTAATTTTGGTATATAATATCATATTACAATGAAACACTATTTGTTATTCATTCTGTAGTAACACATATACTTACATACTTTTCATTTTTATGTTTCAGGTAAGACAAGCTATTCAACCTTCACGTATTCGCGTATAAAACAACGCCTTATTTATTCGTAAGTTTATTCCAATAATTGTCATGCGTATACATAATACGTTTTCAACCATTTAATTTCACGTACATTTGCACTATCAAACGGCGATAAACCAACGTCAATGTATATACACGGAGCGCGATAACGAAATGGCATAAACGGCCTCTAAAGACTCCCTCGAAGCTCGCTCCAGTCGCTTGAAATAAAATCGCACCGGCAATTCTCCGGGCAAATACCGAACCCCTCGTGCGCGATTACGCGCCTAGGGTGCGGCGGCGTCGGGTGGTGGTGTCACATGCGAAGTATACACTCTATACCCGTGTCCTCTCTCTCTTCCCGTTGGTGCGCTCCTCGTACTCGTTATACACGACCACTTGCGCTCTTGCAATCTCTTATACGCGTTTGTACAAGTCCCCGGTGTAGATATTCCCCTCGATATTGTTCCTCGGGGACGCGTCGTCGGACAGATTTTCATGTTAGAAATCATAGCGAGCGAGTACGAGAGAGAGAGAGAGAGAAAGTCCAGGGGGAATTGTTAAGCTTATTAAGTGCAAAGTACACGTGCCGGGCGGTTAAGCTCGGCGAGAGTGTGCAAGCGCGCTGCTGTTGCTGCTGTTGCGGTCAGTGCAGCGGTATTCTCGCAATGTCCAAAAATGCATATGGGAAGAGTGAATGGGGGTGGAAGTCGATTCTCTCGTGGCCGATGGAATTAAACTTGAAGATTTTCCTGCCTCATCAATCCGGAATTGAGTGGTGGGTTTTATGTGTGGATGATTATTGTAATTAATTTTTAGAAGGAATTGCTAGACGGTGTAAAAAGAAGTGAAATGTAGGTTAAAGGATTTTCTTATACGTATATTTGTATGTTTTTATACATGAGTATTGTAATACTGTTATTTATTTCACAACAAAAGTGAATAGTTTCTATACATTAACAACGACGAAGTATTTTTTTTCCGCAGCGAGAAAAAGTCAAATTCGTGTCAACGCACCAATATAATACGCAACTCTAACTCACGGAAAATATTTACACAGTAACCGTTGCCGCAGTACTTTTCAAACTCTCTTCATACTACATGCACCACACCGACCGACACGGTGATAAAAAAAAATACATCCAGCAGTAGTGTCGTCCGGCACGTTCGCCGCTTTTTGCAATGACTTTTTCATCGAACGATAAATAACTCGTTGGAGCGGTGCGAAATCTGCATATTTGTTAGTAAAAAAAAAACCCCACACACACACATATATACGCGTTCTCGTTGCAACATTCTACGAGTCTCTTTTACACGCACGCGTACTCGTCGGGCGTCTAGCGCACGTATTCGCGGAAAAAAGTGATTAGCATGCGTCTCGCGTGCACGGCGACAAATAGAGATGTGCTTACGACAGCTCTCGACTGCTGCTGCTGCTGCTGCTGCGCCAATGAGAGACAGAGAAGGAAGAAAATTAAGAGTAGGAAAAACTGCGACTCGTTACCGCTGCTTTCCATCCAATATTCAACAAAGCCTTGCGCGTTCGATTCATCCTCGCACGTACGCGCGAACTATACGTCTACTCACATAGACGCGAGGAATATGCCGCGCACCGCACGGTGAAATATCGGCCGCGCGTCGTACGCGTATATGCAAATGGCCGGTGACAAATGATCTTGTTATTCCCACCGGCGGCCTAATACGCGTACGGTGAGAGAGAGAGAGAGAGAGGGGGGGATGCATTGTACACCGGAGAAAGCCTTTCGAATTTTCTCGACTTTGAAACTCGCGAACGTTCGCGTAGTGCGCGCTATTCTTTTTTTTTCCTCCACTCCCTCCTCCCAGTTTTCTTTTTTTTCTTTTTTTTTCGTTTTTGTGTTTTTCTTGAGAGCCCAGCTGCCGCGACCCCGTTTTTTTTCCTTTAGAAAAGCGCATTAAAGAAGGCGGCAGAGAGTTTCTTTAACAATATGCACGCGCACGCGACGCTCGCGAGTGAGCGCAAGTGACATTTGTCGTCGTCGCTATATAAGCTTTTTCAAGCTTCTTCTCTTAGGTCAGGATCTTTCTTGGATCGTATATGCGCGTATGCGTTTTGTTTTTTCTAAAAATAGAGGCCGATGAATCAGGTAGTTTTCGGAGAGTGCTTATAGAGGATTTAGGACGAAAGTGGTGCCTCTTCGTCCCTCTTTTACGCGTACGCGCCGCGAAGAGATTTTCATTCGCGAGGAAATTAGTTCACTCTTCCTTGCATGAGTTACTTTCTTAAAAAAAATTATTTTAAAGCGCGGCCTGAGAAGAGGCGGAGTAACGAATGTAAATTATATACGACAGTGGGTATAATATTATAATATAAAAGCAAGCGACGGGGTATTATTCTATATGCGGCTTTTTTTAATTAGCTAATAAAGTATTCGCAGTAATCACGTATCGCGACAACGACCGACAGGCGCGTGTACAACGTCGGTGAGCCAATAAAAGGCGGTCGAGAGCGAGCGTACAGCGCAACTTTAATAAATCTTCGCTCGATAGATCAATCGCGAATGATAAATCGAGGAAAAATGCGCGCGTACGCGGCCGGTCTCTCTCTCTCTCTCTCTCTTGCCATTCGAAAAACGGGTACACGCGTCGTTAACGTTCATTACTATCTAAAATCCATTAAAGTTTGAAATTCGAGTTCCCCCGGCGGCAGCAGCAGCAGCCACAGCGGCGGCGGCCGCTGAATAAAAGATGACGGCGTATACCCATACACACATACTGCCTATCGCACGCAGCGATCTCTCTCTCTCTCTCTTTCTCCTCCTTCGGAGGGAGTTTGAAAAATGCTTTCTCGCTCGTGTGTGTATATACGTATGCGTGTACACCTTACCATCGCTCTCTCTCTCTCTCTCCCTCTCTCGTTACGCGAGCCAATTCATTGAACCAGCGGTGTTTCTTTGAGATGGCGCGTGAGCGTGACGCATTCGCGTCTCGCGCATGACGTAAAAGGGGGACTGCGCTCCTGCACGTGGAGCGAGCAGCGTGAGTTCCATTCAGCTGCTTTCGAGCGTCTGTCGCGCCTGCGCTAAGTGTATGTGTATGTAAGGGGTTTAATATAGGGATCGGTAGAGATATCGATGTGGGATGTAGTGGTGTTGTATACAGTGCGACTGAAATCTCGAAGCAGTCAAATGAGTGTGCGACAAGTGGGTAGTTGTATAGAAAGCGTGAGGTATATAGAATTAGTGTATATATGTAGGTCTGCGGCGTAACTGGCGCTGATTGAATCGAAGTATTTGTTTGATTGACTTTTATTGGAGTTTATGTAGGTGTAGTGTGGTTTATCGCTTATTGCGTGTGCCAGCTGCTTTGAGCGAGATTTGAATGAGGAAGCAGTTAGAAGTTAACTGTTACTTACTGTACCTCATAGTTGAGTTATCTATTCATTACTCTTTACTGCTTATTCGCATGGAGTGAGTAAGAAATTAGTCTTTCAATACATTACCAATGTAAATTCAGTTCCAATATACATATATATACAACACGCTTGTAGTCCTTAATATTTATGAGATACTAAGAAACAATTTAAATAACTTTTTACAAAAATTTAAATATCCGTTTTTAATCATTCATACGTATGTTGGCTAATATTTCACCTTCAAGCACCTATATATACATCTTACATTTCTATGTAACAAGCCGTTATTCTACCAAAAAGTAAGCTTCGAAACCATCATCAAGCTCATTCGCACATCCACTTCTCTCTCTCTCTCTCGCCACTCACACGATAGTTCGCGGGCACAAAGTCGAGGCCGCGCGGCGTTCGTTCGTTCGTTCATTCGCGCGAGATACGCGAAGGTCGCGGTCGTGCCAGACCGACGTACAAACACACGCGGTTCTCTCTCTCTCTCTCCTGTGAAAAGAAGCCGACGCCGCCGACGACGAGCCGCAAAGAGACTAAAAGAGAATCGCGAGAGATCGGCGGCTAAATTACAGAGAGGAGAGTTGAGAAGCACCAGCAGCAACAGCTCGCGACAAGGGTATAGCCTCCTCTGCTCTGCAAGTGCAATTTTCGAAGACGTGACCCGACGCGCGAGTTCTCTCATAGACGCCGCGCGGCGGTTGCACAGCCTCTTCAATCTAAATGTTTTATGTCCCGCGTGTGCTGCTTGCTCTCTCTCTCTCTTTCTCTCACCGACGCGCCGAAGTGGCTTTCCTTGTTTACGATGCCGCGAGGTAACAGCATCGTTGTATATACCAGCCGCCGCGGTGCCGTCGTTTTCGATCATGTGTATATTGGGGAAAGGGAAACGGTACATACTCTTGCGGAATGGATTAAAATGCATATGCCCATGAATATATGTGAGTTATTGAATGCTACGAGATTTGTAAATGATTGGGGTTGAATTACAAGGTTGCATGATGGAATTCCGATGGATGTTTCTACAAGGTGGACCTTCAGGTCTTTATAATGCTTTTTTAGAATGAAAATTCTAACGTAACACTGTATTGGGTATAGGTAAGATGAATAATTAACGAATGAAAAGTCAATTCGTGGGATGATTAACAAGGATAGATATCGTTGGCCAACACTTAATGGCATTGACAATTTAATCGGCTGACTAATTGTCTCAGTTGTGTAATGTTCCGTGTACATTGACTGATGATACGAAGCTCGGATCATTTGACTTCAGCCCCACTGTGTGCGTCCTGGATATTCCCGCTGCGTCTGATTTAGATAATCCTACTTTGCTCGGATGATCCAGCCGTGTCACTGTTTGGGTCATTAGCGTGTAATGCTCCACTGTAGGGATATGTCCACTGATATGTCCATTGATCAGCCATCAAGGTATATACATATATTCACGTAAGACCAAGAACGACAAATAACGTATATATATAATTATATTATCAATAGATAACTACCATGCTCGAATAGACGCAAACATGTGCCTACATGTGCGGAGATGGATTCCTGTAAGCTTATATATATATATATAATATATACATGTAAAGCGTTGTGCAACCCTTCAATTATTCGTACAGCAACACACATCGCATTACAGACGACATTTTTATTGGAATTTAATAAGAGACCTAAAATAAACGACTCCCCGCGTGAGATATACACTTTCATGCGCACGCTCAGTACTCGGTGCTCTCTTGCCTTCAATTCGAATCCGCACCTTTAATTCCCCGCCCGCAACCCGATACACTCTCTCTCTCTCTTTCTGCTCGTGGCCGCGCTCGCGGACATTAAAGTAACCAAATACCGCGCTTAATTCACTTCCTACGTTCAGACTCACCTTTTCTCTCGCGCTCTCCGGTTAAATCCCTTTCTTCCTCTCTCACTCTCTCTCTCTCTGCTTTCCTCTCTTCTATACTGCCAGAAAGTATATAGCACTCCTCCCACCTCCCATTCCAAACCCTTTGTAGCGACCCGCCGTATAGTCGTCGTCGTCGTTGTCGTCGCTTGCACTGATCCCGCGGCCGCGATATCCTCACTCTCCTCTCTCTCTCTCTCTTTCTCTCTCGAATCCCGTTTTTGGGTCAGAGCAATTATCCGTAATCCCCTCGACAATGCTGTAGCAGCGAGAACCGGCGAAAGGCGCAGCGCATGAATACGCATCCTGCCGTGCGCGCACCTTGCAATGTGGGTCGTAGCCTTTTGCGAAAGAGGAAGGGAAGGAGAGTACGCGCGAGCGCGCGATTTTGGAGAGGAAGAGAGAGAGAGAGAGAGAGAGAGAGAGAGAGCAAGCGAGGAAAAGTGGATGGGAAAAGGGGCAGAGGCGACTAACGATGTTGACGCGCTTGGTGAGAGTGGAGGAAGAGAGTCGATGAGAACGATGAGCAGCGCGAAAGAGCGAGTTCTTAATTACCGTGACAAGGGGGCAGAAAGGTACGAGTGAGTCTGGAAATTTTCGTTTTTTTATTTAAGGTTATTTTGAGTGTCGAGAAATTTTAGAATGAAAAAAGGAATATAGTTTCGTTACTGATTATAGTTAAAGAGATCTATTAATAAGGAAATGAAATGTTTAGATTAGTTTATCCAATAAAGGTACAATAAGATAATTGGTTATATCAGTTGAAAACCACTTGATTAACTTTTTAAGTCATTTTATCCCTAAAAAACAAAGTATTTCTGTTCATAAATACGGAATTTCATTTAAATCCACCTGTATATAAGGTCGCTTGTAGAATTTATTAGATACCTTCTTCATTATAGCATTAATAAAATACTTCTTTAAACCGATAAATTGGCGCAAAAAACTGTAAGCTGCTAGAAAAAATTAAACGTCTCTTATCTCTACTGCGTTTATATTATAGCGAACGAGAAAGCAAGAGAATGGAAGAAAGAGAGAGAGAGAGAGAGAAAATGAATGTTCATTCCACAATAATCGTCTTATTAAAACAAACCGCACTCTCGACATCCGCGGCGTTAGCTTTCTGCCGATAAATTACCCGTGAAAAGCCGTCTTCCACAATACAATCCATTTTATAATAAGATTAATTCTCTCACGGGCCACCGTATTTATGAGCTTTACATTATACAAATACCCTCCGACATGAACGCACGCCCGCCCACTATGTGTTTACATTTTTTATGGACAAATTCGCTCTTAAAATTAACGTTCGTCACCTCTCGCATAAATCTACGAAAATTCGAATAAATAACGTTTCCTACACGAGTATTTTATATATATATAGTTAAAAATCGCGTTATCAAAGACTTTTGCAACACATGGTAGCTGTAAAATCAAGCTGACAGATGGGTCATTTATTATCGCTGTTTATTTAATATCCTTCGCACCCTGGTGCGAGTGGAAGAAAAAGATGCAGTGTCGGGATAAAATACTCGAGATGTTTTCACTGATTACGACAGCCGCCCTCCCAACGTATCTTAAACTCTCTGCCAGTTCGCATCCTTCCTCTCCTTCGCTTTAGTCCTTGCGACTTTTTGGCCTTGTTTACCCTTTTCGTCTAAGAGTCGATGCTCTTCCGGGCCGGCTGTGTATAGCGACGGCAGTAGCAGTAGCAGCAGCTTCGCCGAATTGAATGAAATAAAATGTTATTGTAGTGCGAAAAAAGTAAAGAGGTGGAAGAAAGAGAGGGAAAGGAGAAGAAAGATAAGCTGCTTCCTTTCAAAGCGCTTCTGAAATATTGCGTTTCTCATAGTCGACTCGTTGAGTGGGCTCTTTTATTAGATTCTTGAATTATAATGCTTTCCTGTAGTTACTGTAGCGGATAAATTCCTATTCAAATATCTCAAATAAGAAAGAATCGAATGCTAATTATTACTGTGATCTTATTATTTTCTGGAACCTCCGAGTCAGATACAGTTAGTTAATTACTTTAAATAGTAATTACTTTTTTTTAAATAAAATTATCAATGAATTATACGATCATTATATCAAACTTTGGTAAATTCTATTGTCTCCTGAGAATATCCTAAAACGAAGCTTTCCATAATTACGGCAGTATTCCAAGGCAAAATCTTTCGGCCAATAATAAAATTATACATCTCCTTAAGCCCACATTCACTCCACGATCTTATTCTCGATAATTTAACTGCTCTTTCCAAAAACTTTTTTCCTTCCTCCTATACAGCGCAGCCATATCCTTTGCGTATATATATATACACACACGACCGCAGAAAGCGTCGGCAAGGAGCTGAGCTTGCCTCTGCGTGCGCACCCCGGGACAATAAAGGAAATTATTTAGTCCCCATTAACGTCACTCGCATTTCCCGGGCGTCTTTCCGCCTAGGCGGTCCCTTACCACTATATATACTCGCTCCCGCACAACCGTCGTCGTCGTCGTCGTTGTGTTTAACCTGCTCGCGTATACGGTCTGATTCTATAACGTTAGCCTGTGCGCGCTTATATGATGATGATAAAGTCGAGGACGAGACGAGCAACGCGTTTAAGCTGATTTTAAGGGGAGCGCCGCACGACGTACGCTGCTTTGTCTTTGAAGTTCGACGCGATGGTGAAAGAGAAAAATGGATATGCGATTTATTATGCATGCGCGAGAGTAATGGTGAATGCCAGAGGTGATGGTGTGTCGAGTGTGACGGTGAATTTTCCGAATAAGTAGATTGATTTCGTTTTCGCAGAGGTTGTGGGTACGCTCCTTAGTGTCTTCTTTCGGTACGGTGTGTATAGTGAATTTGGTTGTTATGATATTTTCTGCAGGTCTTCTTTGTGGGAGCATTTTATCTATAATTAGGCGGAAGTAAGCTACTTGAAATGAGTTTTGTTCAATTCTTTACGCTTCTTACGTACCATTATAGAAATAATGGTATATCAAAGATAAAATTTTATTATTTAGATTCTCACGTACTTCGATTCTTATTTTTATAAAAATTCTTTTCGTGGTTTTCAGATACTTTATACTTTATTGGTAATCAAGAGAAAATTATTAAAAGAAAAATGTTACTATTTTTTATAGTAACCGTGGGTCAGAACAGTTAAAATTACTAAATCATTTGGAAATTTTTATTACATATATGAAGTAATTTTTATTATGAATACAGTAGTTTTGATACGAAAATCTGTGTCACGTTTATTATCACAAATAGTAATTTTTATGTGATATAGAAATAATATCAAACTATTAAATCGTGAGTCGTAAACCAGTTTTCTTACGCAATCAATTTCAATAACAAGTTAAGTATTCTATTTATTTGCAAAGTAGCAGTATAAACAAAACGGTTATAATTTAGACCACTAACAGCATATCAAAGTTGTAAAATATTTTATTGTTTTTATTCATTTATTTTAGAGTAACTTACTGAACCTTGATGTACATTTGCTGTATTAATGTTGTACCAAGTACGGTATTTATTTCACTTCGTACTCAATTAGTGCGTTTAAATATACAAAATACACATTTTGAAGCTCTTACTGAACAACAATTAAAAATTTAACTCAACGCCAATATCACAATTGGAACCCTACCATCAAAAGTAAAATTACACCCAAAAATGGCTCTTTTCGTATCGGCGCGAACTGCATTCTTTCTCTCCTCCTCCTCGGCCTTACGCGAAAACCCGCACCGCAAACACCTCAGTGATTCTGAGCGCCGATATCCTTGTGTAACGACTCCTTGCACACGCGCAGTGCATCCTCTCAGGCCCTCATCCCTCTCGCGCGGAATGCCGTATGTTTAAGTACGTTTCGTCGTTATCTCCGCTCTTTCTCTCTCTCCTCCTCTCTTGCCGACCATTCGTCAAGTCCGCGATTACGCGTAGACTTTTTGGAAACTCTCAAATCAATTCGGTGGCGGCGGCGGTCGTTTAAAGTATGTTAACAGAGCGCAGGATCGCCGATTGGATTTCGCGATTATATTCGATACACGGGCGTCTATACGCTTACTTATTTGCGTTTTCGCCGTTGCGTTTGTTACTTCTTTCTCTCTTTTTCGGCGTGTTGTATATATATACAAGGAAAGCCTGAACGCCGACGACTGTATACGCGCGCGTGCGCTACTAGGAATTCCGTCATGCATTTAAAGGATGCTATTAGCGTGGCGATAAGCAAATTTCAGGTAATGTACGGGAGTATGCCACGTGCGTTAGTTATCCGCTCCTTTTGGGTATGCGTGTATACAAAAGAGAGAAATGTCGCGTGGTTAAATTTGTATTTATACAAGTATACTTGAGATTTCTTCCGATAGGATGGCCCTTTTATTCGTTCGGTATATATATAGTTGATCTCATGTAAAAGATGAAAATACCGTATATGTACCAAGAGATAACTATTGCGAGTACACGCAATGTTTAATGAATCATATCGAACGGACTAGCATATGTGTCCGGATAGATATCAATTTGGGAGGAGATTTTAATATCAATTCCGCATATTGAATTTGAAGAGTCAATAACGGGGTTGACGGGGACAACTTTGCTCATAGCATAGTCGTCGTGTACGCGCGCGCGCCATGCACGGAATCAATATTCTAACTTTGTAACGCGCGCTCGACAAAGTTGCGCGCAAAAAAGTTCGCAGCCGCAGACACATGAATTAGTAATGGATTTCCGCGCAGTTTCCTCCCCCTCTCTCTTTCTCTCTTACTGCCACGTCCAACTCGGCCGGTATAGACATAATACAGTCCTCCTCTGTACAAATATTCGCCGCTACGGCAAACAAGATTATACCTTTAGGAAAACATAATTAGCAAGTGATATTGCGAATCTACAGCCGTTTAAGCTGTACTTATATGTATGTACGAGATAGACTTTTAAAGCTGGTTAATATTTTATGTTGTTTAATTGTGAGTTTCCAGAGATTGTATTGTGTAATATAACCATAAAGACAGGTCAACATTTTTGATAAAATGAGTTTGCAATAGTTTCTTTTTTTCGAATTCTAATTTTGTCGTAAATGGAATTGAATCGCGGTCGCATACCTAATTTGGTCAATTTATATTTTCTCGCATTTTACCTTATTGGGAAACTCCATTAATTTAAGTAATTAAAAAGTTTCAAACATACTCCTTATACTTTAAACTGCCTTCGATAATGATCTCAACTTATTTATAAGAAGCATTTGATTCAATATAGGATATAGAGGTTTTAGAGTTAATTTTCTTACCAAGCAAATATAACTTTAAATGTGCTCTAGATTTTTTGTTAATCCTACATAGCTAAAATGTCTACACAAACTTATTTTGTACAAATTGGCATTTCTCATTCCCTCGATATAGCCTTATATAAATATTTTGAAGTTCACTCACGTAGAAAAAGAGCCCGAAAATTTTCCATCTATCCGTTCGATTTAAATAGTCGATTATTTACCTTATCAAAACATACCCCGAAACACTTATCTCGAAACAAGCTTCTCACATTTCAAAATCGCAGCGAAAAATGATTTTCTTATGTAAATTTAACTCCCAAAGCACCTCGAAATTTCCTTTCTCCGCCTCCGTCACCGCCTCTGCCGAGACAACCTAATAATCTCGAAAGCGAAATCCCGCGTCGCAAATTGTCCCGGCGCAGCTCTAACGACCAGAAAGAAAACAACAACACCACAAACAACAACAACAACAACAGCAGCAGCAGCAGCAGTAGCAGCAGCTCGAGACGCGAGCACAGGCGGCCCCCAAATTGAAAAATACTTTCTCGTCGTGGCGCAAGGGCTCGAATAAATAATACGGCCGGTGCTGCAGGCTCACGCGCGAGCGCGAGCAGGTTAACGCTGCGCCGCATCCTTGAGTACGTCCCGCGGGACTCGCGTTGGAAACTCTCTCTCTCTCTCTCTCCGTCGCTCTTTTATAAATATTTATCCTCATTTGAATCCCACGGGGTGCCGCCTCTCGCGCGCGTATTTGTTCTTGCAAATCTTTTATATACGTTTCGTACGCGGATTTGCATCCGTAACGGCCGCGGGCGTTTTCGCGAGTGTGTGTGTGTATGGACGCACGGGGGTCTCGGTTTTTGCCTTGCAAGCGCGCGAGTGAACGTTTCTTCGTCTTCCTCCTCCTCCTCCTTCTACTTCTTCGCCTTCTCTGCCCGTCTCCTTCGCTTTCTCCCTTTTTCATCTCATTTGGCTGCCGTCTTATGTGTGCCCTCGACGATTTTTCTCGAGAGTGCGTGAGATTGTATGCGGGTGAGTATATGTGTGTGTGTGTGGGGGGTTCTTTATCTCGACGGAGATTTTTGCGCGGTTTCTTTCAAGACTATACGCGCGCGCGAGTATATATAGCGCATGCGGCTGCGCGTTATGTACACACACGTGTGCTGTTTGATTGATACTCCGAGGAATATTTTCAGATATTATATATTTAAAGTGACTTCGCTCTCAAGAATGTTTTGTGTATATGTATCGAGAGGAAAAGTTATATTATGCATCTGGTGTTTTCATAAAAATATATAATTTATCTTCAAAATTAGCAGCTTACTTATTAACAATTTACTGTTATAATATGCATATTCTGAGTTTAAAGTTCATTATTTATCATTCAATACGTCAGTAAAAGACATGGAATAAGACTATATTACAGAATGCCTATATAACATTTACTAGCTTATATACAATGTAACACTGCAGCCATATTTATACATGCATAATTGACATTCACTTCGGAACCATTTGCAAAAACAGACGCATAAATTAGCGTTCATCTCTTCTCGGCACCATTTAATTTCTTCACTCCAAAATAAGCATCATACACACATTATACATACATACGCGGCTCGGCCTCGCTCCCTAAAAATACTCCCACCTTGCATCTCTCGCGAAATTATCGGTCATATCGATTACGGGAATACCCTCGTCGGCGTGCGCACTCGCGCTCTCTTATACTGCGAGAGCCCCGTTAAATATAACCATCGCTCAATCACATAATGTATTTATATACCCTGCGTCCACATCCGTCTCTCTCTCTCTCTCTCTTTCTTATACACTCTTTCCATATACGCGCGATGCGTGATGCGAAGGATCTCGCTGCCGCCGCCACAGTGTGCGAGCCAGCCACGCCTGGAAAATTGCTCGCACAACCCACGCGGCCGCCCGCAACCATATAAATTACGATGGATTTTTCTCGAGGTAATTGTACGGCTTGATTTTCCAAACGAGGATTCGCAGCAGCGCCGGTTAGGCGCGTCTCTCTCTCTCTCTTACTCTCGCGAGTCTGTGGCGCCAGACGTTAGCCGACGCGCGTGTTATTTTGAAATATCGCACGCATGCATCAAAGAGCATAGCGGCGGCAAGAGAGAGAGAGGGAGAGAGAGAGAGAGAGAAACGCGCAGTGCGCGGTATCTTTGCATCCATCGGTGAGAAAGTAATGGTCCGCAGTGGGAATTATTCCGCGAGCTTGCGCTCGCCGCAGCTTGAGAGTTGTTGAGCGAAGGGTGGTATAACATACAGCGGCGGCGGCGGCAACAGCGGTGGTGGTGGTGGTGTGTAGTTTTGCAAAATAAGAGAAATAAGGGGAGCGCGTGTAATGGAAGCGAGTGGAGAGAAGAGGTTTAGGTTGTTGTTGGTGTTGTTGATGTTGGGTGAGAGATGCCGAGGTGGATAACAGGGAGGATCAAATATTAGTTTTTATGGCGTTTAAAGATTGAACGGTCTCTTATCTAGCTCGATCTAGTAGTGTGTGTATATATATATATGAGGAGGTTCGGTAATTGCGGTAGGTTACAGCGATGCTGTGAAAATTAATCAAATTACAAACAGTTTGTATCTGTACATACTAACAAATTATGGTATGTATTGATCGTCCGTTCAAATTAAAATTAACGTCTTACTAGTCTCGCCCTTTATCTACTTTGAAATGATTGAATCTTCGTAATAGTAAAAATTCGATCAAGTGTGTATTTTTAACAGTTATAAAATTAAATCTCAACACATATTCTAGATTTTAATAATTCACGATATTTTATTTTCACTATATACCAAACGAAAATAGCAAGTTTTAAGTATGCAAGCGCGCGCGTGCAGGAAACTTATTTAAAACAAAAGTACAAACGACCTTCTCTCGCTTCGAACAATAACGAGACCGTTGACGGTTGCAACGGCCTCGCCCGTACCTCGTACCTCTCGAATACCTCGAGAGTTCCATTGCTACCTTACCGGGGAAGAAGAAAATTCGGCAGAAGGTGTATTTCAACGAGATAATCATCTAACACGTATAACCTTAAGAACGTGAACTCGCTCTCTTGGCGCATTCATACACGCTGCACCTACATACGTTTTTCTCTCCCCCTTCTCTCCTTTCGCGTGTGCGGGGCTTCTCTGTGTCTCTGTCTCTCTCTCTCTCTCTCTCTCTCTCGCCCAAAAATTCTCTGCTACGGCTTCTCTGCGCGAAGGAATCCATCTTCATCAGTCGACTCGACCGATGAGTCGCCCTTCGGAACTGGTTCTAATTAAGAAAAAGACAGAGAAAGAAAGAGGGAGCGTGAGATGTCTCAATGAGCGTCGCGTATCAATCGCCTGCGTGTGTACGTACATATACGCATACGTATTCTCTCGTCGTTGCAGCTTTTTCACTCTCTCTCTCTCTCTCTCTTGCTGTCTGTCTGTCTCTCTCTGTCTCTCTCTCTGTGGTACGGTCATTCGCTCTCGCGCGCGATCCAAGAGATCACGAGGCGTGACGTGTACGCGCGCACGATTCGCACGAGCTGGCGCTCTCAAAGGGTTCTCGTTCTATCTCTTTCTCGCTTGCGCGCTCGCCCGTCGGTTCGCTGACGAATTCCTCGCGGCCAGCGTTTCTCGTTCTCCCTCCCGCGAGCTCGCCTTTGTGCGGGTGCGCGCATGCAGTTCGCTCTGTTATTTATCGTTTGTTTGCAAATTTTATCAGTTTTGTTTTTTCATATAGCTTGGTGTATTTTTAAAGGTATAAAATTTATTTATTGGTAAAGAAGAGTATAGTATTGATGCAATTCACAATAAATGTAGTAAGAGGACGCTTATTGATTTTGCCTTTTTAAGCTTGGTTGAAGAAATATTTTCTCATAAAATATTCGTTTTACCCGATTATTCTTAGATAAAACTATTTTAAATCATCTCAATATCTTGCACTTTGGTAAATCGCATATTGTAACTTTTTTTTGTAGTTTTATTTATTTTTATCTTACAATATTGTTAGTTATAAGTTTTTTTTGTAAACGACTTTGCTAAACCAGCGATTCTTTTTAGAAATTTTCGACAAAAATTATCATTCTCGTGTATTTTCTAGTCAACTATACTCTCTAGTTACTTATACAACCTGTTCTGAAAATGTATGTCTCGCACAACATACTCTTATAGAACTCGAAATTCTGAACAAGAAGTTCCTTTACCGTTTTTCGATATGACAAGTAGTTTTTTGAGCATCAATGCCTCAATGGTCATATCTATATTCATTATATATTCATAAGGTCATATCTATAGATATACAATTTCTATTGAAAATAAACAATTTTGAGGCATTGATGCTCAAAAAACTACTTGTCATATCGAAAAACGGTAAAGGAACTTCTTGTTCAGAATGTCGAGTTCTATAAGAGTATGTTGTGCGAGACATACATTTTTAGAACGAGTTGTATAGTCTTTGACTTACTATTTCAGTATTATTAATTTTTAGAAACAGACTGTGATATCAAAAATAAAAATAGACTAAGAAACTATAGTTGATTAAGTTAAATTTTATATTATGTTATTTTTAACATTGTATTTTTACACGAAATATGTATATATACGTATTATCTTTGTAAAGCAATTAATTTACAATAAATGACAATTCAATTCAACGTTAAATCTAACGTGATTATAACTTTAGTAGAGATAGTTTCAGTAATCACATCTGTATTAAACTTAAAATATCATGCTTTTATTGTAACGGTATTGCGAACGGGGTATGCATAAAAAGTATTTATGCTGAAATGTACATATTAAATTTTGTTTTATACTTTATATGTGACTCTAAATACACTTTAAATGAACAGTCTTCTTGAAAACGACGCTTGGAAAACAACGACAAAGAAAAGCTCTAACCCACCTTACCACAATTTCCATGTTAATATCCAAATGCAGCGCGTACTCGGCGTCACCCGCATATCCAGCTAGCGTCCGTTCTCGTTCGCACTCTTTCCCGCACTTCATCCCACTCTCTTTTTCTTTTTCACTCCGCACAGTCTCCCCTCTCGAAATACCCTCTCGAAATTACTAAACCAGCTAATCTCAATTCCCGCGTTCTCTAATACATCTCGCTCTCTCTCATTGTCCCTCTCTCTTTCAGTCCCATCCGCACTTTTCTCCATTTAATTCTCCTCCCTTTCTCTCTTTCTCACTCCCTTACTCGCCTTAATCTGCCTCTCTTCCTCTCTTTCTCTCTGTGTCTACCTGTGGCCGAGTGCGCGCAGCGCGAGAAAAAAGAACGCGCAAGCGAGCCAGGCGCGCTCGCGCTGCAGCAGTGGCGTATAATCAGACTCAAGGGCGTCTGGACCAAAAGAGCTGCAGCGCGGCAGCAGCAGCAGCAACGTGCTCGCGCCGGTTCCGCTTCGTCGCAGTGGTGCTCAGCTCGCGCGCTTTTTCACAGCCGCTACCATCATCCACTACCGCACCGTCGTCGTCGTTGGCAGGCAGCGGCTCGTTCGTTTATATATTCATCTCGGAGATTAAAAAAAGGATCATGAGGGGATTTTTTTATGATTTTTTTTTCGCCCGTGTGCGCGTACTTCTTTTTTTTTCGTGCGTGGCACGAGTGTAAAGTTGCGCGAACGCGTGCACGTGAGAGTGAGACTCATGCTACCCGGCATGAGATGAAATGCGCAATGCACGCTCGGGTTTGATGTGTTCGTTAATTTGATTGACGCCGGAGGTGGGACTACGCGAAAAGTGTGTACTTGAATTAGTTTTTTGATGAAATTTCTTCTGCCCGAGATCAACTAAATTATTATACTGCTTTAGGAAAGCATGGGTTATGCGAATATTTTTTTCTATTCTAGAAGTGATATGTCTTTGGTGTTATTATTATAGAGATATAAAAAAGCAAAAAATTACGTTTTGTTAAAAAGTAATCTGAAATAAAAAGATAGTACAAATCGAATCAAGTATCTGTAACTCTTATTTTTATATAACTATATGTAGATACGGTACGTTATTTAAAGTGCAAATGCAAATATTCTTTATTTAGAGTTACTCGATCGTATCGGTAAAGTAGACACGGAATGTAAATCGAAATGCTGCATAGAATTTACATGAAACCCCGTGGAAAGTTTTAATGTTGTTTTTCAGCTAGGCCACGGTTTATTCGTGTTTGTAGTTTTTGAATATATTGCTCATGTGACTATAAACGCCGGGTAATCTTATATTCTTACACGAGTGATTTTCATAAAAGAGGTATTTTCGCATTTTATTCGGCGTTCCGAATTCCTTCGTATCTTATTTTCCGAATTCGTCGTTATTTCGAATTCTCAAGTTTGAAATATCGGCACTATATTGACAGTCTAACTGCTTAATACGTTCGACGCTGTCGCTATGCGCACGAGATGAATTATATTCACTCGCGCCTACAAATTCGCATTTCCCTGCCGTGTAGTCTTATAAGCAAGATTAATGGCCACTGTTGTATTTATAAATACTTGCGGCACGTGTATACTTCAATCTTGGTTTGCTAGAAAACATCGAAAGACATCCATAATTCCTCTCGATAACTATACGTATATATATACATATCTTGTTAAAAAAAATATCTGCATTGATTTTACTTTAGAAAAATTTCACTAACATTAAACTAATTCACTCTAAAAATCTCAATTTGTAAGCTATTCTGTCGTCTCATTACAATCAATGGCAGTATATTATTTGCGTTAACTTGACACAACCGAACGCCAAATGGCATCCATAAAACATTCCCGCGAGAATTGAAATGCAAATTAAATTACAGCGCAAACTTCTCTTTACCCATCGAAAAAAAGAAATCGGCAAAACATCGCGATCCGACGTTTCGAATAATCGCGGTCTGATAAGAACTATACTCGAGACAACAACAGCAACAACGCAGGACGCTATACCACGATTCTTTCTCTCCGAAGACTCGTTCATTAAGAAACAGGAGCAAGACGAGTTTTCCAGTCAATTGCCTCATTACATCATGTCTGTTGAAGAAAAAAAAAACACAACTGCTGGGCATTTTAATAAGGAACATGTATATAGCGGCGTACGCGTCGTATAGCCACCATATACACATGGATAAAACGTGCTTTTAATATAGCCGGGCAATTATGTCGATCTCGTCCCGTGCGAGTGAGTCATTTCGGCCGGAATAGATCGTATTATTAAACGGAAGGCTGCTCTGCGCGATGATTTACTTATGAAGAGGGATTTGTATTCGTAATTAGGATTACGCGGCAGTTTCTTCGGGATAGAGTGAGAGAGCGCTGTGTGAGCTGCTCCCGTTTCGAACATCATCAATTATTCGTCGTTACCTCGTCCCGCGCGTCCATTGTCTTCGAAAGGGAATATCAAATTCTTCGTTGGTAAATAATGGCTTTCCATCGACTGTAAATGGGTTATTAGCTGAACCGTGACGCGCTGTGGTTCGTGTCAAAATATAGAAGTCCGCTGCGTGTGAGCGATTAGTTTTTAAATTTTCCATACGAAACGTTTATTCGTGGTATTCTATATACTCTTTAAAATTAATGGAATTTTTAATTCTACTTGTTATGCGATTTCAGTATACACTACTATAAGTGCTTTTATTTCTAAAAAGAATTCTATTACAAAATAAAAAGGACTATTAATTATTTATAGACTATTCAATAATCTAAATAAAAGCATCTACGCCTGAAAACTTAAATTAACTCAAAAAACTTTTATTCTTTCGAGTTTCCCACACCCATCCCGTAAATTCCGATAACATCCGCAAGCGCACACTTGTCGAACAATGCGACCTATCTCCTTTCCCCCCTCCCTCTTCTATACACCGCGTAACTTATAAACTCGTTACACTATACACGCGTATACATACCCGTGTGCGCACTTTGCAGCCGATAAACAAAATCGACACTCTCTTATCCCCCATAATCCACACGCGCGCTCGCAATCGTCCCCCTTTATAAAGTCTATTAAGACTCGCGAGGAAAATTTATCCGGCACGCCTTCGAATAAGTAACCAGATCGAATCGACCTTCTATAAGTCTCTCTATCTCTCTCTCTCTCTCTTTCTCTTCTTCACTCTCTCCCACCTCCGAGATTAAGCGATAACATCGTGCACGCGCGCGCGAACGCTCTTATTAACCGTATTTCCTGCGGCGTTCGTGCGTGCTATTATATTCCTGGGTTCTCGCGACAAACTTTACAAGGGAATTTTCCTTTTTTTTCTCTCCCTCGTCTTCTTGTCGTCGTCGTCGGCGTCGTTGGCTTCGATGGTCGCTGCCACAGCCCACGCGCTTGTAAAGAGAAGAGTGAGACAATATAGAACACGCTTGCGGGTTTGACGCAATAACCACTGGACGACGACGATGTCGTAGTGGACGTTGTATGAAATAGGATAGAGCGCGAGAAGGTCGTCGTAGTCGTTGTCTTCTTTTTTTTTTGGTTTGAGAGTGGGGAAGAGCGAGAGTTGAGTAAGACTCGCGCGCTGCACTGCGTTTATCGCGCGTTAGTCTGTTGAGAGTATTGTTTAATTGAAATTGAGAATACGAGATTTTTAAAGAATTCGGTTGAACTTGTAGAATGAAAAAGTGAAGAAATTAATATAAACATACGTAAAAGTTGTCATTCAATTTTTCTGTTGGTTGTAATATAAAATTAAAGTAGTTATTTTATGTAATATGTTATATAGAATTTAGTTTCTATCGATAATAATATAGGAAAGTGATCAAAGAAAAACTTTTGTCTTATTGAATACGGAATTACCCGTTGCTATCGACTACAGCGTGACTAACAAGAGGCGATAAGTTTTTAATAAAATTTTCATGGACACCGACATAAGCGATTGCAGTAATCGATAGCTTTTTAAGCTTCTAGCGTTTTATCGGATATCTGTTAAGCCCGTCAATCATTTAAGCAGTTTACCAAGTTTATCGGGGTCATTTTAAAAATTTATAAAAGCTATTCGAAAGCTATACTTCATTTGAAAGAGCTATAATTATGCAACAATCGACCAATTACTAATTTTTTTTTTGACACATGTACAGTTGCATAAATATAACCGTAATATAAAATAAAATTAATTTTATTTGACAGTTGAATAAATTTCTATATTAAAAAGGACAATATTTAATTTTTAAAATTGTCTAAATAAAAAGAAAAAAAAATTAGAAAAATGAAGATCAAGCGAGTGGCTGCGGCTATTATCGCCTTTCCCAGAATATTAATTAAAGACGAAGCCACGAGAAAAGCCGCGACCCTCCTACTTCCTCTTCGCTATCTCTTCACTCCTTCTCTTTCTCCCTCGTACTCACTTTCTCGGTAAAGTTCCCAGAAGCTCCACGAGGCCGCACCAAGAGACTTCTCGTCCACCCATCGCACCGTGCGATTGCTATACCTATAAGAGAAAGAGAAAGAGAGACACGCAGTTTCGCCCTCCACTCGCATATTACGGCGCAGCGAAGTGACGAATGGCGATCGAACGAGGAGTGATTTAACGTAGTCTCGCCGTTGCTTTGATGCTCTCTGTATCCTTTGTGCGACAGCGAAATTGTTTTGCTTAGATAAGCAGAGAGAGAGAGAGTACAGAAGAGAACGTTTTATTACGACTGTTGGTTAATAGAGGCGCCGAAACGTTTAGTAAGCGCGGCCGGCTGCACGCGACGGATTGATTGAGGGCCTTTTATTTGGCGCTAAGAGGATTAGCGAGCCCAGCAGATTGCCGGTGATTCTTTAGCCGTTGCTGGCTGTGTGAGTGATAATAGGTGTGCGGGTGTACACAAGAGAAACTGCTGGATGCGGGTTGTGATGTTTATTCTCGGGGTGATTGTACTTTTTGATTGGCTGTTGAATTGATAAATGCAGGTTTATTAGAAACTCGCAAAGATTGTTTCGCTTTAAGATTAAATTTATTTATGTCATCGCGAACAGGAAGCATACGTATTATAGCAATAACGTTATCCAACTTCTGTTACTTTTATATGAAAAAATAAATCAATTTTTATATATATAAGTGTCACTTTGAAGATGACTAAAGAAATAATATCCCTCACGTTACTGTCTATGCAATTAGGGATATTATTTCTTTAGTCAAGTGCCTTTAATACACTTGGAAGACTGTGTGTATATATATATAAGATCAATTTTTCTAAGTAGAAAAAACTAATACCTATATACAGAGAAATCCTATTGGCCGAAACACTTTTCACCTTCGCTTCTCATCGTGCAAACTTCCGCAAAAGTTGCCAACCAGCAACGCAAACTCCCTTCCGAAAATTCCCAGAACTCCCGTTTCAAGGGCAGAACTCGTACAACACAGACCGGCAGCAGCAGCAGCAGCAGTAGCATAGCGCAATGAAATTATGAAATTCAGCGAAGCCCCGTAGGTAATAACTTGCGCGTTCGCTCGCTTGGAATACGCGTTGCTCCGAGAGAAGAGAGGGAGAGAGAGAGAGAGGAAGAGGCGCGTCGTCGGCGTTGACAAGTCAACGAGCGCATCGTGTGTACGTATGTATATATAGATATATGTGTGCATGCGTATGTATATATACATATATATGCAACGATTGAGCCAGCGTCCGTGCGATGCAGCGTCACGGAACGGACTCTCTGCTGCCGCTGGGAGACAAGGTAGACGAAGTGGACAAATGAGCGCCTGTTGCGAATTAACGTCGCGAGAGGAGGTGGAGAGGGCGCGCCTTGCGAGAGACGAGAATTCGAGGAAGGAGGCTTTTCACGATTCGCAATGGTCTTCTTATTGGACTACTGTTGCTGCTGCTGCTAGCTGCTTTTTGTCGGTACTTCATTCTGGGAGTAACGTCTAATTCATTTAGGAAAGAGAGAGAAAGAGAGAGAGAGAGAGAGACGGAGGAAGATGGTATAGGGCGGAGTTTTACGTAGTGGCGCTGCACTTTGTTCGTGAGTGATTTTCTAGCCGCGTGGTTGAGCGTTTGAGAGATATGCGAGGAAATTTAATCTGTGCTTTTATTAAGAGGCTGCGACATAGAGAGATTGGTTTTGTACTTTAATGTTTTTCGCATATAGGAAGGACTCATTAGTTCAATCAAACTTTTCGTCTTTAGATGTGCTTTTCAACAGTATATTAATTAATGAGGCATGTAAATTCATTTGCAATGCCTACTAGAGTAAATATTAAATATACCATTTAAGTTTAGTACATAAAATATAAAAGTACATTATATCTGACGAGAGAAAACAAATACCGCACTTTTCTCTAAAGAAACAAATAAGCAATACCATTACATTAAAGTTTATTCTCACTTTCGAATCTCGTCCGCGCGTCCAAGACAAAAAAAATCTAGCAACGCGCAACACCTTATAAAACCGTAGCGACTATAAAGCGGAGACATACACAGAGACACAGTACATCCGGGGAGAGCAAAAAAAGGCAGAAAAACCGTATGAGCTAGAGCGTGCGCGAGCGCGAAGGGTCGTGGTGCGCAAGTGCGCATCGGAAAAACATAATAAACACCACGAGCACGGAGTTGTCGTCGTTGTCGTCGTCGTCGTCGGCAGCGACCAAAGAAACGCAGGCGGCGTGTGTAGGACGGCAACGAGAAAGAGGGAGAGAGAGAGAGAGAGAGGGAGCAAAAGATGAAATAAAAGCGATAAAAAGAGGAACTCGCTCGCGCGTCGGCAGCGAAAATAAGGGTTAGATACGATCGTAGCTCGCCGGAAGGTGACATAAAAATAAACGCCGTCGCTTCTCTCTTTCTCTCTCTCTCTCTTTCTCTCTGGAGGAGCGCAAGCGAATCTTGCCAAGAGGGCTGCGCACGCGGCTTGTATTTCTAAAAAACCTGCTGCAGAGGCGAGCGAGAAAGAGAGAGAGAGAGAGAGAGTAAACGTTCGCTGAATTAGGAGTCGAAAATCTCTTTCCCTCGGCGATAAAAGAGGGTCGAAAGTTATAGGTGTGCCGGGGCACAAAGGAAAAGGATGTGTCGTCTTTCCTTCTCTCTCCCTCTGGGGACCCTTGCTAGTGTCTCCTTGTCTCCAGCGCGTGCCAGTTAGCGAGCATGAGGCGAACGAGCGTCGTCGTTTCTCTAAGCTAGCGAGGCGCGAGGTTTTGGCATGCACCTTGGCGCTAACTGCCAACTGTAGACGGCGACGAAGCGTGAAAGATTAAACATCGCTACGATAATTGCCTGAAATAACCTCGCGCAGAGCCAGAATACTATTACTACTATATGCATACTACTGCTACTACACGTCGTCTGGAGAGTTGCCGTTACTGCGCGTTCCTGCTCTCCTCCCATTGGCCGATCACCTGCCGCAATATCGCGTGGCCTGGTATTCAATGACAGCGCGCGCGCCGCGAAGGGCGAGAGTCTTATATGCCCGAAATAGGGTAGGTGCGGTAGAGAGTGGGAGGCAGAGGAGTGGGTTCAATTGTGCGCGTGATAAATTTGGCAATTTGCGTCTGAAATTAAGTGCCGAGAGCCGCTGGTAACGACCTCTTTATGAATTATCAGTGTTCGCTGTGCTGCTCTTCCCTACTACTCCTCCTTCTCGCCCCCCCTAATGGCTACTTCGGGCCGTACGTTGGACCGGCTTGTCGTCGTCGTCGTAGTCGTCGCCCTCTTTCGGTTCGTTGAGGAAAACGAGGAGGATGGTGATGGTTTATTAACGCCATTTCTTATTGGCTATTGTGCGCGAAGATTTGGCTTAATGCAGGAAGGCTTTATTCGTCGAAGAATTGGTTTTTCAATTTATCGTTATTATGGCTGACGCTCAATACGCTTTATCAAATGAATTTTTAAAGTAAATTATAAGTGAACTTGCAGAGTAAATAATATTTTTTCTTCTGTATGATTAATTCAACCTCAAAATTTATTCACTGGAAATAAATATATACATAATTTCTTATAAACAGTATTACAAATGATTCGTTCAAACATTATCTTACCCATCTAAATTCTTCCAAAAACTCTGACCTTCCACATCACCGAATTCCACCCCAACTCACGACAAAATAAGTACCTCTTCTCTAACCCAACCCCACTAAAAACCATTCCATCCCAACCATCGATTTTGCATACTCCCGTCGCCTAATCTCTCAAAAGATCGACGCTCTCCCTTTCGAAAGCTCTCTTAGCAGGAGATTTTTTTCTCGAAAGACCGATCATGAGGAGTAGCAGCAGCAGCAGCAGGTGCCGCCCAATCAAATTCGACTTAGCGCCCTACGCTCGAAGACGAAGACGACGTCGGAGATGAAAAAGAAGATCGGCGTCGAGGTTAAAGAACCCGCCCCTACGCGCGCTCCCACGTATAATTGAATCAACGGGCCATTAGCCGCGACGGTGGAGGAACGAGAGAGAGATTCTCTCCTCGCTCCATCGGCGCGCAAGGACCCACGGGAGTGCGCATGGAAGGATGGGAGAGCTTTGGGCTGCTGCTGCTGCTTCGGCTAATTAATGCTGGCTGCTGTTGTTGACGCGACCGTGTTGCGCGCTAAGTTGTGTGTATAACACAATGCTGAGGTTGATGCGTGAGGAGTTAGTGAGGATAAAAGTAGGTATAATCAGAGATGGAGTGTGGCTTGTAAGTTCGAACTTACTACTAATGGATTGGCAAGTCTTTTTTGTTAATATACACAAAACTTCATAATTTTTTTAATAATAAGTACGAATTTATTGTACAACGTCAATAAAATAATGATGTATTCAATTTCTGTGTACAGAGTTTTTATATATATATATATATATATAAGTCTAATGAGTTTGTAGCTATGGTTTCTCGCGCGAAAGTGGAAAACAGGAGACCTGGCAAAATAACTCCTCCTAGTCTCGCGCCGTTGTAAGAAAACTTCCACATATATAGATATACAATGTGTACATTTGGAAACTCAAAATGTAAACACAGTATATCTATATATATGGAAGTTTTCTAACAGTGTATATTATATATATATATACACGACGTAGCGAGCGGCCGTGACGAGAAGGCGTGTAAAACTATATAATGGAGTTGGAATCACAGGATGATGAGCCGAAGACAGGGAACTCTTAGCGAGTAATTTAGGAATTACGAGGCGCGCCGCTGCCGACTGGGAATTATTGTCATTTCTTGCGAACTACTGCCGTCTTTTTCACCTTAGTTATATACCTCACTTTTTGAGTTAATTAATTTTACGTGCGCTTTTGCATTTTCCACATAATACGTCTATCACTCTTAACTTTTAATCAATTAGAATCGTATACAACTCTAAAATAACACAACGTCAACCCTTATCCAACTAACGCATTAAGTTCTCAGCTTGAAAAAATGACAGCGTCACGAGAGCGATTCTTATATGCTATTCTATGCTTTCACCCACTACAAACGTAATAATCGTTCATATAGTCCAGTCGCATAATATATATAACGCAGTTTACATCGGACACAAACATTACACAAACGCAGACGTGAAGCACTCACACACACACACACACATCAGATCGTGACCGGATGTAGGCTCATTTTTGAGCGGTTCGCGACACAATTGCCTTCCCCGTCGTCTCGTTCTCTTTCTACCTCGTTGGATTTATCGCGGTAATGCGCCAAAGAGTCGCGCGCGCGGGCACCAAGCGTATAGAGAAAGCCCTGCGTCGAGTCAGTTCCGTGTGCGTTTATATATAGTAGAGAACTCGCGCAGGATGAAAGCCATTATCGCGTGCAGCTATCCTATTAGAGGAAAACGTCGCTACCACCACCACTACCACCGCGCTACGCTGCAATCGGGCCGATATTTTTAATGACCCGATGGCACGTGAATCTCGTCCCAGTTTGTCCGCGTTCGCCGCATATCGTCTGCACACACATACACATACGTAGGTGGTAATATCGGAAAACAAGATCCCCACAGCCGCAGCGACAGGACAGATGGTTTGCCGAAAGTTTCGCCAGCGAGCCATTAACATCACTCTCTCTCTCTCTTTCTCTCCTATATACTCGCGCACCGTCGGGTTATAAACGCTCGGGTTCCTATTTCATTAAACGCTCGTTTCGATATAGTAGTATATACATATATATATATGTGTGAGTGTAGGTGGTGTAGCACCGTGTAATGGGCGTGCAAGAGGGATAGAAAGAGAGAGTTTATGCGAGAGTTTTCGAGTTCAACTGCGTGTTTCGTTTCCTTCGCGCTGTTATAGTCGGCCTGACTCTTCTTCTTCCTTTTTTTTGTACTCGGCAATGCGAGAGCGAGCTTCTTTGTCTTTCATTTCCTTTGGCCTAAGAGCTAGCTTTCACTTGCTTATTAGCCGATTTTCCACGGAAAGTTTTCTGTTTAAGAAGTCGTTCGACTATAGAGGGTTGCTTGCTATAGTGGTAGTGGTGTCTTTTTGCAGGAAAGAAGGAGAGAGAGAGAGAGAACTGCTCTGGCTATTTATCCGCGTTTTAAAGTTGGATTTAATCAGGCTGGAATCCGGGTCGGGCGAGGAACTTGGAGAGAAGATCTACCTTGTTTTAATTAATTATCTAATTAGGGAGGTTATGTATTTTATTAGTTTGATGGTTGTAAAGGGATATATATACGTGGAACATTCAGATATTATTTTGTTATGTCTTTTAACGAGTTTTTATTATTTTTACACTTTCATACAAATATGCCGATTTTCATGCTTCTTTCAACACCTATCAATCTAAACTTTTTAAAGTTCTGAACCCTATAATATATCATCTTTCATAAATCTCTTCACAGCAAAATAAACTGCAGCCCTCTGAATTATCCACACATAGAATCCTAGGTCAAGTCTAAGATACCTCTCACTATTCCCCAACCGCTTCTTCATCCTCCAAGAGCATAGCACGGCGGCATTGTTCCCAAACGTATACACCCGTATATATATACACGCACACATACATGCGGGAGCGTATACGAACGCGTGGGGCATCGAGTTCGACGCGCGAGTCTGCACTTAATGGGCTTTCTGTGTTTGACGCGCCGCCGACGTATATGGTATATATATATATATATGTACATCTACGCACAATTGGACCTTTTGCGCCTCTCCCGTGAGGCAAATTCCTATGCCGCGCGCGTAAATTCGTAAGCAATAGCGCGCGTATGCTAATCCCTCGACGCAAGAATCATTTTACGCGCTGTGTCGTAGCGCCGGGATACGGGACATTATGTAAGTATAAAGTAGAATACGCTTTGTATATATACTCCTTAACTGTCGTGGAAAGGAGAGTTTTTAGAGGCTAAGTGTCGTTCAGAATTTAAATTACTTTCGTTGTTTGTTACAAACTCATAATTTCTTTTAAAAATCTCTCTTGATTTAAAATTTTTATTAAACTTAGACATTAAATTAAATGACTATCTCATTTTTTTATATTTTCTCAAGTATTATACATAAAATTTTCAATAATAAATAACAACATTTCCACAATCTCCTTATACCTCCCGACTTCAAAAAAATATCCCGACTCTCCAGTCCTCAGCGACTTTAGCTTCTCCAGTGTGTATATAGCTCCTTCGCGAGAGAAAAATTCTGGAAAACCTCTCGACTACAGCAAGACCTTTATTTTCGCCCGTGCACGCGCGCACCTCGAAATTTACTACGGTATTTGTCAGTGATAGGTCGCACTTCTTGGTTCGCGTAGGAGCGAGCGTCTCTCTTCTCTCTCTCTCTCTCTTCCTCCCTTCGCGTTTATGTCCCTTTTTACGAGGACGGCCCGACGGCGGGGGTGCAGCTGGCAGTGGGTGGAGCGCGAGATCGTGTATTAAATTAATATCCGATAAGCGGCCGCCGCGCGCGGTGTTATAACGTTGACGGTTCGCCCAAGGGGCGGCTGCTGCTGCTGCTGCGGTCGCGTCCGGGGAGAAGATGAAAGAGCAAACGCGGGGGTGGAATTTCGTTGTCGGGGTGCACGAGCGGTTTTCCCTGGGTGGAAGAAGAAATTCGCCATAGCTGGTGTCGTTAATTTTTCGGCATGGGGTGTGCAAAGAGCGACAAAGCTTTTGTTAGTTTATTTTACGTTACGTGAAATGCTATTAGTGTAATGTTTTTTTTGTTTGTTTATATAAGGGAAATGTAAATAAAAGGACATTGTTTCCATGTCGCGCTGTTGCGGGTAAATTGATATTCCGTATCGGATAAATTACAAAATCTATTCGTTCATGCGAATGTATAAATTTTAATGAGGACAAGTTCGAGTAACTGGAGTACGATGACGTCAATTTTCGGTATGTGCGTTGTTAACAAACTCGTTTATTCGGATGAAAATCGCATTCCAAAAGTAAATTTCTTCAAACTAAATGATTGGAAGTAGGTTACTTCCTGTACAACGTCCGCGCAATGTTATTGTTTTTCGATATCGATGAACCCTGTACTCTAAAAAAAAAAACTCGCGGATAATGTTTTTGTCAGCAGCAAGGAAGTTTGCCTGAATATTAGACATTTCGCCAGTTTAATTTAAACTCTTTTCATCGATAGCTCTTAATCGGATTGGCGAAACTTTAGTTCAAAATCTACTTCTTATAAGTAAATTATATTTATCATTAAGTTAAATTGTTGAATTCCATTACGTTTTATTATTTTGTATCTCCTTCCTTATATAATGAGTATCAGAGACCTCTTCCGAAATTGCCTTCTATTACGAAAGAAACGATATACCTACCCCTAAAGGAAGGGTATCGCCATTTCCTCGCAACTTCACTCGACCCGTAAAATTTCATTCCAGCCGTGGAAATACTCTTTTTTTTGCTCCTCCATCCGCTCACTTCCACATCACCGCGCTGTGCGAAATCAGGTCAAACAATCTATTAAAAACACGAAGTAGAAAAAGCACGCCGGGCCAGACGCGCGCGCCAGAGAGAAAGAAAGAAAGTGGAAAAAACAGTAGCGAGAGAGAAAGAGAAAGAGCGAAAGAGGAGGAAAAATTTAATTCCTTACCTCGGCTAAGCTCTGTCCGATGGCCACAGCAAGAGCGAGAGAAAGAGAGAGGGAGAGAGTTGGCTTGTTTAACGAGCCCAGATGGAAAACTTGCGCACGCGCGGCTACGGTCGTGGCTTTCCTCTCTCTCTCTCTCTTTCTCTTTCTCTTTCTCTCTCGTAACTCTCTTTACACGTTTGCATCGGCGCACGCTCCTTCGCTGCCGGCTTTTACGAGCGCGAGCGCGTCCCCCGAGATGAGGGTGAGCGAGCGCGCTCGGAGTAATTTCATCTGCTCTCTCTCTCTCTGTGCGCGCTTTTCTCCCTTGCCCTCCCTCGCCAAAGTCCTCACTTTGTCTCGTGGATTTTTTGCCGTCTCTCTCTCTCTCTCTTTCTCTCGCGCATACAGAGGCTTTTTCTCGAGGGCGGTGTATATATAAGGATGGCCGATCAACGCGTAATTTATCACGGACTGCACGGACCCGGAGGGGCGGCGTTTAAAAAGCCTTAGGCATTTTTCACGCTTCTGACAAGCTTTCCTCTCGTTATTTCATTACGTTTCTCATAAAAATAACGGATAGCTCCGGTCGTGTGCGCGTTATGCGCGTTTTTTTTTACCTCGTAGCTGCGTACCGACGTTTCTTTAGCGAGTGCGAGGTGCAAGAGGGAAAAAGCTGTGCTATATGGCTGCTCCATCGGTAAAATACCGTACTCCTTGATGATGGCGACATCGTCGTGCCCGTATGGCGGCTTTGTCGTTGCGGTGTTTTAAAGTTCCGCGCACGTTTTCTTTAACAATGAGTAAATGGTAAAAAGGCAGTAAATGCGCGAGTGTGTTTAATGAATGTTTTGTCGTAATCAATTCTCTATGATTTTTCTATAAAGAATTGACTGGTACTTTTTACACAATTATTCAACAGAAAACAATTTTTTTTTTCAATTCCGATATAAGAGCTTTAAATTTCAAATAATATTTATTTGTCGGAAACTATCCGGCTTCTCCAATAATTTATTCAACTTTGCTATGTCAATTATTTATCTTGATTATCGCCTGCCCTTACACGATCCATAAACCAACAATTCACGCTCACATCATAACCCTTCAACATCCCTGCAACATTCTTAAAATACACCGGTTTACAGGCAACATTTTTCACTTTGCACAATACCTCCCCCCTTTCCAGGGGCATTCCTCAATAATATGCACACAGCTTCACACTCACATAGCTGATCTGCACAGAGCAACGGTTTCTGCGCCAACCCGAGTCGTAAAACACCTAGAAATTCGCGTCATCCGCACGCGCTCGCGCTATACCCAAATTCACTTTGCCTAGCACACCACGTCCACGCCAATCTACAAATTCCTCGTCTTGCACCTCTTCTATGCCGTATATACTTATATTTATATATATCTACACATACACATCGATTCGGAAAGATGACGGCAATTCGGGGATGGAGAGAGTAGAACCGGTGTGGCATACCTTCGGCCCCGTTTACGGTGGTTGAGGCTTGATAAATACCCGGGAATCCACGTGCATTCAATGCTCGCTCAATATATATGTATATATATATATATATACATACACGCCCCTCTCGTGTTGCTCACGCGTGTTGTATATATATATACACGGCACTCGTGGTACTGCGCGGCCACCGGCGCGTGTAAACAAATTGGCAGTAATGACGCTGCGATTTGTCAGATCGTACGCCGCACAGCGTGCGCAGCTGTATACGTATACGTATAGGTATGTGTATGTGTATTCGCACATGCGCATACAATCTCGTTTAGTCGTTGCTCCGTGTGTATGGGTGTGTGTATGTGTGTGTATATATATATATATATACATGTGTGTGTGTATGCGTGCGACGCAATATGAGATCGGTGCTCGATTTGCGGGAGACTATATAGGACTATATGCTACACGTACGTACGCGGCTGCTGATTTGCATATACGCAGGTGTTTCTACGTCTCTGCGTAAGGTTCGTTCCGCTCGCGCGCTTGAATAGATAGTCCAAGTTGCTGTATACGCGTATATATTGATAAAGATCTTCTTGCCCTCCTCTTTGGAAATTGCGAGCTTGCATTTTTGTCATTGTGCCGGCTGATTGAGCCATTTACCATGCTGAAAAGAGCGTGTAACGTGATTTGCGCATGCTCAGAAGAGAAGGGGAGCTGAATTATCCTCCCTGCGACTAAGCGCGTTTGATAGGACGCTGAGATTAGGATATAATGCTGTGAGAGAGTAAGTGTGTGTGTGTGTTTGGATTTTCCGCGTGTATGCTTTGTATAAGAAAGTATACGCGCTTGGTAAGGTCCGGGCTGGCTTAGCTTGTATGTGTATATAACCAGGAACGCTTTGCCTATTGTGCGGTCCCGCGGCGTGGAGAATTTTGAGATAAACAAGTTATTATCTAAAGTGCAAAATGTCGGAGTTGCGAGCGGTGAAATATCACGAGCTACGGTGGACGCGACAAAGGGGACGATTTGTCAGGTCGCAAAGGTCCTTTTTAAGGCTGGCACGTGTAATGTGCGTATTACACGTGCTCGCGTGCATTATCATTTTCCTTCTCTCGACGTGAATATTTTCCATCTGACTGGAGATAAGAAAATTGCGAGACGGCAAGTCATTCGTTATTTTACCTTAAAAAATATTAATACAAGAAAACCTATATACACACAAGCGACTATTTACCTTGCCTCCAATTTTTCTCTTTCTATATATTCGTTGAATTATTGTGAAATCATACATCATCATTCCGTTCGTTTTTCATCAACACACATACGTATACGCATACACAAACTATATTCTGCGTGAAAAAAAAAACCTGATTAGAATCTTGATTGAGCCAAAAGAAAAAAAGAGGAAACGTGTATGCGCGAGAGAGATGGACCGATGGGTTGCGTGTCAACACGGACATAACGCGCTGCGTAATATGTCGGGGGGAGAAAGACAGACAGAGAGAGAGAGAGAGAGAGAGAGAGAGAGAGAGACAGACCGGTTTCGTAGGGATCCCACTGGGCGCCTCTCGGATGTATTTATGCATATGGTTGTATATATATCGGCTCTACCGCGGTGAGCGAAGTTATCTGAATTCGCTTATGCCGAGGTGCGCTGAGAGATCTTTATTAAATGCTCATTTTTCCCGCGCGTCTTGCGAAATATGATAGCGATGGAGGCAATTAGGGAATTTTCGATTTTGTTATAAGGGAGAAGAATTTTACAAATGAGATTTGATAAATTATGTTATTATGGTAATAACTTGGTTAACTTACGGTTTATTTTTACGAAAATAAATAATGAGAAATCGTATTAAGAAACATTCATTTCTGTGAAATAGCTTAATATTCTTGAACGCCTGTTGAAAAGCGTATAGTGAACTCAGGTACATGCCAGTTTTATTTACATTCATGTATATAAGTGCGTGTGCGTATATATATGTGTAGAGGATGAAGCAATGTTATGAGCTTTTCTTGGTCTATACGTATATGATATAGTGACGCAGAAGAGCCTCTTCTATTATTCAAATGTTATTGACCATTATAGATTGCTACAAATAATCAATATTTATTTTCATGATTTATTGATGAATACAAGAATCTGTTTATTTATCCTACTTGGCTGAGTTATTTAAGGACTGTAAATAACGTGAAATACATAATGTATTGTGATTCGTATTTGACTAATTTTTAACATACCACGTTAAAAATTAGACACACACACGCGCAAAGTTTTCACCTTTAAAACATAATTCAGTTACAGTTACTTGACATAAATATAAAAGCTTAAATTTCAAATACATTGCTATTACAAAATCTGTATTTGACACTTTATGATATGGCAATGATTCGATAAAATATTATAGGATTAGTATTACTAAGCTATCGTTACGACAGCAGCGAGCTGATTCGATCGTTGGAGTTAAGTATCTCTGGGTGTGGTTAGGAATTGAATAGCCATCGTTTAGCGGTTCCCACAGGCCGTTACTAAATTGGTGATAAAGTTCGATTAGTTCAAAATAATTCGCATTCAAACGACAGGGTATAAAAGCTGCTATTAACTAATTTTAATTAAATAATTTCGGATAACTGTTACAAAAACCTCGAAATATTCTTTTTACTAAGATTAAAATACAAAAGTGTATTACTCAAAATAATTTATAAAAATCCACGTTATGCATCGGTGCGGACACTTTTTAAAACCAATTTTTCTTTTTCATGTTGCAGGTAAGAAAACAACCTTACAAGTGTCTACAAAACCATATCCAAAGCTTCGAACAACGACCACCACTGACGTAAAATCCATACTATCTCAATATTACTTTCTGATTTACAATTATATCTATTGATTCGCGTTTTCCTACACACATACATCCGACCCAAAAAGCTTGCAGTATAACACCCGCTGCCTGCCATCGTTCATTCATCCAGCCACGACTATACACCGCGTGGCACAGCTTGCACGTTTGCGAAAAATCTAGCTTTCTCTCTCTCTCTCTCTCTCTGATCGCGCTTCAATTACTGCGCAAGTATTGTCATGACGGTTGTTTATATAATTAAACTCTCTCTCCCTCTCTACACACAACCTCCTCATGCAGCAGCGGTAGTACAGCAGCAGTCTATAGCATGCGGAGAGCTGTCCGCGACAGATATGACGACCAATAAAGTGCGTCATTAGCAGACGGCGAAACGGCGACCGGGGGTATATACAGAGGCGCGGCGACGATGATGACGTTCGCCGAGCCGTTGAAAATTGGCCCCGCGCGTATATATGTATATATATACCGTCGTCCCTCTCTCTCTCTCTCGCGCTGCCGACAGTTAATTAATGGTTAATCGGCTCGTTCGTTATTAAAGATTCGCCTCGTGTTCTCTACCGTTGTGATTTTAGCGCGTGTCGAGGTGGGACGAGGAGAGAGAGAGAGAGAGAGAGATAGAGAGAGAGAGAGAGAGAATATAATAATACGAGCGTTCGCGCCCGTTTGAACAATTATTTATGAAAACGCCCGTTGGCAGCAGCTGCCAGTAATAATATGCGCGTGCGCGACGTTTTGCCTCATCGAATTCCCGATCGGCATGGTTTTTCTTATGGCAGGGAATAGGAAAGAGAGGGACGGGGTGGTTAGAGAGAGAGGATGCGTTCGATAGAAAGCGGATGTGGTACGTCAGACTGCGCTCTAATGGGAGATTAATTAATTATTAATTTTAGGAAGTGGGTTCTTCGCTCGATCGCGTGAATTATTTGACATCAGCTATACAAGCTGGATATGAAAATTTGCTAATGTATAATCACATCAGCACTATAGCAAAGCAGTATTATCTTTTATCAATTCAAAAACCGAGATCGTTCATCTAATTTTAGAAATAGAGATAATATTCCATTGCACTTTATTGCATATTTATAATTCACGTTTATAGACGTTTAAGCCTTCAATTAACCTCTGTAAATGAAAGCTATACCCATAGTGAAACTCCTTATAGCAAATGACTGTTGCGTTTGCGAAAGTTGTCGTGACCTACGCAAACAAAGTAACTAACCAAACATTGGATTTTCTGCGTTGGTATATACATATACAATATATATATATATATAGATAGCTTTCAAACGCTCGTATAATATTTACTTCGAAATTCTCGACACTCGAGCGCACATTCGGCCGAACCGTTTAGGATATGTTTTCCCCGAACCGCGATATCGCGCATCGTAATTATTTAAAGCGAGGGCCCTGCTGTTCCTCCCCCCCTCCTTTGTGTATCCCCGGGAGTTTCATATTTGAATAGGAGATATGAATAGAGGCGCGCGTGCGGGTAGAGGGCAGGCATGGCACGAGGTTACAATGTCATTGGAAACTTGGCTCTCTCTCTCTCTCTCTTGTGCACCTATACCTCCCCGACGCGCAATATTGAAATACGATTGAACTTGAGGGGGATGCCGAGAGCACGAGAGAAGGCAGAGACAGCGATTGTTACAAGCGCGCGGACAGGTGAGCGGGCGGGCGCAGATGGCGGAAGTGGCGCGATGGATGGAAAGTTTGGATAGGACTCTTCTCTCTCTCTCTCTCTCTCTCTCTCTCTCTCTCTTGTCCTCGCCCGCGCGTGCAAAATATCGGCGACAGCTTGCAATACAAGCGCGTCGCGTAAAATCTACTCTTCCTCCTCTCTCCCTCAGCGTATACGATGACACACACGCGAAAGTGTATATTGACAATAGCATGCGGAGTAGGGGTGAACGGCTATACAGACTAGTACATAAAAACGTCAAACAGGAAAACAATTCAATATTGCTACCGTTTGAGCACAGCGCGAGCTTTGGATTTACCCTTTCGCCAAGCATTGTGTACGCTCATCGGTCGTCGTACGCCTCTCTGTTATTACTTAATAAAGTTAAGTTTTAACGGCGTCGGCGAATAACTGCCGTCGCTACCCGCGACGTTATAAAGTCGCGATGTGTCCTTTTTATTTACCGTCGTCGTCGCGCACGCGGAGCCCTCGAGAAATTTAATAAGAAACTTCGTGGCTGTATATATAGGGTAGAAGAGAGCAGAGTTCGTTCACATGGAGCTCGACGAGCGATTTCTGCGCTACTATGCTACTCTTTGATGGCAGCTTTTGAATATTACTCGTCGTAATTTTATCTATATATATATACACGTTTCGTACTTACTCCCTCTGATTTCGTTCCACGTTTTTACGCAATTATAAGGTGTTATGAGCCGAGCGTTTATATATAGATATATGCATTTTACTGTTAACGATTATGAGAAATTACGCGTAATTAAGCATCGTCGCTTTACGATTCTATAAAAAGTTTCGAACAATCTCACGGCTCTTGAATTCGAGTGGTTTATGCGTACGGTAATCGCTCAAGTATTATAATGTTTATTACGATTTATTTTCATAGTTTAATGATTATTCTAAAGCCAACGGCCCATAACCCAATGTTATCGTATTATTAAAGCTAATTTTCATTAATTTCTGCGTCATAATTGTCGAACAATATAGTTTAACCTCTATACATTTTATCGTTGCATAAAACTATTTAATAAATAAATGCATGAACTAATCTATCGCTGAAAAAGCATCCCATGACAACAACACTTTCACCTACCATTTACTTAACATGCAAAAAAGATTAGACCTCCTGCATAGAATTCACTGAGCACTCAACTCAGCCAAACACTTGGAACTTACATTTCAAATGCTCGACACACGAATCCCTGCATTTCGGTCCTTCGAAAATATTTTATCAGACTAGTAAAGTCCATCATCGCCATACTATACACATCAGTCCCGTCACTAACCACAACCACTGCGGGATAAGCCGACCGCGGTGCGACAAAACGACGGCACCCCCAGCGGAAGTAGTAGTAGATGGGAGGAAGGTGGAAGCACGCGGCGTCAAGAAGAGGAGAGGGGCTGCTTTATATTCCGAGCTCGAAGAAAAGCAAAGTCAAGAGGAGGGATGAGGAAGAAACGGCAAAGAAGAAAGAGCAGGCATACACACACTCTGTCGAGGTGAGATTGCGCGAGGAATGAAATAATGCGGGACCACGTGGAGCGACCGAGGCGTATAGCGCTGAGACTTTTCGCGCTGTCATTCGCTAATGTAATTAGCTTTGAGGTGTGTACACCGGAAAAACCTCCTCGGATAAGAAGAAAAAGGAGGAGAGCTGCTCTTCGTACCCGTCGTCTTGTGTATATATGGATGAGAGATCGATTTCACCAGCTGCTGCTGCTGCTGTCGTTGCTCTCGATGTAAATTGGCTCACGCGCGTGTGCACGAGTTCGTTTTTATTCCTTGACGGGGCAGACACGCAGAGAGGCGAGTGCACAAGTGCCTACTTGAGAAACTGATTAAAGACGGCTGAGATGACAAAGGAGCTTTCTGGTACGCCTGCGTGTGTGTGAAAGTGTTGGGAAGAGAAGGAGAGCTGCCGAATAGAAAGGAGTGGATCTTTAACTTTGACAGTAAATGAGTCTCATGAATCAAAGGTTTAGTTGTTATGTAAATGATGTATGCTGGCCTTTTGGGGTGTTTTGAACAGGATTAGGTTTTGAGGATGATGGTGGCCGTTTGGGTGTTTTTCAAAATCTTTACATTTTACATTAGATATATTTATAGTTTAACTCAATATACATTGGAAAAATAGTATGAAACATTTGATTACATCTATGATTGCTTATTACCGTAATTTCACTGTATTCAATATACATATCTTAATATTCGTAAATACAACATTTGCGTTTAATTAATATCTGGTCTTGGAGAAAATGAATTACAACAAGATAATGTTTGAATTTACCATCAACACTGTACACACCACCAACTATAAATTTAAAATTATAATTTTATCGATCGTGCTTACAGCAATACACCTTGACCCCCTACAAATGTATTTTTCCAATCGCGACGATATCTACAACATCCTATCGTATATTCCCCAACACGCAATCCTGTTCCTCTCTCGGCTCGAATTCACCCTCATCTCTCGGTCATCATCATTGCCCTGCGCCTCCTCCTGAGCATCGGGAAAATCCTCGGCCATTCCCATAATGCTCCCACATCCACACCTTTAAACGTGTTAAAAGATCGTAGCATAGCTTCCCTCCCTGCAATCGGCAAATTATAAGGCGCTGCGTGAGCTCGCGATCCTTAACCCGCGTGACTCAGCTTTACCCCATTATCGCGCTGAAAACATCGTTGTTGTATATATATATACGTCAATATAGGTACTCTCTGCTATTCGCCTCGTTTTACGCATCTAGCGCTCGAGATACGCTACTACTAGCACATCCGGTTCTCTCTCTCTCTCTCTATATATATATATACTCTGTATACGAACGTATTATTTCCAAAGGCTCGTCTCTTCCCTCCATGATTGCTCCAGGCCTCTAATGAAGTGCAAACCTTACGATTTCAAGCAAACGAGCACGAGTTTTACTATTTTTCCTCTCTACTGCCGCTATGGGAAATTTATCGGAAGATCAACACGTTGTGTGTACGTGTGGCCGAGTGATTAGAGCTCCCGCAGACTTGTATATATATAACGTGTACACGTACGGGCGTACGTCGAAGAGGAAGAGAAGAGAGAAAGATCGGGAATGGGAAACGCGTGTGCGCGGCTATATGGACGAGCTCGTTACTTAGAGTGCCAAGAGGAAAGAGAGAGAGAGAGAGAGAGGAGAATTATTGGTTAAAAAGACGACGAGCAGGCCTTCGTCGTGTTGTGCGCGGGCGTTTTTAGCGCCGTTGATTTAGCACCGATCGCAAATGCCGTGGCTCCTGCCGTCCTTCGGACTTTATCTACGATCTCGAGTTCAGCAAGAGAGAGAGAGAGAGAGAGAGAGAGAGAGAGAGAGAGAAAAAGAGAGTACATCGCGCAAATTGTGTTGCGATCCTAGGAGTTTTGCGCATGGAAATAGCCATCTTTATCTGTTTTATGGGCCCCATGCGCGCGCGATAATGACCACGTGTTGAGATTCTATATGTAAAGTATATAATTTCATTTTTTGATCGAAATAAGCCTTGACGTGAGAATTACAAAATCTTTTTGATGTTTATTATTAATTCTTATTTTTTAAACAATATATTATTTTAATCTAACTTTTCCATTATATTATCTACTATATGTAAACGTAACAATTTTCACATTGCAATAATTACTCGTGGTACTTTGCACTTCCTAGTTCCATTCTCTCTGCGTAACCATACTCAAATCTCTTGTCTTTATCTCTCGCAACATCCACTTCCTTTTGCTTCGTACTCCTAAACGCGTGCTCTGCGTTTGCGTCTCCCTCTCTCTCTCTCTGTCTGTTCCTTCGCCATTAGCCAACAGCAGCAGCAACGTCGTCGTCGTCATTGTCGCTGGCCACTTCGTAATTTGTACGTCGGTCAGCCTTGCGGCCAAGGTTGTACACGCGCGCGCTAAGAGACCGAGAGAGAGAGAGAGAGAGAGAGAGAGAGAGAGAGAGACGCGACCGCCCAGTAGTAGCGACGACGACGACTTACTCGCGCGCATCTCTCGGAACGACTCTGACGCTGCAGATGCACTCGAGGAGCCAGCCTCAATTGACTCAAATGCACGTTTACCCTACATTCCCCTGGTAATTACATAATGGACTCGTGTGTGCGTGCACGCTTGCTACTGCTGTGTCTCGCGCGGAGATCTCATCTCGCAGTGTTGCGGCGTTGCTCTTCTGGCTTTGATTGTTTGGATTCTTTCGAGTGGGAATTTAGAAGGTTTTAGATAAATGAGACTTTAAAATTGCAAGGTTCAAACTGAATGATTCGATATGGGATCTCTTATCTTTTATTATATAATATGAATCTATTGTGTTTATTTTAATGAAACTTTACATTATTATTATTTATACGTGTGAAACCAGATAAATGGTATTACTGTATTAATTAATTTTAACAAACCTAGTTCATAGAAAATGCTTAGTCTTGTTAGATGTCATTAATCTTGATATTTCGTCAATAAAAACTGATGATCGGACCGCAACGAAAGCATGAACTTTCGTTTTTATTTTTAACGGAATCTAAACGTGCATCATTGACGAAATTGGTTCAATTAAGCTTAACAAGCTCTGTAAAAGGAACTGTGAGAAGGCTGTACATTTTTACAATATTAAACAGTAAAAATATCTCAATTATCGAATGACGCTCAAGCATTTATACTATTCAAACAACCAGTAATATAACTGTTAATCGAACTGAATTAATAGAATTATATACATATATATACGCAGCTTTAGTCGGAGAAATCGAAAATCGAATCCAACTTTGTCGGGATAAAACTAAAGTCAGTTATCCGATGACGAGCGATACGTTATACACGTATACGATGAGTAGCAAGCTTGACCCGCAGCAGCAGCAGCAGCACCGCAAGCCGACCGAACGGCGATTTCTATTTATAGACATCACCTATTGGTATGGAAACATCCACTGACCTGATGCCCAAAAATATACAGACTAACATCCGTCGTTCATCTCCTGCTTCTTGCCGCGTTCTCGTTAACCACATCCCACTCGTGTTCCTTATCAACCTCATCAAGATCATCGACATTCCGCGCAATCATGTTCCGGAGAACCGGCGCAGATAAAACTTTCCTACGCACGTGCATGCACCGTATATGTGTGTGTGTGTGTGTGTGTGACTCGTATATATACCAAAGCGCGAATTCATGCACTCCGAGTGGTTATATTTATACGCACCAACGTCGACAGCTTTGGCCGTGCGCGCTCGGTAACTCCATACTTAGCCGTCCGGCGTATAAGTTTATATATATATATACCTATAATTCTCGAAACTTACTGGAAATCCGATCGTCATCAAAGCGTGCAGTATCATCTCCCTATAGCTCTACCTATATATGAGCTAAAGCAAAGCGCGCGTCATACAACGGCGAACGTGACTATATGCCTATGCGCTTATTATATATGTATACGAGAATAGATCGCTTGCGTCTCTGGGAACACATGCGTGATGTCGTGCCAGTGTACGACGATCGCTGATTACCTTGAACGTGAATGCTTCTGGGGATCGGGTGATGATAGAGCGCGCGTGCGCGAGCGCGGAAGCTCGAGAAAGTAATTGCCATTGTCTGGACGGACAAGGAACGGTTTGTGGCTCCTCAAGTCGTGTTCTCTTTCGGTGGTTGGGGCTATATTTTTAGATTGGAGAAGAGAGCAAGACGAAAGGAACGTTGTGGTCTTTGCGTTGTCGCGGTGGTTAGTTAAAGGGCTAGGTAAAATGGGATTTATTTGTGTTTTAAATGAAGATTTTTTATTCACTGTAGGCTTGCAAGATATCATCAATGTTTACAAATATTGATATGTATGAAATGTGTAGTATAAATAAAATATGGACTTATTCGTTAGTAGGTGGATAATTCGAAGAAACTAAAAAATCGATTTTAGTCTTCTTTAATTGTTTAGATGATGGTCGTGGCCAACAGAAAGGCATAGGATGAAGAATCAGAAATCTGCGGAAAAGAAAACTAAGTAGAGGAATTGACAGGTTTCATTGTAGCTAATTCGTATAACATTCTTTAATTTAAAAAGAAATTTAACAAACAATTTTATTCTTATATAATGATAAATACGGATGTACACTATCACATTATAATAACAATAATTTACAATTATGCATGTGAAGGAAGCAAGTAGACGTATGTCATTAAAATAGGAAATAAATAATTAAAAAACTAATTTAAAATTATAATACAGGTAAACATGTTAATCACTGATTAACTTATTGAAATTCACGATACCAATGCGTATTTCATCACAGTAACATAGTTCAATGCTCACATTTCAATTACTTCTGCCACAACGTATTGTACGTATTTTTTTTCAACTTCTGATTGGATCTCCGGTTTAGGGAGAGGAGGAGGCAGTGCAAAATGCTCAGGGTAGAGTTCCTTGGCGAGTTCCTCATTTTGTTCACACAACTCTCTAAAAGCGCTCGACTTGATGATTCGATCCCTACACAACCTCATGAAATGTATGACTCGCGGTTTCAGCCACTCCTTGCAGTTATTTTCAACAGCGAATACCAATAAACGAACGCAGTTGCGCATTACCAGTGTATCCACTATCTCGTACTCGCAGAGTGCCTTTAGTTCGCTCATCTCAAGAACGTTCGCTGCCTTGATAATATCCTCCATTAGGGCTGAGTATTTCCTCCGGTAGTTGGTTGTCCAACCAACATATATATATTCCAGTACTGCTTCCATAGCGATCCTAGGTATATCTGGCACATAGATTTTCTGCTCTTCCGTTGGTTCTAAAAACTTGAAGTATCTGTAACATAATTTGCTGGCACTGGAGATGAGGCCACGATGCACTGGGTAATCCACCTTCATGGTGGAGATAATGGCGTCCCTGAATTTTTTTTCATTCATAAAGCGACGGTAATGCGGCACCTCCTGGAAGTGAAAGTGCGAGGGAGCTGTGCCTTCAACACGATTAACGGATGTTGGATGGCACAGATTTGCCGTGATCGTACAATAGATGTCCAGGCCGCCGTCTTTGGGATAACCCCATGGAACTCCAGGGAAGACCTTGTGGTCGCCCACTAGGGCTGTCTCCAGCGGACTCGTGAAGTAGTGTGAGTACGAGAAGCTATCGGTTTCCTGCGCATTGTTGCTAACTATATAAGTTACCGCAGTGTATATCGGGAGGGTCATGCACTCAATGACTTGCAGCCGGAGATTGAAGTACTTGGAGGCACCAGGATCATTTCCGGGAACCAGTATCATTTTGAATATAGTTGATGGGTCATGGTGCCTCATAATCGGTCCCGACTCCATTTGTTTGCACGTATCTATATCAAAATTACTGATTTGCCACCTATGAATAAAAGTTCCAAGGTACATTGGCCAGACATATATTTCGTCGAATTCCGGTGGTTTTGGTGTTACTCCAACTACTTCGGCCATTTTGAGAAGTACGGGAAGAATGGAATCTGAAACAATTTGAACTGTTCGTATAATGTAAAGTTCAAATAACAGGTTATAAACGTTATCTTTTTAAATGTACCTTCGTTATATTGTAATAATTTTCACAGGTTTCTTTGATTTTACAAATAAAATAACTTTCGTAAAGAATTATTTATGTTCAGAGAACCTTTGATATAGGTATGTGATGATACTGTTCTTCCCGCACTTACTCTTACCAACTACAAACTTTAAGCAATACAGTACCTCGCGATTCCTCATTACATTATGTAAACAGATATCTGTATTATAATAATCAACAACGCTTAAATCTTATATTCTAAATTCTAAGATGACAATATACGATTAATTAATTCAATTCAATGCTGAAAAAACTACTAATTAATTTCTTTGATTTCTAAAACCAATTTGGCGAACCATGATAAAACATAACAAGTATTAAAAAATTAAGTAGCTCCAAATAAACATCGTTAATCTAAAAATTCATCTTCAATATAGGTAAAAATTCGCGTGGCATGTGTGTGTGTGTATATGTATATATCGTCAACCTTAATTAATGAGACACACGATGCGAGTCTGTCGAAGAGTCTACACCCTCACGCCCAAGAGAAGAAGCAACGACCGCGTAACCGTCGTAAGCCACGCGGCGCGAAGGTGTAAAAATTTAATTAAGATTCCGCGTTCGCTCGTGCGCGTTTCTCTCCATCCTTACTTCGTAAATTTCAACGATATCGCAGAGAAGTATCACCGCCAAGAAGAAGAAGAAGGAGAAGAAGAAGAAGGCGTAGGTGTCGCGCGTACAGCAATATTCATGAGACGCTGTATGCGGCATGGTAAAAAGAGGCGCGCTGGAGAAAACAGTGTTTTGGCATTAAAATTTTTACGCGACCGTGGGCCGGTGAGATAGAGAAAACGAGGAAGGAGGGCCTCACTTACGCGTTTACGCACATCGTTAACCCGGAGTAGTGTACACGCGCGCGTGCTCGGTCGATCCATAAAGACGTCAGAGGGAGACCACAAATTACGCAAGGGAAACGAGAGAGAAAGAGAGCTTGCGGGTATAAATTATTGTTCGCGCGATCCGTTCATTGCGCCGGGGATATTTTTTTTCGTTTGTTGGTTGGTTGGGCTCGTTGCCGTCTGCGCGTGGGGCGCAAAAAAAGCGCAACGAGCGGAAAGGTATCTATCAGGAGGCTACTGCGTGCGCGCGTGCTCGCAAAAAGTCGATGCTGTCGACGGGAAGGTAGTGTAGTATAGCAGGCTTGTCGTTGTTGTTCAGTACGCGCGCGTGTGCGACACTTACTTCCTTCTTCTTTGGCTTTGCTGTCGTTTTGTTTCTTAGTGGATGTATCTCGCGCTTTCAATGTTTATTTTGCTCCGATTTGTAAGCAAGGTTGCGGGGAACGTTGACGCGTTTGAAATAATAGCACCAGTTCGGCGGAACGATAATTTTTTTATGAAGACAACGATGATGATGATGATAATGATCGTATTGGTCTGAGCATTATAAATCAAGATTTTTCCCTACGCCCGTTAATTAATGATGGAATTTTTATGGTGCAATCGAGTTTAGTGAGAAGCAAAAGTTGATCTCGTACAACGCAGGAATCTCTTTGAACGATTGACGTAAATAGAAGAGCTTCTTATTCATTTGCTTTGGTATAATAAATTATCCTGTACGACATTCAATTTCCGGTTAGTTCTTTAAAAATAATTATTCGTCATTTTTAATTAATAGCCCCCCTACGTGTTTTATAATCATCAACGATTGATTTCAATATCTCATGTAAACATCCAAAACGACGAAAAACACCAACAAATAAATGATCATTTTCATATCATTGACAACCACAACCCACATATACTCCATAAAGACTGCTGTATTTACACTCGAGAAACGTGAAATCGCGATACGACCGCGCGATAATTCCTGCTTCTACACAGTGGTGTAGTGCTAGGGTAGACGTATAAATAATTCATCGTAATCTGGCGTAGAAGAGGACGACAGCAATCCGCGTGGCGAATTTCGGCGCGTACTACTTACGGTGTGTGGCAGTGCAGGTGCCTTAAGCCGACACGCGGTTAAGGCGAAAGAAATCGGATTTCCTAGCGGTGGTGGCGGCCGATTTTTATATGCATGGGCGTATGACATCTGCGCGCGGCGCTTTACGTGCTTCGCCAGCTTTATTGGCTTTTTATTGCCCTACTATTATTGCACCTTCGTGTCCGAACCACTGCCACTATTGTATGCATATATATGTACGTCATATACCATTTTAATTTTGTAGGGTGGTGGTGGGTTCGCGTGATAAGACGAAAATCAATTTTTATTATATTAAGACCGAGGTGGGAATTATTACAGCGGGGAGTTGGGAGTGTACATGAGCGTAGTAATAATTGTATATATACGTATAGTGTATTTAACCTTATTGATGAACTCAGTAACTATATCATATGTTTATATTATGATTCATCTTTAGTAGCCTATAGACAATTTAATAATAGAAAAACATCTTGAAACTTCTTCAATTTGACATCATAAACCATTGACCTGAAAATACTTCTCGCAGTGATAATGTCCCAAGAAGAAAGTTAAATTAACATTCTAATTACGCTGCTACTTATTAAGAAATACCACACACTCATCCAGTTAAATTTCGCAGTAACGCAAAAGTTCAATATGAACGCCTGACTCCTAACAGTACCCCGCCGAAATATTTCACAATTCCCACGCGCGCGTGCGCTATGCGCACTTAATCTCGCGAAATCCCGCAGTCAGACTTCCTCCACCTCTTCCTCCTCCTCCTCCTCCTCCCTCGACACATCCGCGCAAACTGCGCCTCGCAAGTTGCAGCGAAGCACCAAATCATCTCGGCATCGCCGTATAACTTCAGCCTCTACTGCTGCTGCTGCTGCTGCGGCACACGTTGTAACGCGCAGTACGCGGCGCGCGTGATGGTAATCATCGGCGTGTAGAGCCGCGCGTTCTCAAACATACATACATACATACATACACATACATAGGTAAGGAGACGCGCGTATTCTACCGCTTCTCTTTGGCAAATACGAAGGAGAAGGTCTGCGCGCGGGGGCGCGTGTGTTTGTCCAGGAGGCCATTAGCACTACGCTCTCGTGGATCTCTCCGATTTTATGCTAACTTCTATGCGATGGTTTGTATATGGAAAGAGAGAGAGAGAGAGAGAGAGAGAGAGAGAGAGGGGGTGGAGTTGGCGCTGTGAAGGAGTAGAACTTTACGTTGTAGAGAAATGCACGGGAGGATAGATTGATGGTGCGCGTGTAATGGGTTCTTGGTATAGAGCTTTACTCGGTTGGGTAAATATAGGGACGACGTGGTGGATGATTGTTTGGCACGGTGGTCAAGTGAATTTAGAAAATCAAGTTTTCGAGAAATTTCATTATTATACGCGCACCGTACATTCCGAAGTCTTTGTTTAGTTTCCACGAATCCTCTTAGATTTCCGAAACTGCTGATGTACGTCAACAATAATAATTCATCTCGAATCGTATCATCCATGGGCATTAAGACACGATTCCCATCAATAATAACCCCTTCGCATACGTACAATGTACACATTATTAAAGCATTAGCTTGTATATTCAACGCATTCCCTTAATTCGTAATAAAGCTATCGACCAAATATAGCGGATGTCTTTACGACTCTCCACCACCCTACGCCACCCCTCTAGTATGCCAATAATGAGAGATAGCAGGTCAAGGTCATAATTCATTGATTCGCCATCGCTCGCGATCCCTCTATATATATACGTCCCGCGTTCCGTGGCTCAATATAGAGAACTACACGCAAACAGCACTGTTTCTCTCTCTCTCTATCTTCCTCTGTCTATCGATTGCGAACAGCCACCTGGTCAACATCCATAAGGAGTCTTTGTTGTACCCCGCATGTCATCTCCAGGACACGGATGGCACACATACGTATACACACACACATACACGCACACACCTTTTGTCTTGTGTAATCGGAGCTATTAATAGACTGATGAATTCGACATTTTGTTTACTTAGCTAAATCTGGCGTGCTATTACAGGATATTAATAGCCATTATTGTACTGAATACGAAAACTCATCTATATCAATTCGCTCAAATTGGCCGTTTTATTTATAGTATAACAATGTCTTCACTTTTACAATAAATCTATCGTGCAAAAAAACAACAATAAATAAATAGTTATATAAAGTGATTTTCTCACTACATAAATAGAGCTAAAACCAATCTCGGAAACCGACTCGAGTTCCCGGTAATTTTGAAAACAAACAAACAAACCCATACCTTACAATAGAGCATTCAAAACAGCAGCGCAGTCCCCCTTGCGAAATCCCTGACAACCTCAAACGCGTCGAGAAACACAGACCATCCTCGCCTTGTCTTACCCCTCGGCTCGTCGTCTTATAAAACGTGCTACGGCTATAGGGTGCATGCGCTCTGGGAATAGCGCATCATGCGCCGCCGGATGGAGGCGAGCGAACGAGCAGGATACCGGGGGCAATTACGCGGGCGCGCGTATACCGATGGCATCTTTATTAACCCAGCGGTAGCCTTCTCTCTCTCTCTCTCTTTTTTCCCCTTGCGTTTAGCGACTTTCCTTCTTCGATTTCTTATCTCTCCCCTCACCTATCTCTCCGATCTCGTATACTCTTCCACTCGTCACTCATCAATCCTTTATACCCTTTTCTTTTGCTATCTCTAACGCGCGTTCGATGACTTTTCGAGAACTTACGGTGGTGCGCCTTTCCTTTTTTAGTTTGCCATTTTTAGAACCTACGCAGGCATACACACACACACACACACACACATATATATATAGACACCGCCATAATTATCTGCGCTAACTACTAGCATGTATACGCACGTACGGGCAAATCCGTCTGTCTTTCTGGCGAGAGAGTACGTCTTGTGTCTCTCGCCCCTCTGCTCTGGAGATGCGTAGATCCCTTTGTCTGCCACAAGTGAACGCTCGCTTAGTCATGTGCTTGCTGTTGCTGCTGCTGCTGCTGCAGGAGGAGGTAGTACGTGTACTTATATACGCGTGTATACTGGCGAATGTAAAGCGCGATGTATACGCACCGTATGTAGCAAGCTCGCCTTGAAGGAATGCTATAATACTGCGAGGAGACTGTTGTTCCGTGATGATGCGTATGAAGATGTAACGTTGATGCGCGCACCGGGAATTAATGCTGCTGAATAAATCTCGCGCGCACGCGAGAGTGAGAGAGAGAGAGAGCGCGCATGTGATGCGGCTTTTGAAAAATAAAATATGTTAATTCGGCCGTTAAGGGGGGGGGGGGAGGGGGCATTGGAGAGTGGGGCTATTTTTAAACTTTATAGCTGTTGTAAAAACGTTTTGAAAGTTTATATGCAAGCGCAACTGGCTTTGAATGTATAATTTTCATAAGCATAGATTCATTGAGCTGAGGGTCCATTTGATGAGCAATAAAATTAAAATGAAAGAGTGAAGCAAGGAAGAAATATAACTGACGTTCCTATTGTTAAGACAGTATAGGTAGATAATGAAAAATAGTTATATTGCATTAAATAAATAAATAAATAAATAAAAGTTATAAAAATAATTGAAGGCAAAGGACAGTATTTCATTAGCAATGATTTAGGAAAACAAGTCACACACAAGTCCGAAAAATTATCGCGCTCCAAAGTCCCAAAAAGTACTTAACAAATTCCTTGACCCGTGTCTCTTACATATACCCTTTCTCCTGCATCCTTCGCTCAAGAACTACCTACGACCACAATCGCGCGAGGCGTATACACTCGCTTCCACGCGTAACTAAGTCGAGGGCGGACGTTGCCGCCGCCGTCGCTATACTGCTATGCTGCTGCTGCTTCTCCGAGACGACGTACACACACAAGTCGGCATGGGAAGTTGTAAGTACATTCTGGGCGATCCTCGACGCCGGCGCTTTTGCGCGACAGCTCCCTCCTCTTCACTCTCATACACATAGACATACACACATATACGTACGCGCGTTCTCTCGTATCCTTGGAACTCGTCTCGCTTTCACCGCAACAGGTCTATAGGGCTGCGCCATGGCGCTTCTCTCTCTCCCATTCTTCTTGTCGCCGCGTTGTTAGGGAGCTCTGCCGCAGATTTATCGCGGCCGGACCAAGTTCCGCTGGAAAGCGAGTAGTGTGTGTATGTGTATATATATATATATATATATATACACACACATGCGTGGTTCGCACAGCTAATCCTAATTCCGAACGAGGCTGCTATTGCTGCTGTGCGACTTCTTTTCAGTAGGAGGAGGGAGTTACGCGTTTGTGTCCTTTTTTATCGACGGATACACTTTTCCATTTGCGAAGTTCCTTGCTGCACGGAGATAAAACCTATCGGTTTTCCGTTAGTTTCCGGCTGATTCGAATTAATGCCTCGATTCGAGAGGTAGTAGAAGAGAGAAAGAGAGAGAGAGAGATAGAGAGGGAGAGAGAGAGAGATAGATAGAGAGGGAGAGAGAGAGAGAGAGAGAGAGAGAGAGTGAAACTTGCCACGAGGAGCAGGAGGAGTTTCGGACTTTGTATTTTTTTAAAGTTTGGATGGGACGGCTATTTGTTTAGGATTTTGTTTAGTTGTGTTTGGGTCGAGTGTATATTGAAGTTTATTTTCTAGTACGACTGCTAACGAATTTTCTTTTTAGTTCAAGGAGCAATGGTAAATTTTTTATTAAACAATTTTAAACATCAATAAAAGTATAATAAACGAATATTTTAAAATACGATTTCCGATGTTTGGACTGTCCTGATTTATACTGTATTCACTTTATCAAATCAAAATTCAAGTCAACCAAAAAAATTACCATTCACACAAACAATCAGTACCATTATACAATTCATCAAACGAAAATTATTAATAAAACATCAAAAAAAGGGAAACAACTGCTTTTTCCATGCAGTCTGTATACACTTCGATAAGAAAGACCTCGAACAAGAGCGAAAGCGAGTACTGCGAGCGGACGTACGCGCTCGCGCGCGAAGTACCTGTTCGCTCGGCATTCCGAAAATACCGAGCGCAAAAACGAGGCGAGAAGAGCGAGTCTTACATTCGTTTCTCTTTGCCTCTTTCCCCTTCTCAAGCGATAAAAAGCACGCGGACGAGCGAAGAGAAGGAAAATGGCGGGAGCGCAAGCAAGGGAGAGGGGAATGACTTTTACCGTTTCGCGAGAAGAGGAAAGGAGAGAGAGAGAGAGAGAGCGAGGTGGCGCTTCCGCGTGCTCCCTCTTCTCGTCACAGGACGAAATCGAACGACCTACGCTGGGTTTTTGCGGAGTACAGAGCTTCTATGCGACTACGTGTATATATATATAGCGATTGCGTTCGCTGCCGTACGTTTATAGAGGAGTGGATATCTCTTCGGTGCATCGGTGTCGTCGGATGAAGTGGAGTTGGTAAGGGAGGACGGATGCGATTGGAGTACCAGTTTGTGTTCGGGAAAAGCGTAGAGGATGGTGATGAGAATAGGTATAGTGATTGTGGTTTATTGAGATCGAAATCAATTGTGTAACCGCGATGATGATGAAATCCGATGTATTTATTTCAAATTTTTGTTTTTTCGTTATGTTATGAAATTAGACAATGCAAAAATAACTTGATCGTAGTAGTGGAATCAAGTGGTTTAAGAGAAACTTAAATTAGTATAAAAAAATGAATGTACTCGTATACACATATATACATTTAACTATAGCATTCTAAAACTATAAAAGTAATTAAGTATTCTTCTGCAAAATGAAAGATGACATTAAATAGATAAGTTTTTTCTGTCTGCATGGTTATGCAACAGTTATAAAAATGTAAGAGTTTGAAATATTACGGTATTGTTTTAAGAACGTACAATTTTATGATATATATAAGTAGATACTTGTGAAACTCGGAGCTAATGAATGAATAAACTAGAGTATATATTATTAAAATTTATTTTCAGATATTACGGTAAAAGTCCATTGTTTTCCCTTCCAGTAAAAAAAAAGAAATGAAAATATTTTCTCACTGCATCTATGAATTTTATCTAACAATTAAGTACTACCAGTCACGATACACCACGTGCAATCAAGTATATATCATCGCATTGTTTATTCATCACCATTTGCATCGATTCCAAACATGGCCAGATTCTTAGCAAACCCTTTCCCAACCAGATCCATTCTCCCAGGCCCGCTTGCACTCTATATACAAACACACGCAAACATTTTCCCGTCGCGTTCCCCGAAGAATTTTATTAATCACCGACATCGCCACGCTCTTCTTCTGCATCTCTTCGCGAACGGACCATAAAATTGATGGCGAGCCTGAGCCAGTCAGCCAGTGAGCGAGCGAGATAGCGAAAGAGATAAAGCGATATCTGGCGTATATGTATATATATACACACACACATACATATAGACACGAAGACAACGAACGCGTTCGTCGACTACTCGATTAAACAATGGAGGCACTCTTCGGCGGGCCGGCGCATGGCTGTCGGTGGCAGTGTATAAATCAGGAAGACGACTGTAGCTGCGCGCGCGATCGGCCGCAGACCATTTTGCGCACACCTACACGTATATAGATGTGCACATGCATATACACACACACACCTACACGTATATAGATGTGCACATGCATATACACACACACACGTATACATGTGCGCAGGAGGGAACAAACGCGGAACGAGCGCTGCGCTGCATCCGGCAGGAGAGCGACCTCGATGCATTGTGGGAGACTCTCCGTGACTGGAATCTCGCCTCTCCTCTGCCTCCTCTGCTCCTTCTTCTTCTTCTTCTTCTTCTTCTACTTCGTGGCGACGTGTACGCGAGCTCGCCTTGCTCTTCGACGTGGCGCTACTTTGTCTTCCACGTGCGCCACGACACTTGGCTCCTGTCACGCTAGATTCTCTCCTGCGCGCATGTACACGCGCGTGTGTATGTATCTGTGCGTATAAAGAGGGAAGGATGTGTGCAGAAACGAGGGATCGAGGAGAAAAACGCGTGCGATTGAATCGAGAAACGCGAAGGAAATGGAGGGAAGCGTGTAGAGGAGAAGGGAGACGGAACGAATGCTTGATTGTGAAGCGTTTCGCGATTTACAGGCCGTTCTTATACAGACTCGTGTGCGAGAGATTGAGAGAGATCTTTCTTTGACTGACGACGACGCTGTTGCTTGCTAAGGTTGTCGGTTCTTACGCGCGAGCAGCATGGATTTTTTCAGGAGGAGAGAACTTTGACTGGCTGCTTTGTAAGTGTCGTCGCGTTTACGATACGTTGAAGTGTTCTATTGCAGGGTTTCTCTATAAAAAGAGTATGGGAAAGAGAAGTTGATCGGTGGTGGGAGAATGGTGCTGAATGGTTGTTGCATGTGGTTTGCGATACGATTGATTTAGTTTTTATATAGAATCGATTTCGTGACGATTTTAAATGATTTCAAAAATCACAATGAAATCAATTTAAATTGATTACTTGTTTTAGTTACACTTTAAATTTATATATCATCCTATTCTAACACTTCATAGTAAATAAATAAAGTGGACAATATTTTTTCACTTTGTGATTACTCTGCTAATACCTTACAAAAACGAACAGAAAAAATTATAAAAGTAAGCGAAAAACGCTTCAATTTTATATTTGGTTTGTAAGACAATGTTGATTCCTCGAGAAAATATTAACAATTAAAGATATAGAAGAAAAAAATGATTCAAAATGATTTTGCTTCTCAATAATTTTTCCAGAAATATTTTTATATTTAAGACCGTTAATATCTCTTTCTCATATGTATGTGAAACTCCTTCAAGAGTATAGACAATTCGAGCTTTCCTTTGCTTGTCCGGGAATTCGTCATTATCAATTACCAACAAAGTCAATCAAATATTAAGTGTACTTGATAAAAGAAGAAAATTTGATCTTTTCTTTGCTTATCCGGGAATTCGTCATTGTCAATTACCAATAAAGATAATCAAATACACTCGACAAAAGAAGAAAATTTAGTGTTTCCTTTGTTTCTTCAGGAATTCAGTAATATCAATTACCAACAAAGTTAATGAAACATTGAGTACACTTGATAAAATTATAATACCCGAGCTTTCATTCGCTTTTCTCAGCAAAGTCAAGTAAACGTCGAGCCCAGTGTGACAAATTGTTGAAGTATCCCTTCACTCTCCCTGTATCGAAAACTACTATTTTATAATTAAATTGAAAGTTATGAAATGATGATTTTTTTACTTTTATTATGAGTATGCTATATATTATAGAGGATTCATGTAAACTGCATAATTTATATTCTGAGATCCTGAAACATACTCCAAAGTTTGAAAAAATCCCTAACCCACAGGTAGTACAACAAATATCTGCTAGTACGCTCTACTCGTAGTTATTTGTCGTACATAGTATTTATATTTTTTAAACATTTTAAACAAACAACACTCACTTATTGAGATTTTGCAACATTTTTTGGAAAAATGAATACTTTTGGGTTTGTTTATGTCACTTTAAAGTAACGAAAATAGGTTAAGAGTCAATTTATTACATTAATGTATATAACATATAAAAAGACTAAAGTACGGATTTCTAACTTTTTCTTTTACTTTTTTGTATATATAAAAAAAAGAGACCAACATGTGCAACGAATATTTTGCCCTTTTGCCAGCAATGTCTGTAGAACGCCTAGAATATCGTTTGTCGAAAATCGAAATGAATTTATGATTCAAAGGTTACAGGTGCTAGTAAAGAAAGTTTTGTTTTCTGCACATAATGTGATTAGCGATTCATAGTGATTTCAATGATTTCACGTACATGAAATTGATTTCAACCTACCCTGTTCAAGTGATTTCCACTGTGAGTAGCCCCCCCCCCCCGGGTAAAATGTATAATTTAAGTTAATATTTGCGATGAATTACTTGTTATCTTGGTTTGGGAATTAAACTCATAATCATGTTATTTTTCTGTTTCAGGTAAGCATCCGGTTTTTATAGTTTTAGCTTATAAAAGATTGGCGTGCTTCAAGAGAGTAAGTCATTAAATCACATAAGTAAAACCAAATTAATGCTATGTATTCGACAAGACAAGAAGTTTGAAGTGCATCAAGACTGCTATGAATTTATATAAAAAAATTAATTATTATTCAAAATAGTTAAAATAAATTTCTTCGTGTAAACATTCTTTGGACAGTTTGATTATTTTAATCGCTAACTCCAAACAACCAAAGTTACAACCACCAAAGCTGTTGTTCAACAACTATATACTATCTCTTTCGAAACTATTATAGCTCGACTATACGAAACACGAAAAGCCCATAATGGGATCGCCTTGACTGTTAGTCTGCCCTCAAAGGTACGGCAAAACATACGTATACATATACACCAGTTGTGATGACACAGTGTATATTGGAGAGAGAGAGAGAGAGAGAGGCATAGAAGCAGCGCGTGTCGTTGATTTAGGAAGTGTCGAAACAACCATTAGAATATCTTGATACGACCGCGGCGCTTTTAAAGCCTTTTCGGCACGGGGTGCAACATACATAGTATCTCTCCTCCTCCCTCTCTCTATCTCTTCTCACTCTCACACGCTACAATCAATGAGAGCTCGCGTCATTGGACGGCAGCAGCAGCAGCAGCCGCCGGGGAAGGACGCGCAGGCAGACAGGGAGCAGCAGCAGCATCGTTGTCTCTCGCGTGTTATCTACCACCGGGGATACTGTAGCTTTATTGCCTTCCACTGTATTTCGGGCAATAAACGCCGCTGTCCAGCCGGCGCGAAATGGGCTTCCATAAAATTTAAAGGCTGCGACATAAACGGCCGCATATCGCGAGCGTCCGTCTACGTGTATATACGTGTATACGTAACACACGTGTAGTTGTATGTATATAATATACGAAGGACGGTGGACTTTTATGCTGTAGCAGCAGAGGCGGTATATATATAGAGAGGAAGCGCTAATTCTTTTGCCCTCGGATGAAAACTTCATTCGCGTTTGTAGGAGTAGTAGTAGTAGTAAGAGAGGAGGTAGCGTAATGCTTCTTAGCTTGTAAGAGGCTCCAGGGTCGCGCGCGCGCACTTGCTCTCGTTACTTTGACGAGATTTCGGCATGGACGTGAAAATTTTATGGGGATGCTGGGGAAAAAGGAGGAGGGGAAAGGTGGAAGTGAAGGATTTGAAAAAGCCGTAGCGCTAATGAGAGCGTTAACGTTAATGAATAACGCGAACAAGAATTAGCTTTTATAGGCTTTTTTTTTAAATTACAAGTTGGTATAGGGGATAAGTTAGTATCGTGGCGAACGAATTGAGTATTTATTAATTGTAAAAAGTTTTTTAAAAGCTGGAGAGAGAGAGAGAGAGAGAAAGAGAATTCACGATAAAACAACTAATGTAAAGCGGTATGCATATAAAATTACGCTTTAATTATGTTTATACCTTCGAGAGAAATTTTTATGCCTTCCGCCCGTGTAAAATCAAACAGCCGCTGCGTGAACTAACAATCTCACCTCGTAAAATCATTTCACGTGTCAATTTCTTCGTAGCGCGTGCTCTCCATTCGCTCGTTAACGACACGTACATCCGATTGCGACTCTTTCTCGCTCTCTTTCCCTTTTCTCCCTGCCATTGCAAAAACACACGCACGTATACACATACAGAAGGTGCCATTGAGAATGTATGTGAAGTGCTTGCGCGTAAGTTAACGAAACTCGAGTGGAGTTTTATAATTATTACAGTACTTGTAAAGTAAGAAAGTCAGGAGCGCGCGAGTGAGAGAAACAGAAAGAGTACGAGCGAACGAATGAACGAGAGAGGGAGAGAGAGAGAGAAAAAAGCACCAATTACAACTGGAAGAAGTCATGTAAAACGCGCGGGACGTTAAAACAAAGACTTGAAGTAGTTGCTGAAAATGCTTATTAGAGGAGGGGAAGGGAAGTTGAGAATACGCCTGCGGGCCTCTAATGTATCCGCGAATAAAGTTTTTCTTCGAACGGCGCCACTGCGTCGTGTGTATATCCTTATTTTTGTGTTTTACCAGGCAAACAACAAACGGCGTAATTTATGCGAGCTAACTACGGGGGCGCTCGCAAGAGAGAGAGAGAGAGAGATAGATGGAGTCTCTCGTTACCTCGGTCAAGTAGCTTCACGAGGCGTATGTATTTTGCATCGGAAATTCGAGCATATTCGGATATTCAAATATACGAGATACTAATCTGTTTGAATGTGAAATCCGAATGCGCGGATGTTTAATTTATCCGGATATCCGTCTCACGCATAAATGTTCGCAGTTTACGCGTTATTTTTGTGTTTCCGCGTCCGTTCACACCATCAGCTCAATCGTGCAACGCGAAATGTAACGCTTGCAACAATGTTATTGCACAACTAATATTTGCAATAACACGCGAGGGCAAATGTGTTGTAAAATATTGTAACTCAAAAGTAACGAAGATTCATTCGAAACGCCGACGAATCTATAACAAGAATCTGGAATGTTGTTTGTAATTGTCATTATCGTAAATTCAACATCGCCAGGATGAAACACGACTACATGAATAGACGTGCATGCACGCGCTTGTGTTCTGCTCCCACACTCACACGCGTGTATAAGGCAGGCCACACAATCTCATTTACTTGTGGGATTGTCCAATTAGAAAATTTATTTTAATACTCCACTTTATACATATATTTTTTTTCCAACGCGCGCCAACCCGGGAAATGAAGTAATTATTTATGAGATAATTCCTTTAATTAAACAGCGCCTCGTATCTCCGGCGTGAAAACTTTTACAAATTACTTCGCGGAAAATCTGCAATTGCAGCGCTACTGCAGTATACTATACTCACTCGCTGTACCTCCCGCCGCGCTTACTACAACGTTACATCCACCCAAATACATCTCGGTGTAACGCCGGCACATTTTCCAAATTGCAAGAATGTAAAAAATTAATTGCCGTTCCCCTCGCGCGCCAGCCACGAGCTAAAGAATCGTTCTTTCGGTAGAGAACCTCTGATGAAGAAAATCCCGAGGTACGACGGCGAGTGCACTCCTTTACAAACGAATCAAATCTTAATAAAGGCGCTAATGAGCGAATCCTGCGGGATGGGGCGCGCACGAAGGGAAGAAGAAGAAGGAGGAGGAAGAAGAAGAACTTAAGAATAAACTCTCCTTGCATTAAGCCCCTGCGGTTTTGTGGCCGCCTCCGCCTTCACCTGCTCCGCATTCCTCTGGATATTCGTCTCACGTTTTCGCAACAATTACAGTTATTATTATGCCCGGGCGCTGCCGCTGCTGCTGCTGCTTTTCGCAATTTTATCTCTCGGCCGCTGTCTCCTTCGCTCTGTCTTTGTGTTCTTTTTTTCCTCTTTTGCTCTTCGTCTTCGTGATTCCCCGCTCTTTTTCCGTCTCATTCCGCGCTGCGCTGCGGCGCAATTATCAACGCGCGATTCCGTAAATTTCCGGAGCGCGTGTTGCCACTGTTCGCCAATCTTTACTCGCATCTCATTTGAAATTACAAGTGTCAGTGGAGTCATTAGGTTCATTTTAAACGGGCTTGTGGAATGTGTAATTCCCTAGCTTTTATTAAGAAGGAGGCGTGCGCACGTTTGTTTTCGTGCAAGTCTCTTGTTTTTTTTGTTTTGCTTGATGTTTCATCTTTTTCAGTTTTATTTTATTTTTTTTTAGTTCCTTCGTCAAATTCGAATTTAGTTTTTCCAAGTGGGAATATCGATTCATCTTTAACCGGACTCACAGTTGAAGAATCCCTTCATTTTTACTTTATTCTTAAAGTGCTCCCACAATATAAGTAATGGAAAGAAAAATTGGAAAAGAAACCTTTTAGAAAGATGTAGAAATCAATAGCAGGGGGAAAAAGAACAATGGCCGAAGATAAGATGTGGGGGAGGATAACTAGAGTAGACAAAAAGGTTCATGAAGATCAATGATGCAGAATTGTAAAAGTCGAGAGAGAGAGAGAGAGAGAGAGAGAGAGAGAGAGAGAGATATAGAAATAAGAGGATAATTCGGATAATTGGAAAGTAAGGAAATGAAAGAGACGGAAGAAATGAAAATCGCTTTAAGAAAATATCGCTGGAAGACGTCGCTGCGTGAACGTGACGCTGAAATAAAAAAGTAATAAAATACCAAAAGTTGAGAAATAAATGTACTGTGCGACGGTATTATTTATTTTATTAACTATAGGCAAATTAAAATCAGGGGATTATTTTAACAAATAATAATAATATTAGATATATAAAATAAAATACAAAATATTTAACGACAAAAAGCTATTGTTCAATCTTCGGCCGTGAATGATATACTGGCTCTTTTGTTATGAAAGGAATGTAATGGTGAACTTAATTAAAAAGTCACAGCGCGGAATTCAATGCTCGTTATCCACTTGATTTTTCGGTAATAATTTATACTTGTAATGTGAACGTCATTCGAAATTGCTCTACACTCTCGATGGTCTGCAAAAAGACCGCATGCCTTTGGCGTATAATGTTCTCAGACTTGCTAGATCGCGAGCTCTGGCGCACACGTCGAAATAAACTACTATAATTAACTTTAAAAGGCTTAATTTATATTTGAAAATATAATTACTCCTCCGTGACAATGATATCGACTGTCATATGTTGTTTTCCTGCATAACTCACAACAATAACACAAGAGTTCAAAAAACCAGGACGAGTGATTAAAAAGGATAACAATTATATGATTTTAATAGTTAAACAATGAAACTTTAGCATACCAAGTAAATCATTTATTTCATTCCAAAAAGGACAAAAAACAATCCATCAAAGCCGAAATTCCATATTCAAACATCGCCAAGCAAACAAAACCTTCCCCCGTCAGCGCATACCTATGTATACCGTACATCCGGCAAGGGCTCGCTCGCGCACAGAGAGCTCGAGTACCAGAAAAGAGATCGCCCGCAGAAATCGGCCTCACACGTATATATATACACACATACATATACTACGAATCGCTCGCGATCGCACCAAAGGGAATCTCGCTCCAGAAACCAGACCCTGCAAACCAGTCTCTCGTTCTCTCTCTCTCTCTCTCTCGTTCTCTCTCTCTCTCCTTCTCTTTTATTCTCTCTCTTTCTCTCCGGGTGGTGTACAGACATCGAGAGGGGATAGCTGACCCATGACCTGAGAACCGGGCCAGCAGCAGCCGTCGTTTTCTCACGTAACAGTTACGGAACTCTAAGGGCTTGCGTTTGCGCGAGGTCTTGATCCGTGTTAATAGTTCGGCCGGGCGTTATAAAGCAAAAATTGCCTGCTCGGTTACCCCGGTAAATAGTTACTGTATAGCGTTCGCGTTCCTCTTCTTCTTCTTCTTCTTTTTCTTCTTCTTCTCACGAAGAAGAAAGAGAGCCGCGAAGTCTTTACGCTTTACGCTCGGCAAAAGATTATTGGAAAAGCGTTACGACGTTATTACCTTTACGCAGCTTACTTTTTTTTATCTGCGGCGCGTGTGCTATGTGCGCAGTCGCGGCTCGCGTCGTTGTTTATGGGGTGTGATGCGGTTTAATTATCGGAGCGTTGAATGTTCGGTAAGTTTAGGTATAATGGCGAAAATATATTTCTGTTTTTTTTAGAATATGTCGAAATTTTATGCATTGTCATGTATGTACACACGAGGTTATATATAGATACTTGCATAAATAAAACATTTCGTCGATGCTTTTATATTGGAAAAGTTCAGAATAATTTTTCTCTATAGAAGTACAGCTCAATTGTTCCATTATAATCTTCTTGGTTCTATTGTTCGTGAAATTTTTCATAGAAAATCAAAATGAACGTTGAACTAGCTTACAAAACAATCGATCCAACTGATATGCGAAAAAATTCCCATGTTTATTCAGCATAAATAATTCTCAAAAATGAAAATATTCATAAAAACAAGCATAATCATTGAAATCTACATATTCACCACCATGTCTTAGTAGAATAAGACATCAAACGAACCAATTTCCATTTAAACCCTAGATCCAAAGAATCCTCGACGCAATAACGATCGTCCCCATCATCCCGTCGAACCCTTTAAAACTTAACGCTCGCGCATTAACCGCCACTGCATCGCTATATTCCACGCGGACTAAATAAAGCGCACAGAGCTTTGGAAAAAAAAAGAAGACGAACACGAAACAATCTAGCCGATTCGGATAGTAGCTAAATTTTATCTCGTGCTTACCGGTCAGAGAGAAACGGAAGAGTGAGAGCGCGAGATTCTCGAATTCCTTATACTACTGCGAGATCGTATAAAAATCTCGTTACTTCGGGAACATTAACCGGGCGGAAGAGCCCCCTTTTATGCCCTAAATCCCCTATCGGCTTCCGCGAACCCGACGCCGCCGCCACCGCCCGCGTCGTGCACTTACTTCCGTTACATCGCTTTCGCGCCCGCGCGCGAGTGAAAGAGGGCGCGCCGCGTAAGATTGCGAAGGTTGCGTATATATACATAGATTAAATGAGGGGTAACACAACGTCGCTCGACGGTGTCTTTGTCTAGCAATAACGTTTTATTAGGCTGCATGCGCATGTACATGTATATGTGTTTCTTTACAATCGGTGTTAACCTATAATTTATTAGAATTGTATCAGTGATCCTTGGATAACGAGTGGTAATGGTCGAAATTAAACAGACCATACCGATACTCGTTATAGTCTTTCTTCTATTGTAACAGTGATTTGTGACTAAGGAAAACTACACGTACCATATAGCTTTTTCTTACGTATACACTCCCTTTAAGTACACGACTCTTTTAGTCACGTATATATACAGGTGCATCCAGCGACATTGCATGATTGCTGAATTATCGATGAGCACAAATACGTATATATATCCTCGAGATGGCACGAGCTTTCGTGGGCGCATTTCTATATAAAACCCTTCTACCTTGTTTTGACGATTCTTAAAGTCGATAACTTCCTGTCGTCCTCCTCTACAAAAGTATTCAATTTGTTGTGAATGTTGATTACCAGCCGGTGAGTAAAGAACAGAATTGATGATTAAAGAGGGTAATGGATGGACGCGAGAGTTTGCTGTTGGCTTGTTAGACTTGAGATTTTGAAACTAACGGTAACAAATGTAATAATTACGAAATTTATTATTGTCACATATTTTTAAGCATTCACTTAAACGTACACGAATAATTTATATTTATCGCATCAATAGGAAAAAGTTGCAGTGGAAAATTCGAGTTTCGAAAATAATCTGATAAAATAAAAATATTCTCGAAAAACAGCATTTCTCGTGTTGAATTTTCGTAGCTCTAAACTTGAAATAGAACACGTTCGAAAGATGCCAAATATGTTTGCGAAGCTGGTACGACTGCGGTGAAAGAGAGAGAGCGAGAGAGAGGGAAGAGAATCTGATAAAAAGTAGTTCAATTTTTCAGTCGTACTTCTGTAACTTTTACCACATGAGCTGGAGTCGTCCTAAAGTTAAAATTAATAAGTTCACTTTGACGCCGGGAAATAGTTCGGAAACTCTCAAGATAATATAGATAAAGCATTTCTCGTTTATTTTAGTGCTATCCGCTTTTTGGCTCTCCATCAGCGTGCATATCTGCCATTCTACGCTCCTTCTCTCAACCCTTTTCAAACTTCGATAGTGACGCGCAAATCGAAGTATCTATATGAAATTGACGAAAGTGTACAAATAAACTGTCGCGCGTACAATGATGCATAATTTACAGAATGTTTTGAAGTCGTACAATACATACGGACGCGTGTCAGGCCACAGTTAATCACCCTTTCTCTCGGCTAGTTTCCTTTCGACTTCGTTGTCTCCTTTTTCATCTCTCCCCGCACGTGTAGAATGGATCGAGTTACACGGGACGAAAGAGCTCGGTAGCTTTCGTGTTTTCGCCCACTTCTCTTCTATTTCGAGTCTGAAATATCGTCGCGACTCGGAATTGTACGTGTACATATACATATCCCGCGCGCGGGTTATAATATAGCAGTCGTCGATATAAAATGTGTACCTATTATCCGGAAACGTTACACGTTTTTCCAACTCACGTGCATATAACATACACGGTTTGCTTTTTCAATTCTTCGCGCTGTTTGACTTTCGCGAAGGTACGTATGTACCTACGTATGAGGGAGATATTCGCGCCTCAGATGATTAATTTCGCTGAAAGTGAGAGTAGAGAAATGAGGAGAGGATACTCAGCTTCGAGCTATACACGGCGAGAGAAAGAGAGTTGTGCGGCCGTTGCTGCTATATACTCTCTTTTTTTGCTTCCCTCTTCCTCCCCATCAACGTCGGCAGCGCTGTATAGCTCTCCTCGCTCTTTGCTTTCCCAATGTTCGCCCACTCGTCCGTCCGTCTGCCCGTTCGCGCTTTTTCCTCCCCGTTTCACTTTCGTCGTCTGCGCTGATGTCTCGTCGGCAGTGTGCCGTGTCGCTCGTGTTTCTCGTTTTCCTGTCTCACGTTCGGCGTAATCATGGTTTCCCAGCTTAAAAGAAAATTTTCATTTGACACGTACGTTCATTATTTTCCTCGGAATAGTCTTTCACTTTAGATATATGAATAAAAAACCTTCGAATTTGTCGATAAAAAAATAAAGAAAAATATTACAGCTACGTAAATGTTCATCAATAGAATTCGTTTGTGTGTTCTATGAACTCGAACGAAAAATCGTGAAAATAAACTGATAGCTATTCGCTAGTTAGCATGGCAATGATGGATCGAGAGGCTTATACCACATATATATAGCGACATAATATATCCGGCGCACGCGAGGACGATCGACAGGTCCCGTCGCGTGATGACGTACGCCTGGGAATACACATTTTCGTTGGAGGGAGTCGACTTATTTTCTTTAAGTAAAAAGAAGTGTAACTCGATTGGGCGTCTGCCTCTTGAAACGCGGCTTTTTACGGCGCTGTCTTTCTTTTTTAGTGGGAATTCGGTGGTGAATCGCCGATGAGCTCAGTCGACGACATTTGCATGTCTCGATTGCTTTATTACTCGACGCGCATTCGCAATCCAGCTGGGAGTTTCTTTCTAATAGATTTCGTATAGAAAGGATTTTAGTGAATTGAAGAATAAGTAGGATTAAAATTATCATAGTTATAATAATATACATTAATATGTTTCTTCATATCTGGAATATGTAATTGGATAATGAGAGCAAAGAAAATACATACAACGTTAAGTATTAATTTTATAGAAAAACAGTCATTTCCATGAATCACGTTGATTTTCAGCACTAATTCCGCATTCACAGAGATTTATTTACAACGCACTGATATACGTACCACACACGAATCATTAACTGTTCATTTGTGAGCCCGCGTATACGCGCACACAAACACCTCATTCAAAACAAATAAACCAATCCCACGCGCAGCATATACTCTCGAGCTTTCCCTCATAAACTGCGCCCCTCCGAAACAATGCTTACAAAATCCTCGCTGCTCACCTCAATCATCCATTTTTCCCTTTCTCTCCTCGGGCATGCATGCATATCACCTCGATAATTCATCACCATCTTTCCATACCCCCTCCTTACAATGAAAATAGAACACGCTTTCAGCTCTACACTTTGTATATACACTTGACCATAACGTTGTACATATAGGAGACAAAACGTGCGGCCGTCCTCCTCCGCTCTTCGTTAACGACGCTTATTACACCTACGTCGCCTTTCGTTTGTCTCATTAATTATTTTGGCCGAGCCGCCACGGCGGCGCTTCTCTCTCTCTCTCTCTCTCTCTCTCTCTCTTTCTCCGACGCGCATTGTGTCGCGCTTGCGCGCCGACAAATCATGCGCACGCGCTTGCTCGCGCACAGAGACGCGTCCGCGATTTATGCACGCGTGTGCGGCGCGCCGTTCAGGCGAAAGAGAGAGAGAGAGAGAGGGAGGGAGAAGGGGGAGGTAGGAGAGAGAGACTAACTTTGCGAGCTCGTTGAGGCATGACTGTGCCGTGGAGACAGCCTGAAAGGAAGGCGAAGTGGTGTGTTTATGAAATATCGAGGTATAAGTGGGCGGCGTTTAATTGGTAATTAGATCATTGTGGTTTTATGAAGTGGCGGTAATACAAATGAGTTTCCAAGGATTTTTGCTTGGACATGTATGGTTATCTTATGATTCATAATTTTGCATATTAATTTCATTTATTATGAATTATTTTAGGTATACTTGGAAATTTTCAAAATCGTTTCAAAATCGTTTTTATTTTATTAGGATTCTATAAAATTTTAAAAGAAATTTGATTCTCTTGAGTAAGTAAGTTAAGAAAAATCCGATCAAGGATTTCGCAATGGCACCTACAGTGGCAATATTTTTTGAAATTCATGAAATTCCAAACTATGTAAGATAGTCTAAGTTTTTGGCGCTTATCTGGAGACTGTCCAATTTTATACATGTTATTCATACGCATTTATTTTCGAAAATTTTTTTTCTCAAGACGTTATGCAAATATGTCTTAAAATAAAAAACTAGTTTTATCAAACATTGCTACACCTATTATAACAAGTCTGTTTCCAATCCATAATCAAAATATTCTACCCAACCATCATAAATCACATCAGAACCATAAACATCAACAAAACGGTCCCTCCCTTTTCTCTCTTTCTCTCTTACCGCAACAATGCACTAATAAGCAATTATCACATTTCAAACCACCGCTATATGTGCCCACGCGTGCGCGCGTCTCCCCCCCCCCGTCGAAAAATCGGCACGTCTTCCCCATGAATCATCGTGTCGGTGGCCTCCCGCGTATTACCCACTCATCTCCGTTGCGGAGGCTTTTTTTTCCCCTGTTGCTGACGCTTCACTCTCTTTCTCTCCATTGTCGCATTGTCTCTGGCATTGGCGAGCGAAGCGGCTATTTTCCGGGTCGGGGAGCCGGAAATTACGCGTGCGCTGGCGCGGATTTCGGTATAATTATTAAACTTCCCCACCTCCGCCGCGTATATCAATACGAGCGTAATTTTTAATAGTTGCCTTGAATTATTGAGGCGCGGTTTGCAAAGTCGAGGAATCGATCGCGTTGATTGGAAGCGATCGGTCGTGCGATGATGAATAAAAACAGATATGTAGCTATAGTGTGGTGACAGGGGACAAAAGGCAGATAGGAAATAATTAAATGGGTGAATGGGCGGTCGGTTTACTTTTCGTGTTTGAGATTGTGGAAAATATGTTAATGAGTGAGTTGGATGGCGTTTTTGGTTTTGATATGCTAATGAAAATATTTTTGAATTCGTACACATTTCATTTAAGATACTCAGTTTTAATGATTAGTGGTGGAATTGAAAGGAAAAATTTTACAAAGACTTTGATTTTAGGTCGAATAGAATGCTCAATTTACCAAAATATTATACTTCCATTGATGTCATTTTAATAATCCCATTCATTCGTGTATTTATTTTAACGTAATACTTTAGCACTTGACTTTATGAAGTACTGTAAAGAATTTTCAAAAATATTATGCTGCTCGAACTGAAAAGAATTTCCAAACAAAGCAAAAATAACAATCACGCACAATTGTCATAGCCGGCATATTTACATACAATAAACGTAGTGCACTTTCAATCGTACTTTCTGTCTCTTGCTTTTCTCTCTTTCTCTCTCTATGCGTGTCATCAATAATTTTCACCCTAATATCGCGTTACGCGCAGGCTCACAAGGGTACACGTTTAATTTATTACCCTCCCACCCCTCAGCATGCGTGCGTGCTTTGGTAATTCGGATTTCGAGCGTGACACTTTCAAAGGCCTCTTAATTTACTCGACTTCGACGAGCCCAGACAGACTCTCTCTCTCGCTCTCCCTTTCTCTCCTTCTCCCTTTATACCGGCGCACCCCGTTAAAAATGCATTTTTCACTCGTCGCTGGGCGAGCGGAAACGCGAAAACAAAACTTGTTTCGCCCACGAGAAACGAGTGAGAGAGAGAGAGAGAGAATGAGAGAGTCAATTACGTCGGCTGTCGGTACTCCGGGACTAAGGTTAAATCCACAATTATCTTGATTACGAGTAAATTAACTAATTACCTATTACGCGACTCGCCCGTCCGTCCGAAAGCAATAAAACAAGTATTTCACGCGTGACGTCGCCCCTTCGCTCGTTGTGGCGGTTGCCGCACTCCGCTGCCACCTGCAGGATGTATATATATGCCGCTTGCGCCGAGCGAATAAAGCTTGGGCCGTGAAACGAGCGACGGAAAGCGATTTCGGGACGGTTTTGCTCTGCCTGCAGCCGCCAGGTTGAGAAGGCGGGGGAAGGACAAAGGGCCGCCGGAGAAAATTAGAGTAACTGCGCGCAAGCGAGTTCGGATAGGGAGTTGAGGGGGAGAGCGAGAGTGAGATGAGTTGAAAGGTGCGCGCGCGTTATAAAGTGGATTTGTTAAATAATCGCGTGTTACTGCACGAGAGTTTAATTTGAGTTTACTTTGAAGTGTGGATAGAAAAATTATTTTCTTCGTTACGTACCGTTACAGTTTCATTGCGCAGAATTGCACGCAATTCAAACTAGTAGAATAGATATACATGTGCTATTGAGAAGGCGCGGGTTTTAAATATACTTGTCTAAACATTTCATTTATTTCATTTATTATCGTGTTATACGTCTAATTTATAAATATTGTCGTAGTAATTCTTATGGACAATATTTGATTTGAAATAAATTTATTCAATTTCAGATAAAGCGTATTATATGTCTTTATTAACGAAAGAATAAATTATAAATTATTTTAGGTTTATTTAGCAATAATATGCATCACAAAATAATAATATTATTCAAATTTGATTTCGAAACTTTATATAGTTCGATTTATATTTTAAGAGCTATTATTGTATCATGAATATTTAAATCGTCGTTGCTTCTAGTTTTATTATTCTGAATTAATGGAAAACAAATTAACCACTATTATAGCAATTTAATTTAGTCAGAAAACTGTTGATAGGTAAAGTTTATTCTCTATTATTTGTATATTGAAACATGACTTAAAGATTAGCCAGAATTATACGTTGCAAAAATGTTTAAACTCAAACGTCTATACTTGTACGTCGGCCTACACCTACAATATCAGATACTTGGCGCGCAGCGAATCCGCGTCGCGAACGAGACGAACAAACGGAATCCAATCTAATTATCCGTAATGCGCCGGAAGTCGGAAACGGAGACTCGCTCCCCCCTGCCACCCGCGTTATTCATTTGTTTGTGTTCCCGGCCATCTCATACCTCTTGTCCGCGTGCTCTTCATCCCTCGAGCTCCCTCTGTTTGTTTTCCCTTCTCTCCCCTTTCTCTCTCTCTCTCTCTCTCTTCTTTTTCAGTATCTCATTATATTTCTTGCCTCGCGCCGTCTCTTTTTCCTATCGTTCTCCTTCTCACTCCGCCACCGCGAGAACAAGTTTTCCCTTCTAGTCTGATGAGTGCTCTCGCGTTAATCTACCGCGCCGTCTCGCTTTTGTCTTTTTCACTTTCCCGCCCGTCTTCGATGAATCTTGAAGTCCGGAAAGTTTGTCGCGTGGGCGCGCGCGCTTCGCGTCCTTCCCGCAGTGAGCAAGAGCAAACTTTCCTGGCGCCGGATCGTTTTGACCACGGGACAGCTTATGCGCAACGGCGGCGAGCTTTTCTTCCCAACGAACGAATTGCATTCGTCGACGGCTGCTGCTGCTGCTGCTGCTGTTGTTGTTTGTTGTGCGTCGGCGGATTTTTTGCGTGTATAAAGGAGAGTGAGAGGAAATACGGGGTTCTGCGTTGAAGTATTTATCCGGGTGGGAGAAAGAGAGGAGTAGAGTCGGGTGGATGCGACGCGTCGCAGCTTGATGTTTTGGAAAATTTTTAGATATTTATTTGGACGGAAGTGCAGAGAAAAGGAGAAGAGAGGGATATGCGTTTTTTGTAGGGATACTGAGTTTTTTGAATGGCGGGAGCTTTCACGTTTGCACTTTTGATTCTCGGAGTTTTTATTATAATGCAAAGAGAATGTTTATTTTGATCATAAAATCTAATAAAAATGAAATGATTGATAGAAATAACGTTTTAATTATATTTACGTTATAAACCCCAAATAGGTCAAAGTTGTATTTTAACTACAGTTAAATTCAAAACATAATATAAAGTTTAACCTACATTTATATCACATAAATATGTTGCGTATTATGAAGTTCTTTTTTGGACTATTAAATTCCGAATTATCATACTGATGAAAAATAACTCTAATAAATAAAAATATACGAAAGAATGCTAAATTCATTAATATAACATACTCATGCAACAGGTAAACAAGAAAATATTAAATAATATACAAATAGAGGCAAAAGAAAATGCAATCGACTTGCGAGGGAAACTACATAACTTAATGCTTTATTTAATTCAAAGAAAGACATGTCAAAAAAAGAGAGTAAATATTTTATACAACGATAAATAAATGAGAACAGCAAAAGAGATGAGAATAAGTCTTAGGTAATCTCCTTACTTAAATACTAAGAGAAAAAGGATTGACATGTAATTTATAACAATTTGTAAGATGTAAAAAATATACGAAAACAAATAATTCTAATTACGCATTAAAAAAAATAAATATTATTTTCTATAATCATAAAAACTATACCGTAAAAAAAATTTTTATCCTTTTTTCTCTTGCCGATATTGACTTACGATCGTGCGATCAACTTCAACATCGGACCGAGTGCGCGAATAGTTACAGCTGACGGAATTGTAAAGTCCGCGCGCCATCTTCATATTCCATGCCTGCGTTACGATCCCCCGTAAATAAAATTCCTCCCCAGTTTTCCAATCAGCAATTAAAAGTTTCCGCTCAAGAAAGTTAATTTTTTTCCTCCCACCTCCCCATATCGACTTTCGAAATTGCTCCCTCAACCCCTCCTACCCCTTCCTTCTTCCTCTAATTGGACCTTCGCGCACAACGTTGACTGTATACGAGGTATAGGAAGAAAAAAAAATACACTGGAAAATATTTAAGTCCGCGCGCTGCCGTTCTCATTATCGACTCCTCATCTTCCGGTTTTTCAGGCAAGCGCGCGCGAGACTCTCTAGGCGCTACGGTGCGAGGCCGAATATAACAAAAACGACGTCGGTGTTGCGGCCGCTGCCCTCCTATACATCCCTTCCAGATACTTCCAATCGGAGAAAATGGCCATAGCCCGGCGTCGATAGAGAAATAGGTCAACAAATACATATAAATCCGTGAGGTGTTCGGTATCGCGGAAGGTCAGGCCACGGATACACTACTGCTGCTGCTGCTGCTGCTGCTGCTACTTGCTATACTTCTCTTTGAAATGGATGCTTTTTGCTACGAGAAGATGCGCAACGCTCTTTTTTTGCTGGTATTGGAGATAGTTCTATAAAATCAAACGACGAGATGCGTTATAGCAAAATGCGCGGTGTATAAGCGCGGGGAGAAATGGCAATATTGAGAGTTGATGTAATATATGTATATGCAAAATGTCGGATGATTTTGGCTGGAAAGTTGTCGATAAATATGGATTGCGAATTGAATGAAATTTTTTTTATGTCAATTGGGTATTTTAATAATAATAACAAAAAAGTTGAAAACAAAAAAAATAGTTTTTATTAAAAAGAAATATTAATCTGAAAATGAGAGAAATCATCTTGGTTTTAACTCTGGCTATTTTTTATGAATAGCGTAGAGAGTACAAAGAATGATAATAGAAGTTTCATTTTAATTAAATCACTGTACCGATCCTTTTATATTATTTTAAGAAAAACATCACAATAATTTCATAGCGTTTTCCCTCTTAAATTAACAACTACAAAAGGAAATCGAGGTTGTACATCGCTGTCTAAAATAAATTTCCCGCGTACTATATTCAGAATTACTGTTTTCTCTTCATTATAACATTTACAAAAGACAACATTCACTCGGCCTAGATTTATTCACTATATTTACTTTTCACTCCAACATATATTTTTCTCCCCCGAATGAATAAATAGCCAGACCAGCAAAAAGCCCATCAGAACCATTCCAACCTATCCACTCTCCGTGTCCGCATCAGACGGAAAATCCGGCAAAACGTGCAAAGGTGCAGACTCTCCCTACTTCTCTTCTATTCCATCCATCCTTTCGTCTCTCTCTCTCTCTCAAGCTTTTCTCCTCGCACGAGATCGATTTCTCAGTGGAATTCGCTCGTGCTGCCACTGTATATATACCAGGGCTATACAGAAAGAGCGCGTTGGAGCTGCGTTTAGGCTTGCCCGTATACGCACGGTGAGGAGACTGTATTTATGGGGAATAAATTCGCCATCCGACGTAGATTTTACGGTGCGCGTGTGCGTGCGCGCAGGTGAGTACCGATGCGTGCAGGAAACACGTGTGCCAGATTCGAAATCTAGTGGAGTTCGCTTAACGATACCGTGTTATTTCTAAGTTATATATTTGTCTGACATGGTCTTTTGTTTGATGATGCGGTTACTCTATGCTCGTGTGCTAGAAAGTACTTGAATTGTATATTGATTGTATAATTGTTGTGGTATTTGTATTTTGCAGAATCCTCCTGATAGTTTCCCATATCGTATTTAGGAAATTTAAATTTCCTATCCATTACAAATTAAAAGATCTCTTTAGTTTAGTTGTTAAATTTTAGTACACAAAGTTTCTACATATTATTAGTTTAGGGTAGAATTGCTCTAATCGAGTTTGAAAACAAAACAAACATTAAGATATGGGAATTCGAAAATTACACTCCGAAACTCTGTTATTATTACATAATATTTTATAGGATAATATTCTAAACTGTTTACTTAAGGGTATACACTATAAACGTTTATCGTAAGTTTGTAAATGATCTAGATACTATTATCGGTATATCTATATCTTTTAACCATCTCGTATTTTATATAAAAATCATAAAATAAGATAATTTAAAGCTTGAAACATCTAAAAATTAGGTTGCTATATAAATAATATTTCGTTGACAGCTCCGACGAATGACGCAATTAAAGGAAAAAATGAATAACACGATAAATACATTTCTTTCCTTAAAAGCGAAAAGGGATCTCGCGAAACCACCGCCCCTCCTTTTTCCGCGCAAATAATCACATCATTTCCGCAAATTATTCGCAACCATAACCTCCGTCGTATATATTCTCTCTCTCTCTCTCACTCTCTGGCGCGCGCACACTTGCGCAAAACTCCCATCTCTCGCGAACGCGCGCGGGCGAGCTTCGCCTCGCCTCGGGCGCAATTTCCCGCTCTATTTAATGCAGAAGAGAGATTTACAAGGGATTCGCCCGGATGGATCCCGCGCGCGCGTATACCCGCCGCTCGATCGCTATGGAGACGCAATACCTCGGCACGCGCAGAGAGCTAGCGAGCGAGCAAGAGGAGAGAGAAAAAGAGAGCGCGAAAAACGAGAGAGAAAGATATAGAGAGCGACGTTAAGTGCTTCCGTTGGCGGCGGCAGCAGCAGCAGCGGCGAGGGACTTACGGTAATCGCGTTTAGCAATGACGCGCGCCGGCTGCCGGTACTCGCGCGCTTCTATACGCCAGGCTGCGCCCGCGCGTCGTCATAATATCTCTCGCGCATATTTTCCCCGTCTCCCTTGGTTTATTCGGACGCGTGCGCGCGCTCCTTTTACTTTTAGAGGAAGAGAGAGAGAGAGAGAGAGAGAGAGTATAGAAAATTCTTCCGACCCGCTATAAATGCATTTGCACCGATGTTGCGAAGGCGGAGAGAGAAAGAGGGAGAGTAGCGCGTCTTCTCTTCGCCTTCTTCTTCTTCCGCGAAGCGAAAGAGAGGAGGAGAGGAAGGAACTTGCGGACGGGAAAGAGAGAGGCGTTCCTTTTGATGAAAATACCGCGGTCGTCTCGCACCGACGGCGTACTACGTTGCTGCTGTTGCTGCTGCTGCTTTGAGTCCGATAATATTACGTAATAGCGCGCGCTCGTTCATTGAAGGCCAGTATTCCAGGATGTGGTTGAGAAATTGTCTGATCAATCGACGCGTTATTGATTCGCGAGTTTGCGGGAATTAATCGACTGAGGTGATTTACTTTATTCGATCCTTCTTCTCCTACTTTTTGTTTTATAAATTCTTTTGTTAAAAATAGTTGATATTCTGTAGTTGACAATGAATGCTTCTTGTTTTTTTTAAATATAATTCGTATTAAACTATTCATTATTTTCAGGCGATCCAATCAAGTCGAAATGAATTAACTGATGCATGAAATTAATTATAAATAGTAACATGTTTATAAGAGGAATATCGAAAGAAAAATTTTATTAGTAAGGAGAAATTAATTTTATTTTGCGTGAATGATTAAAGGAATGGCGATATTAATAACGGCGAACGATAATGGAGGAATTGCGAGTATTAAAATGAGATTTAATGCGGTAAAATTTTGCAGTCCGGGCCTGAGTTATTCAGCACTTAAGTGATATTGGATTTGACGCTTTGTAAGCTGAAGAGGAAGCCCCGCCGTCTTCGCTGGGAGGGAATTTTCTTTATCGACAATATCGAGTGCTCTAAATGGAAGGTTGACAGTGAAATGCACTATCGATAATCTATAAATAATAATGCAAAATCCATTTACGTCCGGTATTCTGTAATAACTTCTGTTGTAATGCTTACTTTAATATTGATTTAAAAAACGTCTCGTTAATAAGGGAACAGCCATCTGAAAACAATTTGACAGTGAAATGGCGCATTTTAGAATTTATTCTAACTAACGATGAATTTTCAAGTAGGTTATATCATAAGTAGGTTACAGTTTAAATGCAAATGCAAACACGCCCATAATTAGTGAATACCTACCAAATGAGTTATAAGTATATTATTGATTTCGTATCACTGCAGATGTATTTACAATGTACACTTTTCATATTAATCAGTTTATTAAATAACGTTATGATCTATATACTGATTGTATCCTAGTTATAATTTTTTCAAAAAATTTCAAACAACAAATGATTTATAAACCTCATCAACCTGATATTGTTTGAAAATTTCAAAAACTATTTTCTTAAATTAAAAACATTTAATTCTGACTACGGGCTTCGCAATTATAAAATACGAGCAAAAAATCGTCATATAATCAACCGCGATGGTTTTCCAAGTTTCATCACATGCTACTATATACAGCTAAAATGAAGACAAAAGAAAGAACGCGCGTACGAGATAAAAAAAAATTCAAAAAAAAAAAAGGATTTAGCGTCGCCGTTGCGCTCGCGCACGTTTAGAGCAAAGAAGCGTCGTCGAGCGGACGTCCTCGGGAGTTTTGTCGTGGCAGGTCTTCCTAAATCATTCCGGTCGCGACTAACTCGTTCTCTCTCTCTCTCTCTCTCGCGTACTCGCGAAAATATCCCGAGAATTCGGAAGTAAGCGGCGCGTTTCTCCCCCTCTCTCTCTCTTTCTACCCCAGTCCTTTTGGGCGTATATACGCCTACGTGAAATGTCCCAAATAATCTCGAATTCGACGGGACAAGTGGGCGGACCTGGCCCAGGTCCAGTGGTACTTTCTACGCGCGCGCTTTCTGTCGTAGGATGAAAAGTGTTCGCTCGCTCCTATATTCCCTCGGTTGCTTCGCCGCCGTGCGATTTTCTTCTGGTCCCGCCGCACCGCGTTTTCTCCTTTTTGCTCCTCTTTTCATCGAGTCCTTTCTTCTGGCAGCGCGCGCGCGCGGAATTTCGAGTCAGCTCGCTGCAGTAGCAGCAGCCGAAGTTCGCGCGAGCGGGCACAATAAATAAGTTTACATGCCGTTTTGGAGCGACGCATCCGCTTGACCGGCTATTTTCCATTCCGCGCACACGCTGGGTAGAAGCGGGAGGTAGAGTGCTCATGGGATTGCGTCGTATTGTCGAGGATTCAACATCGCGAATGCGCAGAGTCTATGATGGTACGCGCGTGCAACTTGCGTGTCTCGCGCGCCTACTTACCGTTACTGCTTTCCCATTGTATCGTTAAATCGAAGTTCGGAAATTTTAGAATGATTGAAGTAGTATTTTATTAATGTTCTTATTATTCATTCAATATTACTTTATAAATGAGTATACAATAAATTATATATATTTTTCACTATAAGATTGTTTCAAATTATTTTTATATTAGTAATTATTAATGTTAATATAAATATATATAAAATTCTACTACTTTATATAGGACTCATGTCGGTAGAATGATTTATTTTTTTTCAATATGAGACTGATTAAATCATTCCTGTTCTGAATTTACAGCTATCCTATCGTATAGTAACATTTTAAATTTATCGACCGGACAATATTCAATACATCCATCGATATTCAAAATTTCAATTTTGTTTGGACATCTAGGATAATATAGAGCCTGTAGAAAAGATAACATTTGAATGGCCTACTTATTCCTTAGATCAATATTGTTAAAGGGAATTTTTGATAAGAAATCATTCTGCATTAGAATAAAAAATTTTCATAGAACTATCATTACTCTAATATAATAATTCGATTTTTTCTTACAAAGCTCGTAAATAATAGCACTCCCACATGACGAAATCTTCACTCGCCAAGTCAAAGTTCTTAAATGGTAGGCATCATTCAAATCGTGTCCACTGTATAGAGAAATTGTTGGTGCCTTGTTCCCCTGTGCTATAGCTGTAATGTCATCCAATATCTTTCCAATACTTGTACCTATTGAAAAAGTTTTTCGTATCGAATATCACTTGATAAAATTATGAGTTATAATAAAAATTAGTGATTAATCTGCAGTCAATCTTAATAATAACTCATTCCAATAATATCCTTTCACTTCAAAATTGGCTGCAACCATTATGAGACCTTCCGGGAAATAGGGTTTTGTCCAATTAGGAAGTGTCAAATTCATTGCCATTTCAGATATCATCATGTCATAGATATCATAAATTGTTGATGTTTTAGTTATATTTAATCTAGTATATTTAGATGATTGAGGCATTGCAGCTTTGAATCGTTTAAATTCAGCCTTGTATGTATCAAAGTCTTTAATATGTTTTTTCTCTGCTTTAAAACTAATTACGGGAATTAAATGATTTATTTTTATAGTTAAATTTGAGTACGTACAATACACACGTGGAACATTCGAAAGAATACAAAATAGGGTCGTTGTCTAAGGGGGCATGTCTCACGGGTATCGGTTGCCAATTAAAATTTTCTTTCCGAAGTTGTACCGACGTAGAAGAATAAAGAGCAGCAAGAACTAGAAGAAGACTCACTTGTCTATCGTAATCAGTGCTACGGACATAGAGATCTGGAGGAAAATAATAATCTCCCAAAAAATGGTCATATCGTTTGCGTAAGAGTTTTCTAAGCTGATATTCACATAGCTTCCCATTCTAAAAAAATATGTTCTATTAAATTATATTTCAATATATAAACGTGAAAGAAAGTTAACCTTTTAACAGTCTGAAAGTCAATAAATTGTCACAATGGTTATCAAAATATTTTGAAATTTTCTATGAAAATTAATATTTTTTCTATGATGGCTGTCAAAAGAATAATAAACAAGCTATTTATTACATTAGTTAATCCACCTACTCGAAGTGGATAATAGTTGCAATTGTTATAAGAATAGTTTGGGTATCCAGCGTCTGAATCCGGAAGTCGATCGCCATGCCTGAAAATCTTTGTACAGCATTTAATATATGAACTTTTTTTTCAAAATTATTGTAAAAAATACAGTAATTTACTAAAATAATATTTATCACATTAACTGCTTTTAGATTGTAATTTTTTGCAATTGCAAATTTGAAAATATGAAATAAGTAAAACATTGCAAGACATCTAAAGAAGTACACAAATTTACGTCTAATAAAGGAAACAAGAATAAAAATTGCTCAAAAACGTTATTATTAATGCACAGTAAAACCATTATAATGTATATACATAAATAGTAAAAGTGATCAGAAAAATAATTTTCTTGATACGATAATTTTTTTCTCCTAATAGTCGAAGTTTAATCGAAGTTTAAAATTGGAGACTGTGACTACTGAATTTATAACCATCAAGCATGTAGCGGTTGAATTCTGTTTACGACTCAAGAACTGATAACCTTTTTATACGTAGTAGTTCGGCAGTATAAATAATTTGTTAGTAGATAATACTTTCAATATGATTATTTTATTTCATTTCAAGATTTTAAATGTAAGAAGAAAATGAACAACACATCTACTTATTTTAAGACAAATTTTTTTCAAGAGATTTTCTTTATTTCTTTTTAAGAAGAAAATTATTTATAAAACAGAGCTTTTTACTTTCAAGCTATAACAAGAGTAGAAATTATCTGATCCTCCTCCAATTCTGCACAATGATGTCTTTTTTAAATCTTTAAATACAGTTCGTTATGTAAAAACCCGACCGTCACATGAAAAGATAATAGAGTTTAAAAGTTTTTCTATAATATCTTCGAATAGCACTTTCAAAAAGAATATTTCTCGACTCAAAATTTTAACCACTCATTACTAAAATTGCTCATCAATAAAATTATAAACAACAATATAAAACTGATTATTTCATGTGTATACAATAAAATATTGCGAAAATTCACTTATAATTTCAATTAAAAATAATTGCAGTTGTTGCAAAAATGAATAGTGTTTCATGCAATACGATTACTCGTAGACGGTTTAATTTCTTGAACATAAGACCTATTGTAACATTCTCTGTCCAAATGACTCGAAATCACATTGTGTAGCAATTTTTGGAAATCTCCGAGAGGAAAATACTGATTTGTCCACCCTGAAAGTGTAAAATTCAATTCAAATTTTTAGCTAATAGTGTCTGATATATTTGTAAAGCTGCAATGTTTGGATAATAATATTCCATCCCGTAAGATTAGATAATTTTGGCATGGCATCTCCAAATCGCCTAACTTCCACTTTGTATTCCGATGAATTTGCAATTGTCGCCTTTTCGTCTTTGAAACTGTAAAATCAAATTCTAACTATCATTAAATACTCTATAAGCAAGAGTTAAAAATAAATTGTGACTTATAAAAGGTAGATAAAACGTACGTAGGGCATGCTATCGAAAACATAATTGGGTCTTTGTCAATTGGGGCATCTCTCATCGGTACTGGTTGCCAGTTAAGATCTGATTTCCAGCGTTGCGATCCCTTAGGACGATAAAGCCCAGCCAGAACTAAAAGTAGGCTCATGCGCGTTCTATAGAAGTACTACGTGCATAAACGTCAGAAGAAACATATACATCGCCTAAAAATTTTTTATAACGGTTGCGGAAGACTTCTCCAAGTTTATATTCGCGCTGATTGTCTTCCTAAAATAAAACCGACTGCTTTTAAAAATACATTAGTCGGTGTCAGACTTTGCATTAAGGCTATTGATTAAAAGACCAAAATTTCTATTTGAATAATCAAAAGTGCGATTTTGAAATCAGTAATAAATCCGATATGCTCTTATCTTTCCCATTGATTTAATAACATTTACACTGATCAAACCACCCATTTCAATAGGATAAAAATCATAATTATAATATGGGTCTGTTGGATACATTTAATCTGCATCCAGAATGCGGTCACCATGCCTAAAAACCTTAAAATGTTACAATTAATATTACTGCTTTGAGCACGCTTACAATGATAAGATCGCAGCTCATTCATACCACGTTTACTGACTTAAGCTCATATTCATTGGTTTTTGTTGAACTAATCAATGTAAATTGTAGATAAACTGCAATTATTTAAAAAAAATAAGTCATTTTCGTCAAATAAACAGAATCTGTAAAATAAATTTAAAAATATTAATGTTTATTAAACGCGTTATGAAATAGTATATTACATAGTTAAATAACATTCAATGGCATCATTACACTAATACCACCTAATTAGTTAAAGTAAGTACTGGTCACATTACTATATTAGTAGAATAGTAATGTTATCGCTAATGTTTACGGCATTAGTACTGTTCTATAATGTCTTTATGTATACGCATATTTATCAACACGTTCCATATATGTATAAGTTTATTGTACGTTTACATAAAACATATTAAAGATACTTTGATTTGTATAAGGACAAACTTTATATATTTATTACTTACCCTTTTTAACGTTTACAATTAAGTGTGTGGTTCCTTCTCTATAAATTGTTAATATCAATAATATTTCTTTATTTTTATTTTTTTTTTCAATTACTATCTTTACGAACACTTCTGTTTGCCAACTTAATTATGTACTACTTCATTGATCTTTTTAACATACGTCGTTGATTAGTTTAAGTATAATTCTTATCAGTAATGTTTTCTTTATAGCATTCCGCGAATAAAAAATCAATGTTTTCCTTATGACACGACCCCTGTACATATAAAAAAAAATTTTGTTATGAAATTTATTACAGACTCTTTTTTAAGTAGACTTAGCCAAAGCTTTTAAAGATTTTGGTTTGAGCAAATCGCAATACGCAATCATTTTTAAGTAATTGCATTCTTTGGCCCTTAATTAGGTAAATAAGGCGCATAATCAAGTCGAAAGACAAACTTTCAATTTCAATAATTAGCGAAGAAATAAAACTTGACTCTAGGGAAGTAAAAAAACAACAAAAGAAATAAAGCTGTCTACAGCCCCTAACGCTACTCGTCTGTCGCACCGACAGCTTCGGTTTGTCTTGGCGCGTAGACCCGAGGGCTCAATTATTCATTGCGAACTTCCACTCCGCAGGTTTGCTCTCCTTCTCTCTCACTTCCTCCATCTCTCTTTCACTTTTCCCTCTCTTCGCATTTCTCTTTTCTTCAGCGGATTTGGAGGTTAAGAGGAAACCAAGAATTTCCCGGCCTTTTTCGAGCTTTTCCGCATTTTTTCTCTCTCTCTCTCTCTCTCTCTCTCTCTTCCTTTACACGGTTACTTCCTTTAGCGTAAGGCTACGGTAGCTGCGTTACGGCCGCCACCGCTTCTTCTCTCGTTTTCTCGAAATCCCACGAGGTGCGCCATCTTAGTCGGGAAACTCGCGAAAGGAGTGGCATAACCCCAGTGCGATTTCCGCTCGAAGGAGCTCTTTCAGGTCCCTCGTCCGAAATCCAAAGGCGCGGCAGCTTATATTCTCGCGGCTGCACCGGCGCTGGTAGCTTGCAAATCGTCGTGTAACGCATTTATTTCATATTCACGATTTTAGCAGACGGGTTTTGGCATTGCGCTAAGAGATGTTGATATCTCTTTGCGTATTTCGCAGAAATATTCGAAAAAGGCATGATATCTAGTGTTTGCGAATTTTGTAAGATTTTATGTTTTAAGTTATTATACGAAAATTCTTTGACGTGCGTAATTTTCACCTCATAACCTACATATGACTTTATTAGCGTTTATTTATCAATTACGAATAAATTGTATTGATAATGAATGATCAATATATATATATATATATACAAAAATTAATAACTTGTATATTTAAGCTTATTTATTCAATTTATTGACCTTTCATGATAAATGATCTGAAAAATTTTTTATTAATCTACCATAAGACCTATTCCTACCGTCAAGGTTACATGACACAAATGCTTCGCAAACACATACATGCATCTGTTTCTGTTCGTACTTTCTTATCAAGTAATCACAAAACTCGCGCAGACTTTTATTTTGAGAAATTTACACAATTAATTCAAATAAACCGTTAAAAAAAGGTAAAAAAAATCGCTCGCAAGCATCAGCATCTTCAAGTCTTCATTCGTTTCATCCAATTCCACGATAGCATCATTCCGCGGCCCGTGAACTCCTTACGAACTCGCATCTAACAAGACTCGTTTTTTATCCCTCCACCTCCGCTCTCTCCGCCCTTCCTATTATCATTACAACGCGGAGTAATTGCCCCGCCGTAAAAAGCTCTCCCGCCCTCGCGTCTTCGCGGAGAGATTGCTCTCGTTGCGCTTTTGGCCGAAGCGGTGGCGGCTACCACCCCCGGCCTCATTATCTTTCACGGTTCGCTTCCGGGAATCTCTCTCTCTCTCTCTTTCTCGTACACACATACCTGCGCGCCCTTTCTCCTCGTCTCATTAGGATCTGAATCTTCGTGTGCCGGCGATGTGTACGCGTGTATATACGTATACGTTCCCATGCAAATTCGTCGGCTCGCTAGGTGTCACGTTCGCCGAAAATTTTGGATCGCTGCCACACTGTCGCGGGATAAAGTTTTCTCGTTACCCGGAAACACAATAATGAGGACGGCGCGGCAGCAGCAGCAGCAGCGGTATACAGGTGAAGTGAGTATATGGGGGTTCTCTCGTGGACGATGCGTGTGCCCGAAAGCATCCTTCAAACTTGCGTGCGAGCTTGCGTGACGGCGGTGACGAGGATGTTGATATGGGCTGCTGGACAATGACGCATTATATAGTTGCGAACCTCTGTCGTGTTGCCGCACTGGACCGTGTAATTACCGTTTTTAATAAAGCCTCTTTCCAGAAGTATTTCCGTAATTTTCTGCAATGTCACGATTGACCTAATTATTTCTGAGCGAATTGTTTATGCCACGAGAATAAGGAAAACCAATTAAATGTATTTCTCTTATATTATTTATAATTAAATCCCTTAATATTTCAAATGTTTATATTTTTCTTTATTACTATACAGCTTTTAACTTTGTTTTATTGTTTTTTGTTTCAGGTGAGCTATAAATTTAGATAGAATTCGTCTCAAGTTTGCTTTTCCTCCTTACTCTATGTGTAAGTAAAGAAACATAATGCGTGATTGAAAATGATAAAATGCAACGATAAATAAGCAGATATATAGATATATAAAATTTTGTATAACATGATCATAAGAAATTAATGATATTTTGTAAAATCTATATTCACATCAATTAACAAGATCTTCTGCCCTTACGTGTAGTAAACTTCATTTAATTTTCATCCTTCTAGGAGAACAATACTCCTACACCTTACATTGCGTAAAAGGTAGAATGAGAATAGTACAGAAAGCAGCGGTTGATCGACACCCCGAAGACCGCAATGCGGTAGTGCGCGCGGCGCGGGATTTATGAATGGAGATCTCTCCCTTTCTCTCTCTCTCTCTCTCTCTCTCTCTCTTTCTATCTCTCTCTTCTTTCCCACGGCAAGAGGGAGATCGTTCGATCGGCGCTTGAGAAACTTAACGACGCTTCGTTAAACCACTCTTTCCCCTTCCTCTCTACTCCCTTGCTCGGCCGCGAAAAAGAGAGATACAAAACGTCGTGCGCGCCAGAATTCCAAATGCCGCTCTCTCTCTCTCTCTCTCTCTCTCTCTCTTTTTCTCTCTATCACATAGGAATGTACTGCGCGGTCGGCAGCGTGTGTAGCACACGGGAATGGCTGCTGCTGGAGGTCCATTCGACGCGCACGAAGTAGAAAGATAGGATGGCCTTTTGGATGTCGTCCCAATCGCTGCCCCTGCCACCGTGGCTTCGCTTTTCTGGATTTATACACAGAGAGAAGCTATACGCGCGCACGCGGCAAGGCGCTCGCCTCTCTAGCGCGTGGAGGCTAGAAGGAGCGAAAAACGAAAATACCTTTAACGTTATTACCTTTATTAAATTGAACGTCTCTTCTACTTGCCGCTCGCGCGCTCGCCCGACGGCAATTGGTATCGAGGCTTTATGGGGGCGCGGAGGCGTGGTTGGCCCGACTCCAAAGCCAGCTTGCGCGCTCGCTCCCTCTTCCCCCCCTCCCTCTTCCCTCTCCCGCGCAACTCCACTTTCGCGAATATGAACTGCCGTCGCCGCCGCCGCCACGGCTGTCCCGGCCACCTACATCTGAAATTCCCGATTTTCCGGAAACTTTGCGCGAAGAAGGTGGAGTCGAGAGGACTGAGGCTGGAGAAAAAGAGAGCGAGAGGATGAGGAAAAGAGGGAAGAGGATGAGGAGGAGGAGGAGAAGCGGCGAAGTGTGGTATACGAGCGCGCGGATCTTATTATTGCGGAGTCGAACTGGATTGGGAAGGACGAGCCGCGGCTGTTGTGGTAGTGGTGGTAGTAGTAGTAGCAGACGCAAAAGGTTTTATTCGCTCGCTCGCGCGCTGCACAGCCGGCGAGTTTTTGCCCTTACGGCGCAGATCGCGAGAGAGAGCGCGGTGTTTCCGGTCAGCTTTTTTCGGCTAAACGTCGCTCGCGTGGGAACCTCGGTCTGAATGCGAGAAAAGCACGAAAGGGGGAGAAAACCGATCGTCTTTGTTACGGTCAAGTTGATGCGTCGGTTGTGTAGAGGTGTGCGGGCGTATTAAGGCTTTTGAACAGAATGTTTTTCCTATTTGATTGATGTAAGCCAATATTTTCAAATTCAACATAAACTGAGTATTTGTAAACATCAAGTGTTCTTATAGGCAGGGAAGTTGACGGTTTCTAATATGGGTAGATATATGTGTAAATAAACCTAATACGTTGGAATCATCAATGAAACTCATTCTGTCGCAAATCATCCATATTATAAATTTTACAAATTTTATTTTTAGTAAAGGTATTTTCTTTCTATCATATTAATGAAAATTCACGAAAATGTTTCCTGAAGTATCTTTACCTCTGGTGTTTACGTTTTTGCGCGATCACATTCACTCGCACACCCAACTCATGGCCGAAGAAAATCATCCTCTAGATATGGTCAATACGTCGATTGTTGCTGGCCAGCTCTCTCTCTCTTTCTCTCTCTCTCTCTATTTCTCAATCGTGCAACTTTTTGACGGAAAGCCGGGCTTTTACGCTTCGCGCGCGCGCTCCCGAAACTTTCATATATATATATACACACATTTTTCGGCTGTATAGAAAGATCGGCGAAACGAAAAGAAAGAGATAAGAGCGCAGCGTCTGTGGGCACTTACGCCGGCTGGCAGTTTCGGTTATTGAACCTGTCGCTCGATGGGTTATATATAAACGGGTACACGCGAGCGAGAGAGAGAGAGAGAGAGAGAAAAGAACCGAAATGACCCAGTTCGTTCTCTTTTTCTCCTCGAGCCGTAAACAGGCAAGAAGGAGAACGCGAGAGATCTGCAGCTATACTTTTCACAATAGAGTTTGATTTAAAGCGCTCGTTCAAAAGTTTTTCATCAATTATTAAACGATTCTTGTGCTGAGAGTTCGGCTTAAGTGGAATGTTTGCGGAAAGTATTATATGGGATATGTAGGAGAGTAGATTGTGTGTTTGAGGAGGGGAAAATATCTTTGGCGGAAAATTTTCCATTCGCCGCGTCGCGCGACGACACGGTATCGTGCCATTAATCACTTTGCGTTTTGTCACGGGGGAGTGAGAGATAGAGAGAGGAAGAGGGAAAGAGAGATGAGGAACGATGGTATCGAGAGATGACGCGCGACGACGATGTGATGGCGATTTAATTAATCATCGTGTATGTTTTGCGCTTGGAATTGAAAATGTAGGCTGAACGAATTGGAGGCTCTCGATGATTTTATAAAACTGTCAGAAGCACGAAGGAATATATTTTTATATAAGTTCAAGATTGATATAACTTTATATTAAAGTATAATAATATTTTTTTAGAATAGATTATATATGATTAATTATTGCAACTGAAGTGCAGTTTTTTTTATAGTAGCATTTAACAACTGCTCTTTCTGTAACTATTTCACGCGATGTATGTAAAAAGCAATGGAAACGAATTTTACAATTTACAAAACTACGCTTACAAAGCCAAATAAAATATACTCGATCGAATTATCCCAGAATCCCACATCGCACATTTTACTGTACGCATTGTTATCTGTTTCGACAATGAAATTACTTCGTCCCACCCTCGATCCTGCCTATACCGGCTCTCTCTTTTTTTCGTATATTTATTTTTCGGAGACCGGAAATCCGTTTACCAAATCTCCAATTATTCCTTAATTAAAGCTCGCGTTTTTTTGCGCGCACACAGAAGATGAGAAAAATCCAATTCGCGAAGCGTCGCCTCGATTTTTATTAATTCGCGTGCAAACGCTCGTGCTCGCGCGTGTGCGAATTAACCTTTTGGAACGATTCGCTCGGGCGTCGCGCACGGATTGTAAGCGCGCGTATATATTGTCTCTTGTACCGTGGAAATTGAATGGCCACGAAGGGCGAATTGGAGAGAACGTAGCCGAAGTTCTGAATCTGTATGTAAGGATAATTATGGTAATCGAATTATAGTGTACGCACACCGATGTGGTCGTAGTTTACATTCGGTGGATTTTGGATTGAACCTAGATGTAGAAACATGTATGCTAGATGAGAAAAGGGTATAAAGGAGAAAAGCCTTATAAATAATTGGTATTGATGGCATCTGGTTTATAAAGGTTACAGATAGTATATCGATTGTGAAAATAAGTAATTAAAAGATATGATGCGTAAAAATTTTAACGGATGTCTTGAAAATTTTAAAGCCTTTTTGGTGTTTTAAATATCCTGTTATTGAGAAAACAGTTTCCTCTGTTAACTATACGCATGTAAATTGTTAAAACATTACTTATAAGTAAAATAATATTATATAAATTAATTATTTTGATTGTAAAATAAGATTGCAATGATTATGTTATAAATCCAAGCTAAGGTATGATTATAACGTTATCTTATCGCATTATTAATAAATGAAATAACCATAAAACGAAACAATAAAAAAATTTAGAACCTGTCAATGTTATAATCATAAAGTTATATAAACTAACAGTGTAAACATAGTTATGTGGTTACTTGATAGCGTTCAAATGCTAACATGCTGATTTCAATTAAAATTTTATTATTTAGCTTACAATTTTTACACACTCTATTCAATACCAAGTGTGTATACTCTTTTCATATATCGAACATTATTTTTTTATGTGAATATGATACATCATTTCCGTCTACATTTTCACGCGTGTTTCATATAAAAGTACAAAAAGTGCTCGCAATGAAATCATAAATATTCGCTCGAACGACGTGTTGGGGAAAAAACGTAGAACCATAAAATATCATCATTGACCTGTATTACTCCGTATGCATCATTTTTTTTCTCGCACTTCCGCGCGCATTGAAACTAACTCTTATTCGCGAAGTACGGAGTTCATGGATGTATTTTATTTAAATTCCGCCACTTGCAATATCACGAAATAACCGGCGCGCACAGCTCATGGATTTCCCATCGAAACGAAAATCCTCGAGGGGCAGCGCTGCCAGGATTCGGGTCAATGGTTTTTCCTACGTCGCGTCGCTTTTTTTCCACTCCCGATGCCAGTCGTGCGAGGCAAATGAACGTAGGATCGGTGCGTTGCGTTAAATTACTTTAATGCTTTCGCTAGTACTGCGCGAACGTTTATGTCTTGGATCGATGAATATTTTTATACCTGCATTTCTTTTATTGCTCTTCGATGTATTTACGTTTCTTTTTGTCAACTATAAATAATTTTCTTTAAAATAAGGAACAATGGAAAATATTTAATCTGCAAAAATTAAGCTTGAAAGCCACAATTTGATTAAATTTATAAAAACTAAGCAATTACATTTTTACCACAGTAAAACATGAATATATTTTCAAATACCGTAATTTCATTAAAATGCACAATTTTCACTTTCCGCTTGCCTTAATTCATTAAATTAAATTACATATTTTGTCAAACCCACCTGTTCGCCACGAAAGTAAAAAGAAATTCATCTCGCCCCAACGCCCAACATTAATTTCCTAATTACACCTCTCCAGTCCTCTCGAAAAAAGAAAAGAAAACACAGGAGCACGCGTGACAACCGTCCACTCTTCCCATAACGAAACCACGACTACCGTCAAAAGGCAAAACGTCGAGACGAAAAAGTCTCGCCCGGTCTCTCACCACCATATATACATATATATATATATACCAGTAGCAGTAGCAGTAGAAGCAGCAGCGTGTGAGCACGTGGGAGGTGAAATTTAAATTCCCCCCACGTCTTTCTCATTTCCCTTCTCCTCGTCACACGACAAGGGTCCGGCGCCGTCGTACACACATGTACACATACAACTATATATGGCACACATTCATACACATACACGTATAGGAAAAGCCCCGAGAGCGATGCGACGTCGCCGTTTGACGTAGTACCTCGTCGGCTTCTTATCCTAGGCTGCGAGTGCTAGCCACGCGCGCCGCTTAATTTAAAACCGAGCGCGAGCTCTACTATATACTCGGACCTTTCTCGCACTTCCGTTTGGATCGCGCGAGCGCGCGAGAGAGTTCACGCCTCGCGTGCGCCGTCTTTCTCCTTTTGCGCCGCGTGCCGCAAACTCTCTGCTTTGCCTTATCCGCGCGGGTTTATTTAAGGAAGTCGCCGTCGGACGACTGGCCGTGTTTGCGCTTAGCCGTGTGAGAGGAGGAGGAGGGAGATAAGCATTTTTACGTAGTCAGAGCCGCTTGTTTGGGAGGCTTGTTTCCGCCTTTTTTTTCAACGTCAACCCGGAGGATGGGCATTGTGTTTATGTGGTAATTGGTCGGTAAACGAAGCTCGTGCGCTCGTGCGGTAGGAGAGGAGAGAGGAGAAAGAGAGGGAGAGAGAGCAGAGGTGTTGCCCTTTGACCGTGAACTTTTTTCGCTTGCTTTACACGTCGGTTGTGCTTGTATTTTTAGTGAAATTATCTTCGCTCTACTGTATTTCTTAAAAGATACCTCTTATTTTTAGTCGCTTCGCGTAAAAATTTATCTTTAAGTCCTTTAGTTTGTTTAGGTTTTTTTCTTGCAAATGAACGATGAGTTATAATTTATTTAATTATATATACGATTAAAACGTGAAAAATAATAGATTGACCAAACACTAAACTTACACTACTATTTTGTTTCTAATTTTAATTAAAAAAAAAAAAATTCTCATTTACTCGCACCGATCCAATATATTACATGTCATTTCCACAACGACGGCCGTATTTCACGTTCTCCAACACCATAACCACACGCATATACGCAGCGAAACAAAGCAGTATATTCCCGTATAACCTCCAGTCTCGTAATCCAACGCTATCGGTAATCACGCCCTTAATTATCATCTCCGCGCAAACCCGCATAATCTCACGCGCGTGTGCAGCAGCAGCAGCAGCAGCCGCACCACCGAACTTCGCACCTCTCTCAACTCTCCATTTCTCTCTCCAAAGCGCACGGCGACAAAGAAAAGCCCCGAGCGCGGCTGCAGCCTCGCGTTTCAGACGCTTCGTCGCGTCATCCGAGTCGACCTCCTCCCCGAGGAGTACAAATTGAACGGAAGTTCCTGCTCGTCTGTGTATGTGTGTGTGTGTGTGTACACGGCGACTTATTGCGAAGTTTCGCGCACATAAGGGTGAGAAGGGGAGGAGAACTTCGTCGCGTATGTATATATACAGTGCGTATAGAGAGAGAGAGAGGCTCTGTCCAACGACGACGGAGAAGACGACGGGGCGAGGTCGAGCTGTACGGGTGAGTTGTCATTTACGAGCGTGCTGCGGCGGTGGCAGCGGTGGGCCGACACCCGCGGGGTTTCGCGCCGTCGTTTCCGATTAGGCTCCGATTATAAGCCGCGAGACTTGATGGGCTGGGGACGCGTACGATGGCGGGGGTGTTGCTTGCGGTTGGGAAAAATGTGTCGACGATGTATTAAATCTGGTTAGGATTTTCAATTTACATATGCATATATAATACAGGTATATGATTTATTTAACCAATATTATTTTAAAAATAATTATTTGGATAGTATAATTTAAAATTGGAGTCGTCAAAATCCAGGCACTTGTCATTCTTCCTGTTGCTTCTCGCTAACATAAAAAAACACATGTGAAAATGCAAAAATTACTAGTAAAATAGAGGAAAATCCTGTACGCGTGCGCATACAAGCACGACTATAGGAGAAAAAAACAAAGTCTGGTCTACACCTATGCATGGTATATATATATATATAGTTACTATGCTCTCTGTCTCTCTTGTATGTGCACAATAATTATGACGTGTGGTCGCGCGCGCTCGTACACACACGTACGTATACGCGGCGGGCGACAGGCGTGCAAACGCTGCAGCCTGGCGTACGCATACACACAGACACATATATAGAGGCGTGCACTAGACGCGGCGATTCCTCGCTGCGCGCATTAGCATTCAACGGACACGCATTGCCGCGCGTATTTGCAGATATAACGCAAATAAACCCCCGAGAGCCGCGCCGCTCGCTGCACGGCCCACATGTTCGCCGCTCGTAATATTCGCGCTCGCATGTGTGCGCTGCGAGGGCATTGTCTCTCTCTCTCTCTCTCTCTCTCTCTTGCTCGCTCGTTATGTCACACACGCGTGCATATTTTCGTTCTGCAGTCTTCGTCGCTTCTTTTCCGTTTCTCGTTTTTTTCGTCGCGCGTTCTTTCTCTTTCTTTCTCTCTCCCGCAAGATAAAACGTTACTCGCGCTCTTTCCTCTTGTTTCGCATGCTTTTTTATGCGAGTGAGAGAACGCAGGGTCTGTTCTTTTTTCTTCTGCCTCTCTCGCCTTATCTTTATGCTGCTTGCTTTAGCTTTGCGCAGCGGTGTCTTCTCCTTCCGTTCCTCGCTGCGTTGCTTCGTTCCTCTATTTGACCTTAAACCTCGACATGTATGTAATGTGCATATTTTTTTCCTGCTCTCCCACCTTCTCTGTGGCTCTGTGCTTATGTCTTTATAAGGACATGGACCGCGCGAAGAAGACAGCGGCAACAGCGACGAAGGAGAGAAAAAATACAATTCAAAGTTTAACGACTTTTTTATTACCATGTTAGAGTATTAAGTTTCCGCCAGAAGAAGTTAATATATTCCAAGAAGAAGAGGATGACTTTTTCAAAAGCAAACGAGGAATAACTTTTGCCCTCAGGGTTAAAACGTTGCTCGCATATCTTTTAAATTTTGCAAACAATTTTATTTTCTCTCCTGACATCGTAAAGTTTTTACAAAATTATGCTTGTTAAAGTTGACATTTTTAATTATGCTGTGAATTAATAAAAAAGATTTATGACAAAAGTTTTTTTTTTTTACGATCAAGTTACATAAATATACTCTTTACCATGGTGTATTTCAACAAAAACAACTTTATACAAACATACCATTGATCCTTTGTTATTTACATAAGAAACGTTATTAAAAACCATCGTTTCCACAGCTCCGCGTTTGCAATGTTTAATAATTTACACAATACCTTCACGTTTTCCACTCACGTTCCGTTTTCTACTTTGTTACCGCGCTCTCTATAACACATATACATATACGCGCGCGCAAGGACGCTTAGACCGCGTTTGCGCGCACTGTTAATTGAAAACACATAAGTATACGCGGCCATTACCATTATTTATAAACGGCGTACACGCGTGCGTTTATTAAACTCGGCTGGCAACTCCGCCGGTGCTTCGTAGTACACGAGCGAGAAAATGTTCTCTCTCTCTCTCTCTCTCTCTCTCTCTCTATTTCTGCGTGCAGCCGCCACTACACCGTCGCCACTACCACCACCACCGCCACCACCGCCGCCGATATCATTTTCGCAATTTTTTCCCCGATTATATATACCCACGTGCACACAGGCGGCGCTGTTTTAGTTCCATATCGCCGATGGTATAGGAGAACGGGTGGGGTGGTGGTGGTGGTGGTGGAAGCAATTGTGCTAACGCGTTCGAGTGAAAAATACGCGGCGCGACCGGCGGAGTGCGTAAAAAAGTTGGCCGAGCGAGATGGAAAAGCACACAGTTGTGCGGAGAGAGAGAGAGGAAAAAAGCACGAAATTGAGCAAATGAGCGAGCGGTAGGGAGAGGAAAGAAAGTGAAAAGGGGGAGGTATATATGTGTGTATATATATCGGATCGATAGGCAGGCGATGCAGTTGCGCCACGTGTACGCGTAACAACGTGAAATCCAAGATATGTGTGTGTGTGTGTGCAGCACGTATGTTCGCGTTAAATAATGGCGCAAAAAAATGCCGCGTGCGCGCCGGTAAATCGTGAGGCGCGCCAACTGTTTTATACGGTATGGGCGCGCAAAAGTGCTGACGCGAGTTGAGGTGTAGCTGCTCGCGTGTGCCACGGAGGGATGAAATGCGCGTCGAGCGGGGAAGAAGAGAAGGAGGAGGATGACTTGACCTGAAAAGTATTGAGAGATTCTCAAGTGGCGGGGATCAGCAGTAAACTGCGCTCATCGTGCTGAGCGCATACGCTGTTATATGAGTCTATTGAATTTATCCAATTTAGCGGAAGGCGAGAGCTTTTCGAATTTTTTGCCAATATCGAAGAGAGAGAAAGTAGGTTCTTTGTGACTATGATTTATTGTATTTTACGGAATAAGTTTTTTTCAATTCTATAGTATATTGTAGGATGGTCGTTGCAGTTATGTCATCAGTGTTTATTACGTAACAAATTTTTCAATAGGTATAGTGATTGATATGAAACTTGAAAGATTATTTTATTCATACATACAGAAAAAGAAATCTTTGTGTTAAAGGAATGTCATGAACTATTAACGAATCGACATTCGGATATGGACAAACGAATATTTCTTAATAGTTCATATCCAAAAGTATAATTCGTTAATTGTAACAATATCGATTTCTCTGCGTGTATATATATGCTCTTGATTATGTGAACAATAAATATTAAAAAACGCATATCTAAATGACTTTCTAATTAAGATAAATTTTCATACGTATATATATTATAATACCCAGGCGTACACTACAAAATCCGCAGAAAAGTGGACACGTGTGAGCGGATGGCCCGGCATTATACAGCCGGAAAAATTCTACATTAACATAACTGTTTCATGAGTGCAAACTATACGAACTGCTGCATGTAAAATGCACTTCCGTTGCATAAACCAAAATTCCCTGCCCGACTTTCATGCGATACTAACTTTCGAAATTTCGCGAAAAATTCACGTGAATTTCCGTCGTATGCACAGCGTCCGCGTGCTGCGACAACCTTTTTTTTTTATCTACCTCGCGTCGCGCTAACTTATTGCAAAATCAAAAACTTTATGCGCGCTGCGCCCATGCCATTCGCCTGTACGCGCAACAACATTTTACGCAAAAAGCCAGAGCTGTCTCCCGCATCGTGTGTACATATAAATAGCTGCCTTTTTTCCGGCCACATATGTCCTCGCGGTATAAGTGTACATCAGGCGAAAATTCGCGTGTGATGTGTACGGATATATATAATATATGAGAGAAGGAGACACACATAGTTTTCTTACAAAGGCATTGCATATATGTGTATATACAATTCCCCAAAGAACCGTCCTTTCACCGCTATGGCATTGCATGGTTATTATCGGATTGCAAGCTGCACGCCGAAAAATATTCTTTTCGTCCTAGTCTCTCTGTCCCTCTTTCCTTCTCTTCCCGCTCATTTAAAAGTCGCTTACGCGCACAAGCTCGGCTCGTAACTGCCCGGGCTTTTTCTGAATTTATGAAGCGCAGGCGGAACTGACGTCGCGGAAGTGATGCGAGGCGAATTTTCGTCCTGCACACGCGCATACTCGCTCACTTGCAAGAGAGAAAGACAGAGAAAGAGTGAAAGAAAAAGAGGAGAGTAGCAGTAGCAGCAGTAGTAGACGCGGCAGATGCTCGTATATTAACGCTTGCCGGCGCGAGCACGTACAATGCGATAAATAAATTAATGCCGTTTCCACGAGGGGAAAAAGGGAGAGGGAGAGATCGAAAGAGAGAGAGAGAGAGAGAGAGAGTAGAGTAAACCGTGTGGGAAAAACGAAGGCAAGAAAGCGCATAACCGACGACGGGGACTCATAAATTACCGGCTCATCTTTAAAATATGCGAATGGAAATATTTGGACCGCCGCGAGTATAAGAGAGCTGCACACACGCTTATGTATATATATAAGGGCGAAAGCGTGTCTCTATCGAGGAGGGCAGGCAGGAAGTTCCAGAGGTCATACTCGACGGAGATGCCATCTTCGCGTATATATACCGTAGGAGAGGGAGCTCCGAGAGAGAACGTGCTGCAGACTTTTGCCACAGTCGCGAGTACGCTATGGGCTTTTGCACGTCTTTTTGTTTATACGTAAATATAGCGGCAGCGACTCGCGCGAAAAGGGGGAACTCGCGCGGTCTCTGTACACTGCTCTGAGCGCGCGATGTGCACATATACGTGCGCCGTTTTACACCAAAGCTGCGCCGTCGTCTTCTGAACTGGAAGATAATAGAATTTAAATCATTTTTAACAATTTTTCGGATTTTAAAAGTGAATCTAAATTATTTTATATCTTGGGTAAATAGAATGTTATACAATAAATACTTTTGTACATGTGCATAAACAATTATGTTTGCAAAATTTCGTTACGAATCATTAATCTTACAAGGAAAGGATACTTATTTTAGTTAGAAATTATATTATAAACTGCGAAAGCATATAATATAATAAATATATTTTTACAAGTTTGTTACAATAAGTATACAGAAATAGGTGAAAATTAAATTATTTACAGGAAATCTCTTACTACTGAAAATATCATTGTGCGCTTAAAGATTATATTAACTGAAACGTTTTTCTTTGACAATAACCAAAACGTTATTCTACAATTTTTAATCTCCACAAATAAATTTTTATATAAACAACAGAATAAATGTATTGATTTAAACATATAAATCTCAATATAATAGTTAGATAATATTATCGTCGTACTCCCTAAAAAATAATAAGTAAACAATCCTTTATACTAACGCAAACAAATATTACCATCACTTTAACTCACATTGTTAATTTATTTTTACTTAATGATTTTGGAAGAGCAACAATAAACGTAGGCAATTAATTTACTTGGACCAACAAATTTAGATGTTGAAAAGCAATTCAATAACCATTCAAATGAAATCTACTTTATTTCCTTCACCGCGAAACCTCAAGAAAAAAGAAAAGCCCGCAGCCAGTCCTCACTCTCCGATATCTCAGGCTCAGCAGTACAGCTCTGTGTCTGTCTCTCTTTCTCCCTCTCTTTTGCGATAGCACGCGTCCGTATCACATCCTGCCGCTCTTCACTCTCTTTTTCACCGTTGCCGCAGCACGCGCGCGAGCTCGCGACGTCGTAAATTGCGTGGCGAATAATTGATAGGCAAAGGCGATGTTTCTATTTTGTTGGCAGCGCTTGTAAAGGAGGCCGCGATTTATTCCGCCTCACCGCCTCGCTGTCTCGACTCCTCTCTCTCTCTCTCTCTCTTTCTCTCGCAAGGGGAGTATAAATGGCACACTGGCGCTGCGGCGACGGCGGCATGGCGCAGAAAAAAGTTCGCCCGCTCGCGGAGCGGAGCAGAGAAAGAGAGAATCACGAGGGACTGCTGCTACTGCGACGGCGGCGGCTGCTGCTGCCTGAGAAAATCGTCTGGAAGGCGATTCCACGGCTTTTCTTCTTACCGTTCCTTCTCTCGTTCTCGCGTCTCTCCTGCGGCCGCGAGAGCAAAGTCTGCACGCGGAAAACCAGTCGTTTCGGCGTGGTGCTATACTGGTGGTGGTTCTACTTCGTTTCCCCGGCGCGCAGACGTATTTTTAATTTTGAAAAATGTCCCGGCGGCCCGAGAGTCGCCGTGAGAGAGGGAGGGAGAGAGAGATGTACGGCGGGAATTTTTAAGGTGGTGCGGGTTTTCAGAATGGGGATGAAGAGAGGGGAGAGTTTTCTCCAGTGTTGGAGGGAGGATTTTGAGAATAGCAGGATGCGGGTCGGGATGGTGGTGGGAGGCAAGTGAAAAATGAGTCGCTTTAGTTGAAAATGTGAGAAATTTTTAAGTTTAGTGGAACTAAAGTGAAAATTTTAATTTTAGAAAATAAAATATACGTTAATGTTTTGGATGAAGGGAAGATTTTATTATTTATTTCTAATTTACTCTTGCAATTTTTCTTTTCTCCGAAAAATGTTTTTCAGTTTTTCAAACTTTTTCCAACGATATTCATTCCCGTATTTATGGTGATCCGGTCCATTTTTAAAATTTTTCAAAAGAGTGAGGTCATTCTCGAAGTGAAAATATTTCATCTACTTTTCATGAAAATCCTAAATTATCACGTTCAAAATTTCCTCTTAACTTCACAATTTAATCTTTAAAGCGCTTCCGTTCTCCATTCTGCAATACATAAAATTATTATTCAACCCCCAATCAAGTCGTCCGCAAGCCCGCCATTTTTCCGAACAGTCCCAAAAATTAATAGCCGCCATTACAACGAGGCCGCGACCGGGGTAAAATCAATTCAGCCGAAGCATCGCAGCGCGACCGTTCCGGCACTAAACTGCAGGTCGGCCATTCGTATTCCCTCTCTCTCTCTCTCTCTCCCTCCGCATCGTTCCCCATTCTCCCAAAAATGAATTCTAAGCTCGTGCCGTTAATATCGATGGCGATTTTCTCAAATCGTCCGTTAAGGTTCCAACGCGCGCCCTGTACCGCACCGTCGCACATATTTCCACATCTCGCGCCTATGTCATTTAAATCACGGGCAGCTCGGCCACTTTGTCGCCGAAATTCACTCCCGTCACGCGGCGCTATTATATATATATAACGCGCGAGAATCACAGCTAGTGAACGAGACATGCGTCATTGTCGCCGTTAAAACTGCGACGTACGGCTTGATACCATTGTTCGCCCGCTGCCGCCATTATTTCGGAATATTAATTCGGCGAAACGCTTGCCCCCTAAAGGCTAGCGCGCCAACGTGGCTTAACGATAGTCATCCGTATCGTCGTCGTCGTCGTCGTCGCGTAATAAGAAAGATGGAAAGTGGACCACCTCCTGCACACACACAGCTAGCACATATAGCATATAGTACAACTACTACTACTACTACAGCAGGCCGGGAAATTCAGCAGGTTCCCGGATAAATCACTCGGAGTATAATTTGTAACGACCCCGAAATAACGCAGTGTGTGCGTGCAAGCAGCAGCAGCAGTAGCAGATGGCCATTCGGCTACGGATTTATTGTCACCTAAGCCGTGCGCGCGAACGAGTACGCGCAGTCATTTAAATGAATTTATATCAGGAGCGGTTTCCCTGGTATATACTATTTATCCCCCACCCCAACCTTTGCGCGAGGAAGTTCGTGGAAAAAAAAAGGAGCCGTGTGGATGTGTCTTCTGATTTTATCCGACGAGCTTGTGCTGTATATATATATATATGTATACCACGAACACGATGTTCTTTGCGATTCTCGCGCGCGCACATATAGCAGTAGTAGCAGCCCTTAGCTTTATTCTAGCCTCATAGCTTCGTTCTTTGCCTTCGTTTTATCCCTCCAATCCCATTACTGTCGCCGAGTCGTCGTCGATAAGGATCGAGGGAGGAGAAGGAAGAGCAAGAGAGGAGTGTGTATAGGCTGCGTGCGGCGATGGCGATATAGTGCGCGACCACGAGAGAGGGGAATCGTGAAAAAAAAGAACCGAGGAAAATATAATTACATTTCGATTAAATGCAAATCTATTATGGAGAGGAGCTCGAGCTTTGTGATTGTGTTTATAGTTTTTGCACGAGGGAGAAACGAGGCTGCGGTATGCGCATGAGTATAAAAACGCTTTTATTTTTCGTAGTTCGCGGAATTGTGCGTGTAAGTCATTGAAGTCGACGAAGGAGTCGTATAGTTTTACCTACCCTAATTAAGTAGCCATTATTCATTATGTGCTATAGAATGAACCAACTGTTATCTGATAATTCGTTCGAATGATATACGTACGATAATAATTAAGAGCAGATATTTATCTTATCTGTAGTCGATTCAAACGTGCTTAAATGTATTTATATCTATACGAAACGTTAGCTATAAGTTTGTTTACATTTTGCTGGGTACTAGAGACTATCAAAACAAACATTCCCATCATTAGCTCTACCTACAAATTCGACTACATCGACGGATGTAAATTTCAAACTAACTATATATGCTCAACCCAAATACCATCATTCAAATATCCCGAAAACCTCTAACCAACCCATCCTAATCGTCACCACGCTCGCTACTCAACCATTCCACGCGCACTCGTGCACAGCGGGCGTCGCAACGGCAGCATTAATTTCCAAAAAGGCGAGACCACAGCAGCAGCAGTATATAGCAGCAGCGATGGTGGCAGCACTCGGCGCGTTACGCCGCATGAAAAGCGCGCGCCATTCAGCCTAATTACGGACTGCGCGCCCGGCACACAATGGTTTCGCTCTTTTCCCTCTCTACCTCCTCTCGTACCTCAGCTTTTCGGCAACCCAACGACGACGACAACGGCTACGACGTGCTTTTTCACCCCTTCCGATTCTCCCTCTCTCTCTCTCTCTCTCTCTCTCTCTCTGGCTCCCGCTAGCTTCGAGGGTCCGCGCTTTTTTTATCTCTTTCTTTTCTCTTCCGCAACTCGCCAGTGAACGCGTGTTGGCTGCTGCTGCTGCTCTTTTTTTCGCACGCGCGTGTATCCCGGTACGAGGAGAGAGAATAATGGGTCGTCGGGCCGCCGAGTAGGTGCTGAGTAGGTAGGAAGTTTGTTTGTCCGGGAAGAGAGGGTTGAGGCTGCATGGTGAATCGTGCGTGCAAGCTCGGATGCGCCGGCGGTAGTGGTGGTGACTTTTTTCGAAGGGGTGGTTTTGCGGGAGAAAGAGGGGGGAGGAAGAGAGGGTTGCAGTTTGCTGCTGAGTCGTTGATGCAGCTGCTGTTGTTGCTGCTGCTGCTGCTACTGGGTTCGAGGTTAAATTCGTATTATAAATATTAAAAAATTAAATTGTGCTTTTCATATAATAATAGTTAATTATTTACTTATTTATTAATATTCCTCAATTACGAAATGATATTAAGAAAGCTTTATGTATTCTAATAATTTTATAATACTAAGACATCTTAAATGCCATAATAATCATCACCTTAACAAATAATACGATTTATTACAGATTTAAATATTTATCTTTACGATAATACAAAACAATTTAAAAAATACATCCATCTTAGAAGTTTTTTCTTAGCCGTCTACAAAGACTACTTTCCTTCTGACATCAAACCTCTTCTCTTGACTAAAACTTCTTCAAATAAATGTATTAAAAGTCAAAACAATCCCACCAGAAATCTGCGACCCGACAACCAAATCCTCGACTCAAGATTTTCTTTTTGTCCGCACGCAACCGCTATTTTTAAAAGACCCTCCATAACTACTGGCTGCTACTATTACCTCGTCCCCACGAAAATCTCGATCCTCTCTTGCACACGTCCGAGCGGTTGTAGTACCACCAGCACCAACGACGGTAGCTGTAGTATAGCAGTTATACAGGGAAAAGTGGAAAACGCGCGAGGGGCAAAAGTGCGCGCAGCGCGGTAGTTTCCACGCGCCGACGCTACGAAACGGCCGTCATAAATCCAGGGGCCAACACATGCTTTGCATAATATAAGCCGTGCGCGTACTAGCGGCGACTCGAGCTTTTCCTCTCTTTCTCTTTCATGCTCTCTTTATCGACCTTCGTTGCTGCAGCCTCGTGGCCGTTCTCTTAGAGCCTTCTTCTTCTTCTTCTACCTTAGAGCTCTGTTTTTATTAGGGTTTTTCTTTTTAATTGTTCACTCGGCGGATGTGTTTATAGAGTTAATGTCGCGTAAGGTAATTTTGGCTTGATTTCTTTTTTTTTTCACGAGGTTACGGTCTGGTTCATGGAAAAATTTGTTACGCGGAATGAGAATTACCTAGATTTGGATAAATTGTATGTATTTTCATGTCACGTGGTAATTACTTTATTATTTGCGAGAATAGAGCGAATATGAAATAGTATTAAATAATTGCATAAGCATATGAAGTTATTTATCTTTATTGTTAAAGATCTGCAAAATAAATTATTATTCGTGCTATTAAAATATCGTTAATCGTAGCTATACATATTTCTCGCATTGAGCATAATGTGTTTCGTAATGACTCATAATTCACATTGTTTGGCTTTTGATTGGTCTACAACAATGAAGAAGTGTATAATACGCGGTATTCATTCAGGATTCCGAACGAAAATCCTCCAGTCGTAGTACATTCTATTACTCGCAATTGCTCAACGCTCAAGATTGCTGTCCCCATACACAGTCCTATAGATAATCCATAAAAAATACCCCGCACTATTAAATTCTATTCCACTCCGTTTTCCTCGCTTTGTCACCAACCTACATTTTTCTCTTCTCCTCCTCCACCTTCTTCTCTTTCTTCACTCCTATTCTCCCCGTGGCGAACGAGTCGAACCGGTTTCCACAGCTGAGAAGGCGCACGGGAATCGCGCAAAAAGCGCGTGATTCGATTCGTGATTCACCGGCTCGAGCACACTACTCGGCTACAAAATAAAAGAAGTTAGTGTAGGGGGGCAATGCGGGGGCCATAACATCCAGCGAGAGGGAGGAAGAAAGAGAGCAAGCGCGCGGATAGAGAAACTGCTGGATGGACAGAGATAGCATCAGCGAGCGCGAGAACAAGGAGTAGTAGTAGTATAGTAGTACCGCCTGCGCGCACGCGTACAGTGCTCGGCCAGAGATTTTCGCGACGATAATCGCTCGCGGGATCGCGCGCGATCGTCGATTTTCAATTCTCCCGGCGACGATCCGTTCCTCGCGAGCGGAGGAGGAGGAGGAGGACGACAGCCTTCCCCCAGGGTGAGAATCAATCTCGCTGGCGCCGAGTGTACACCGCGACGGCGCGCCGGCGGCGTGGAAAGTCCTATATCTGAAGAAGAGAGGGAGAAAGAGGAGAGAGATTGCGATCAAAGCGGAGAAAGAAGAAGAAGAAGTTGAGAGAGGTGGAGGCAAGAGGACCGAGAGCAGCCGTTATTTTTATCGGCGGCTGTACGGGGCATCGATGGGGCTGCTGCTTCTGCTGTTGCTCGATTTTATTTCACGCGAATGGAGCTTTGATGGAAATATAAATAGTGAGAGAGAGAGAGAGAGAGAGAGAGAGACGATGGGAAGAGAGAGAAATGAAAAGAGATGTTGGGTGGCAGAGCTTTGATTGTTTGTTTGCTGAATGGTGTATAAAAAGTGTTAGCTGGATGCTCGTGAAAGAAATTTTACGATTTAAAATAATGGAAGAAATGAATTGTCCGTAAAGTATTAAATTAATAATTTGAATTAATGTTGGGAATATTAATTAACTGCGGCTTATACACAAAATAAAGATACATGAATTAGGTAAAAACGAAGTTCTTTATTTTAAGTGCAAAGAAAATCACTTTTTTACATATATAATAAAAATAACAAGTGAAGGTTTCTATAGAATAATAAAATTATAAACTATAACTTCTCGAACAGCAGTTTCAAAATCAACAAGTTCTAAGGAATGGTAATCTTCTCGCTACATGTGTTTTGCACGTTCAACCATTGCATCAACAATTTCGACGAACTCTTCCATCATGTATGGAATTCTTGCCTGCAGCTTCCTAAAAGCATCCGTACGTATGATACTAGGATTCTTCGCTATGAACTCGATCGTTTCGTGCTTCAGATCCGGACAATGGTAAAGATACGTCATATCGAGCGTGTAACACGCGGTTTCTACCGTCAGTTTTTGCCTCAGTGCCTCCTCGCATATTTTAGTTAAACCTCTGAGCGCCAGTTTCCTCGATGCGTTAAGAATCGACTCAAGAAGATTATCCAAATCCTCAACGCTTTCGGTATACATGTATCGTATTACTTCTCTTGCCGCATCGGGGCTGATGCCTCCTAAAGGAACAATGCATTCTTTTTTATTTCGTTGACCGTAAATTCGACAGTCAAGGACAGGACTGCGCGCTGCAATTGCCCGATCAACTAAAAATTGATCATTCTCAGTGGTGAGTGTTGCATCCTTGTAATCGGTCTTGGTATATAACATTTCTAGATCTTCAAACAGCTGGTTACTGCATTGAACTGTTTGAACAGACTTGTCAACGGGTAAAGATGAATAATTTCGTACGTAATTGTAGATTTCGGATTCGATCAAGCAGTTGACCCAGATTCCGAAGCCGATAGGTATTTTATAGGCGGGATTTTTGAGGCCAATTATACCCACTTCGTCGTTATCTTTGGTAAAGGTGCCGCATATGGTGCAGCTCGTGCTCTTGTCCAAACTATATTTCCGGAGTGTATAATCGTCGTCAAAAGTGACTATTATTTTGACCTTGAGAGGGTACCTTTTGCATTGCAGGACTCTTACAACGACTGATATGAATTCACCCTCTTGATCCACAGTTCTGATCACCAGCTGCCAGGAGAAGTCATTCTCGACCGTGCGAGAAATTTTTGGCGAGACAAGGCACTTATTTTCAATGAGGCGGTTAAAGAAGTTCGGTATCGGCCATGAAAAGTACACTGCGCCGGCAGTTTTTGGTAGCTTATTATCTAACCAAGCCTTAAACGCTACGACATCATGATGTACCCCAGCCATGTTGTGTTGTAAAAATAGGTCTTTTCACAAAATTTCACTTAATTCACTTAAAGATTTCTAATTATGTTATTTATTAAATTACTAACTATAGTTTTGTATCATATTATTTACTTATAATTCACGAGAATACAGTATATTACATAACGTTTCATATATATTATATTTGTGTACTAACCATTAACGCACAAATGCCGTGTTTACATATGTTTGTATTGAAAACCAACTTCTTATTCGACATTTGCGCGATATGATTAGAAGTAATTTCAAAACAATGGTATTTGACATTAGTGAAGCTATTAAAATAATCCAATTAAACAGGCGAACAATGAATTAAATAATTTATTTATAATTAATTAGACAGAAATTATCTAAAGTTTAATAACGATTTATTTGTTTTAACAATCATTATAAGCTATATATTTCAAATATCATGTTAACAGTATAAATGTCAAAAGAAAAATACAAAACAATATAATATTTTTCAAAAATGAAAAAATCATCTAATAACTCATATTCCATGTGATAGCATTACAAACATAGTCGGAGCTCGAAAACGAAGGGGCGCGCCGGGGCGATAGCCGCAAGTCAGCAATAATTACGAGATGCGAAAAATCGCGCGGCGAACACGAACACGCGTCAAACACGTTATTTAATACACTGTATTCTCGTTCGAACACGAAAAAACCGACACAGGGATTTAGTAGTCAAGCGAAGTTTAAAGACGTTGCAATAATAGCCTCATCGGTAGGTAAGAGAAAGAACAGGGGGCTGAGGTGATTTTGACTATAAAGGCTGAAGCAGACCACGGGACTACAACTACCGAAAGAGAGACACCGAGGGTAGGACGCTGCCCGTCAGACGAGAGGAAGCAACTTATCACCACGAGGACCAGTCAAGCCACCAACTCCGCTGCCTCCACGAAACTACCGTGCCGCGTTTCGAAAGTTGAACGTTACTCTCTAAAGTTGAATATGAACTATCCACTAATTAAAAAAGAGGAGTGAATATTTCCACTAAGAATTAGTGAAAATTTACTATTTCATTAGTGAATATTCACTAATGTTTCGGTGGAGCAATTTTAATAAATCTTTAGTGGATTTTTCACTAATTCAACTTTAGAGAGTAGTATTTACACATACGGAGCGCCTGACAGACCTGATTTTCCAAACTTCAACTCAAACCACTTATTTAATTAAATAAAAGCCCTAGTGTCGATAAGTAGAAATCTGTATTTTTAGGATTTAGCCAGTTTTAAAACTGATATGAGCATATCCCCAAAACTTTTACATCTACTTGAAAGTGACGAAATGGCTTATTTATGCAGGGATTTTTAGCCACAAATAATTATAATTCTGCAAATTTTCATTATTTAGGTAATAAGTAATGTTTTTGCAGAGTAAACATTTATATGCTAATTCTCGTAATCGATTTAGAGCAACTAAAAATAAAAAATGCAATATTTTCTAGTGAAACTCAATAAAATGTCAAGATTCTTAATAATATTTTTTTAAAGCGTCGTTAATTAGAACTCTGAAATAAAGGGCATCGTGTTACTACACTATAATATTCACAATTTTTTCATCCATGTGCCACTTCTTATATTCGTTTAGAATATGGGTCACCGTATTTTTCAAAATTTGAAATTATGACAAAGTTAACGTTCGAAGGAATTCGCCCCTTTTCTAAAATGTTAAATAGTAATATTGATTGTTAGTTTTTATCAAAACAGACCTTTTAAATACTGTCACGTGTGTATGCCTCAAAAATTCTTCAAATGGCACCAATTAAAAAATTAATTCTCAAAACATAATTAATTTAAAAAATACAGATTTAACTGTAGCACAACTATAATACAGTTTGGTTTAACTTTATTGTTGATGTAATCATAAGTTTTCATAATATATTAATGTGCAGAAGCAGCCGCATTACTTTTATTTCCAATATAAAGCTTTTAGAACCTTAAGAGTATAAGTAAAATGGCTGTTTTACATATTCTAGTGTACACGAAACACAATGCTATTCTTATGAGAGAAACGTGCACTTGGGAAAAAATGAGTAATATTGACGAGATCTTATTCTCCAAGCGTTCAAATAAATATATGGAAAAGTATAGGACTGTGCTCGCAATTGGTTTCTGGTAATTTTTTTCATGAAAAATGACAAAGTTTTTCCATATATTTAAAGGAAATGATTATAGAATCACACAAAAAATTTTTGAGTATAGTATTTACATACACAGAGCGCCTGATAGACTTACTTTTCCAAACAAAAGTTTGTACGTTAGTTTATGAAATAAGGGATTCGGGTCAATTTTGAAGCTTACATCGCCTTAATGATCGTTCCGAATGTTTTATCTGAGATAAAATTGGCTTTTCTTCACCCTCGAGACATCTGATGTTGTAGAAGTAAACAATACGAAAAAGTTCAATCAAGCTAACGAATTTAAACCATGAAAGTACCAAAATCGATCAAAGCATCGCTCTCGGATTGACCGATAACGAGGTGGAAAAAGCACGACGTACAGGAAATCGTTCCACGTAACCCTCAGGGATGCGGATACTTCATCAATAGATCCCACGTGACTTGTACCGATACAGAACAAGTCTACCGGTAGTCGGAACACTCGTTTCCCGTCTTTCCCTGCTATAGTAAGTAGCCGTACTTGCGGCGTCGATTTGCGGGAAGCTATCCACTCGAACACTATCGCCGCCCCCTTTCTCATTTTCCAGCATCCACGTGGATTCGATGGTTTTCTCCTCTGGTCAATCTATAAGTGTGTTCGCGCGCGAGCTTCAAGTAATATTTCTCACGAGCGCATCTGTATTCCTTTGAGGAATCTCTTATCTGTTCTAGGGACAGACTTTTCCCGGCGTTCTTCAAGGCTCAGATTGATCTCTCGAGTGGGTATGCCACTCGCCTTGGTGCACACTCGCACGTCTCTTACGATTTTATGTAACGATACGTGAGGCAAGTAATATTGCTTTAAAAAGTTTATGTTTGGTGTTGATTTTTGATGAAAAATGAAGTCGCAGTTGATCTTTATAATTTTTGAATTAATTGTATTTTCATTGGTTGATAAGAATGGTAAAGCAATTAATAGATATAATAGACTGAACAAATTAATTGTGATAATACAATTCGCGAATTTTCCTTTAACGACAATTCAAATTAATTGACAAAATGAATACACGCTAATGAATTATTTCAATAGAAACTTAAAAAAAAGTAGATAAAAAGTTAATTCCACTTTGGCTTTCGCTCGACTCATATCCTGCTCAAATATTTTCAATGATAATACGAGATCTTTCTCTGGCACATAGTCCGAAACAAAGACGATAATGATCGTACAGTGCGCTAGTACCACGTTGGGAGTCACGAATTACGTTCCCAAGAGCGAGTAATAACTCTCCTTTCTTTTCCTCATTCCTGGCTTTTCTTTTCCTGCTCTCTCTCTCTCTCTTGCTCTTTCTCTCTCTTTTTCTCTCTCACGGTGACGTCGCTCTCCGCTCCATTTCATTTTCTGACAATCTATCTCCGTCTATGGCTCGTGCGACGCACATTTTCTATCTCTCTTTTACTCACGCTCTGCTACTGAGCGAAAGAGAGAGAAAGAAAGAGAGAAAGAGAGGGAGAGGGAGACGAAGGTTTGCCCTGCGGGGACGTCTTCGCCGGGAAAACCAAGCGGTAATGAGAATTGAAATGTAACGACTCTGGATCACCTCTAATCCTTAAGCCAAGACGCTGATTGCCATTGCCGACCTCGCAAACTTCTTTATCCGAAATTGACAATTTTTTCTCGCCACGCGAATGGAGTGCGTGTACATAAAATCAGTATGTGTGTCTGTATAGAACTTTTTCTTTTAATTTGAATTGGAGATTTATGGATGACATTTGTTTTCTGTTTCAGGTGAGTGGTAATTTGAAGGTGCATTCCATGCGGTTATGTGAGTAACGATTGACAGTGTTACGCAATATGTGGATGTGATTTTCTTAACGACAAAGTTCGTTAGTGTATTAGATTAGTAGAGATCGATCGTTATATAGAGTCATCACAGTTTTATAGAATTTATTTTATCACTGCGTTTAGACTACTAATCACAGAATTAAACAAAAACTCAAAATTATAAATAATCGATAAGAATAACAAACAGAATATTAAATTTATTACCACGAAATACATAAATTTGTCCAAATCAGGCGTTATTCAATACACTGCCATTAATATTTATTATGTCAATAAAATATATTTACACGTTGAAAAGCTTTAACAGCAATGTAAATAAAAAGTTCCATCTCGATTTCAAAGGCGGCGTCGACGGCGGCTACCGCTAACACAGTAAATTCGCCACTTAACTTCACCGTACTACGCGCATTCCTTTAGCTACACACTACGCTTTCTAAACCCGTTTACCGACACTCGAAGTTACCGCGCACGTCGGCGATAACCGCGTACTTCGCAAAAAAAGCCGTCCTCTCAGCATACTTCTTTCCCATCTGCGTGTATATAAAACGCCTGTATCCACCAGCGAATGGATTCATTTTATTTTAATCTCGATCCTCGCCTCATAAATAATTCACGCGGCGCGTTATATCTCTGCCTGGTCTAACAACAATTACCCTAATTACGACGGATATCCATCACTCTGCGGCCCTCTAATCTCCTTACAACTCATGCAAAAAGAAAGCTTAATTAACAGGACAGCTGATAACCATAACCCCCTCCCCCTCCCCTAGTCTCAAGAACTTTTTCTTCTTCTTTCTTATATATACACGTGAGCGCGTCTTTTATCGTCTCTCCTTTGCGTTCCGCAGTTTTTGCATATTCGGCCTTTGTCTAATACCTTAGGCACGCGAAAGTCGCCGTCGCTATACCGCTTCTAATCAGCGCTGCACACGCCACGAGAGCTTCGTGCTCAGACGGCGAACGAGGAGCTGCTGCTGCTGCTGCGCACGCGGATAAGACGTCGAGTGGATGCAGTACTGTAGGGGTAGGGGTGTACTTCTATAGGGCGGAAGGAAAAAAAAAGACTAGCCATGTGCTCGTAATAAAAGGTGCGCCGTGCGCGTGCAGAGGTGTGTGTGTGTGTGTGTGTATGTGGGTAGTCTATGTGGTCGATGAAGTTGAAGAAGCAAGAAGAAAGTCTTGCGGGGTTTGCGCGAAAAGTTGTGAAGAATGGAATTTACGAAGAAAATGATATTTTTCTTATCCGATACTTGTCATATTTAAACTTTTATTTTAATTATCAAAATACGCATAATCTATTTGAACTGCAAGTCACATTGAGTGAAATATTCATGTATTCCAATTTGTAAATGAAAAAATGAACGTTAATAAAAGTCATTAAGTGAATTACATTCCATTTCAAATTTTTACGTTCCTCACGAACAGTACACGCCTAATCGCAATCGCGGTCAAGCCAGAAAAGCCTCAGCAGTGGAGATCTATAGTGCTCGCCTGCACACTTGGGCGCGGATGAGCTCGATTGTCCTTAGGTAATTCACCGTATCAATTTTAGTCGAAACTGATATAATACCAGCGGTAGCACGCGTTTACTGTTACTGCTGGTGCTGCTACTACTGCTACGCTCTTCCGAGTGTGCACGCCGCACATATTCAGCTGTCATTTCGCATTCACGGTGAATTCGCTCATCAGCTCGGTCGAGATTGAATTCGCGCTCGCAGCTCGCTTGCACGTATATACATATATGTGTATGTGTGTTCCTCTGTGCACGTAAATGTCTATGTATATATATATATATACTATATATATATATCCATACGTGTATAGGTATATACGCGAGCTCAGCTTACGCGAGCGTCACGGTCGTCGGTCCCTTTAATTACAAGTGATTTTCGTTATTCCGTGCGTGACGTTGACGCATGGTGTGCTTGGGATTAACGTAGCCTATACATATATGTGTACATATATACACACGCAAGCTTTCGATACGTGCCCGTGTGTGTGTGCGTGCATGTATGTGCGAAAAAACGGAGAAGCAAGCTCGAACGAATAAAAGTCAATCCCTCGATTTGCCGGCAGCATTCGCGCGCTCGCGGATGGATTATTCGCATAGAGAGTACACGCCGATTGGCTTTATCGATGCTGTCGAGTATATGGAGCCGCGCACGCTATTCGCGAGGTCATTTCGACAAACGACGTTATTAAAAACTGATGATTGCGATTAGTTTAGTTTATTGAGATAAGAGGTGACAAGTTTGAAAATTGGTTGTTCAGTGTCGTTGTATTTGATTGAACGCTAATAAAAACTGAATGAGTGAATGATAAAAGATCAATTGTTGAATTCTATCGATTAAAAAACAGTATAGAAATTTTAAAATTTAATTGACGTTTAGAAAATAAGTTTGAACGGAAAGTTTAAGAGTATAAAACGGTTCCGTATACAAACCTCCTATAATAAAAAAATTCAAACGCACCACAACCTGAAGCATGGAATCAATTTTGAACGCTCCAACCGTTCGATTTTGACGTTTCAATCGAAAAGTAATTAGCAGTCGGTTGCTACGATTGCCCGTGCGCTATAAAAATTGAAGCTCACGTTACACGAACTTTCTCACTCATACATACCCACCCCCATTCTCTCTCTCTCTCTCTCTCTATCCGTGTAATCAAATCAGCACCATCTGCTACCAACGTGTTGACCGGCGAGAGCATTATAGGTAGGAGCGTGCGCTATACACGTGTATATAACCCTGCATGCTCTCTCTCTCTCTTTCACTCTCACGACACTTTTTTCTCTCTCCTCGCGCGCTCGCTTTTTCTCCAAGCGCGCCTTTGATCTATTAACCGGATCGCTCGTAAACCGGTTCGCCCCGTGTGCAGTCGTAATAACGCGCGGAACGAATGATCGGCAATTTTCCATTGCCTTTTATTATTCGCTGCGTGCACGCGCTCTCGCGCGCGTCGGGTATTTATTGTGTCTGCGAGAGGCGGTGGAAATCAATCGGAGGAACGCTCAGCAGTATGGTATGTTCTCGTTTGGCTGAGCAGCAGCAGCAGCAGCCAATGCTGCTTTGAACACTCAATTCGTTAGAAATTAGCCGGGTGTAATGCGCCGATGGCAATGCTGAGATTCGCCTGTGCTTGGTATGTTGTATATATGCGTGTATGTTGGTTTTTTTTTCGTTCTATGCACGAGAAAATATTGGCTGTACGTAATGAAATACCGATTGTATCTTGGAAGGGAAATGAATCGCAGTGTATGCTGATGTTAAATGATTGTGGATTGTTTGGATTAATGTAATCATTAATGTATATCAATGCATGGTTTTGTTGCGTTGATTACTGATAAGGGATAAAGTAGCGCTGATAATAAAATATTACCGCGTTTTATAGGCGATAATCAATGAGGTTGCAGAATTTTAATACAGATGTAATACATGGAAATTATAAAAAGGTTGAGAAAGTAAAAATAAAGTTATTAATGCGTTTGCGTATCTATATTCTACTATAGTTAATATTCTAGTATTTGAATTCATTGTTTAGATCTTTTTAACTCTAATTAGCATACTAATTTTAAAAGCTGTCTAAAATGTAAAAAATTAACGAATGAAATAGCGAAACGTTAATACTTACGTTACACCAATGTAATTTCCATTTATTTTAACGATTCCTTCAGTCTATGTTTACCAGCGGAATCGATTTCACTTCCCATCTTATCCCACCGCCATATCCTTCCGTAACTCAAAATCCCTAAGTTCAAACCTCTCTCACTCTTCATCCTCGTCGCACACCATACGATACTGCTATCGATCCGGGGTCTCCACTTCACCTTCCCTCTCTTTCACGCGCGGAAGGAAGGAAAGGAACTCATTCTCTCTCTTTCTCTCTCTTTCGTACTCGAGACTGCTGGTACGTCAGAGCCTTCACTACTGCCGGCGGCTGCTGTTGCAATGGGTTAACGAGAACCGAGAGCGCGTGCATAGCGGAGCGCGTAAATCGGCAGTAAAGTTGGCAGTAAAACGTTAATAAACCTTATGCGCGCCGCGTCGCTGTTGCTGCTTCTTCCTCTTCGCGTGTCCCGCAGGAGAGAGGCAGTGCGGATTTACCGCGCGCGCGAGCGAACGTCGACGGCGACGACGACGGCTGATGAATGTTTCTTGTATGTATATATACATATATATGTATGTATACGTTGCGAGCATTGTGTTGCTATACGGCTGTGTAATTGAGAGCTTTTTTCTGCTTGAATGAGAGGGAGAGGAGACGTGAAGAGGGACGAAGGGAGCGAGAGATTTTGTGTTTTATTGAATCGTAAAATCTGTCATCCCGGAGTTTCTTGACGCGAGCTGTGATGTATCGGCACGAAGTATATTGTAGCGCGATGCGTGCATTGTGTATATACAGGGTATACGAGCGAATAGAGCTTTTTATGCTGATATGAAAACGTTTTGTTCTTAATTGCCCGACTGAAGTGCGCCGACGCGTGGATTAATGCAATTATCGCCGCTGGAAAGGCTAAAATGCGTTTAATTCGAGCTGAACGTTTCAAGTTTGGATATTTTGTTAGAAATTCCGAACGAGTTATAAAGTATATTAATTATAATTTTAGCGAGCTCGAAAGCTCGCGAGCGCGTGAGTATTTTGAATTTACGGTGAAACACATATTAACTGAACTCGTAAATTTATGTTTGGATTTTGCTGAAATGTTTATTATGTGCTATGTGGGCCGGAGACGTGTGAGATTTATAATTTTGCCCGCTTATATTTTCCCGTAAAATTCTTGGTAAACAAATTTCGAGTTGACAATTTCGATTGTTTTCGATAAATTTTATAGCGTCGCGTGTATTTGCTAATTAAAATTTTTACATAATTTTTTTTTGACCTAATTGGGAAGCTAAAATGAAGCTTTTTTATGAAATTTTTTTATTATCTACGAAATTATAATCTAGCCATTCCTCCGCATAAATTAAACAAAAGTCAATCAACATCATCCTTTTCTACGTATATTATCATCAAACAAACCAAATAACAAAAATTAAATTCTCCTCCTGCCACATCAACTGCTCCGTTACCATATAACTCCTCCCAACCACATCACCTTTCACCAGCCACTCTCCCCTAAAAACTGCACACTTCGAATTCTCGAAACTCACCCACCGCAAAGAAAAGAAAAAAAACCGCAAGCACTCGCGCTTTTACGGCACATATAGATAATCGAGACAGGCGCGCGCGAGCGGCATTAGCGGGGGGTCAAGTCGTAAAGCAACGCAATTACGCGCTTCAAAAGCCTACGGCCATTTGAATTGAATGCTTATTCATTCCGATTTAATTGCGCGCGGAGCCGAAAAGGAGCAGCAGCAGCAGCAGCCCAGCGGCGCGTTTTATCGCTGGCTAATGATCAGCGACTGCGTACGCACGTTATATATTATATATACGTATATATAGAAACGTTCGCGTCGATGCGAAATTCACTCGACGCGACGCATGAATTAATAACGTGGTCGCTGCGCGAACGATACCTACACGCTCTCTGCACAGTGTTTTCTCGGAAGGAGAGAAAGGGTGGCGCGCGCACGTTATCGCTCGCAGCGTCGAGCTGTACCGCCACCTGTTTGCCCGACAGCTGCTGCTATGTGTGTGCGAGCGTCTGTTAAGGAATCGATGACTTGTGAATGGGCAGAGAAGTGTACGTATATATGTATATGTGTATATGGTTGGTAATATAGTGGAAGGCGGGGCTGTAGACTATGGGATGGGGAAGATAGAATTTTAATGTCGCGCAGGGAGAATTGATATTGATTAGGATCGCCTGTGCATACATCGGAGCCTAAGATTAACCGCAGGTATATCATGTTTATTCCCTCCCCTCGCTGTCCTATTAATTACGTTCCCTCTATACTTTTAATCATCCACGTCTAACTATGTTGTCAAGAACAGCTTTCTTCGTGACGTACTTGTGCTTTACTTGAATAATAAAACATTTTCGCATATTGTATATAATGTATTATATACTTGTCAACACATTTGAATATATTTGAAAATAAACGTTTACCACTCACACACACACACCTACACTCGTATAGGAGTAAATTAACCATCCGTTATTTGCACATGCGCTGCATTATAAATGGACATTGTAAATAGCGCTCTTCTCAACCAAGGTAGGAGGAGGAGAAGGCGGCGGCAAGTGCAACCATTTCTCCGGTTAAATTAACCATCCCATATTTTCCACGAGCGCGGCCAGGTAGCAGTTAGCGAGTTCTCGTCGGGGAAGAGCTGCGTATATTTAGTGCGTCGATAAATAGAGTAGCAACGCAGCAACAGTACAGCACGGTTGTGACTATACGCTTTTAATAGAAGTATTAAATTTGTATTCTCTCGCTCGCGAAAGCGACTTTTCGCGATGGCTAATGTATTATGGCATCTCCCCGTGCGCGCTCGCGTGTAATTGAATGTACATAGTCGTAGGGTGCGTGCACGCGTATATAGGTACTTACTTACAAAGGGGGATGCCCCGAGGGTATAGGTGCTATGGTATCGGCGTTGGTACGCTGCTACTGCTTGCGAAACCTATATTATCACGCGATGGGAAAAGCTGAATAAAGTTTCTGCGGCAAGTGTGTTAGTTTGGTGATATAATATGCGGAATAGTTTAAAAGTTTTAATTATAGAGATTAGAGGTGAGTAATGAAAGGCTATATGCGAACGATAGTAAATTAAGCAATTACCTTAGTTGCCTTATTGATCTTAATAACGTATATGTTGTTATATTCGATAATAAACTTTCAAAAGCTGCATTAACTTATATACAGTCATCAGACTATCTCCAAATTCGATAATTCACTAAAAGTAACACGTTTAACAAATTCTCGTAACCGAAAGCATCTTATCTTTTCAAGCATCACATGCTTTTTATCTCATTCAACACCCGTGCTTGATAATTCAACTACACCGCAATCAATCAACCCAACCCCACGAATCCCTCCACCCGACCATTCTTCAAAACAACCTCCGTATATATACACATACACACACGCGTACATACACCTATCAACTAATTAGATGCCCAGCGGGTGCAACTATACGTACACCGAGATTCCCGTCGTATATATACTATAACGAACGTATATATATACAGCGTTCGCGTGCGAAGGCCTTCGCGCGCCACCACTGCGTGTACCGACAACGTCGCGCGCTTGTACTCGCCTTTTTCTTTATAAGTCTTCCGGGCGTAGGCGCGGCGGCGGCTGATGTTGCTGCTGCTGCTGCTGCTGCTGATTTCTTCTTGCTTTTTTGCAGAGGTGACGCGGACGCGACGAACCTGGTTTTAGCCGGGTTTTCCCGACGTTTTACTAGAGGAATAGTTTATATAAAGTATGAGAAGAGAAATTTCAAAATGCGAATGAAAGATCTTTATTGTATATTGTATTTAAGTTAAAAATAAAAAAGAACCTGTGAGAATACGGTGAAGCTGCTCCACAATGCTATCATCGGTCACAATGCTAACTATGCGTATAACACACCGTAAACACTGTACATTCAGCGCGCAGATAAAGTGAGCGGAAAAAAGCTGCCATGAGGAGGACACACACATATATACATATACACATACGTACGAGCTCGTTGAATCTGAAAAGCGAAAAATTAGTCGTGGAAAGATAGTGTCGGTAAAACTTGTAAATGATTCATCGCTCGAAAATGACGCAGTAAAAAAAAATAGACGGCAAACGAGCCTGGCCCCCTTATCTCGCCATTAAATCACCGCCGCGAGGAAAAACTCGCGTGTCTCGCACTTTTACCCCTCCACTCTCTCTCTTCCTCCCTTTGCACGGCTCAAAACTAATCGGGTTTACCGCGGCGTTCGCGTGCCACGCAGCGCCTCAAGTATATTCTCCTAGCACGCATCGATTAATATTAATTGGCGACCGCATTTCGCTTGCTCGTGTTTTCGGTTCTTTCACGGGATGCGCGGCGATGCATTTGCCTGCGCTGTGTAGTTATTGTATACACATATTCGCATGACGATTCGATCGGATTTCGCGCATTGCGGATATATGTGTATATAATGCGCGGTAGGCATGAGGGAGGTAACAGTATAGAGTTTGAGTCGGCTATTGCAAATGTCAGTCGACGGACGGGCCGAGAGAGCGGCGCGCGCGTGTAACCTAATAAAATGCGACTCTCGCGTGTACCACGTCAGATATGCTGAATGGATATTATGCATTTCTACGGTACGTTATAAGGAAGCCTTAGGAAAGTGCCGGTGGTTGGGCTGAAGGGCGGAGGTGAGGGAAAACGCGGACTCGCGTTCTAATGCTGATTATTTATGGCTTGCGGACGATACGTTAGCGTATATATATATAGAGGCGTGCGTTCCTTATTATTGCGCCTCTTCTTTGGTTCGTCGTGACACTTATTCGCGCTCGTGCAGTATATAGCTATATACGACTTTTCTCGGCGAACTTATTTTCTTATGCGTTGACGTGGGTTGGGAATGGTGAATGCAATGGCTTGAAACGCTAGTACGTGAGTTGCATTCTATATCGCTATGTTTGGAGAAGTGTAGCGTGGGAATACGCTGTTAGCGATTAATTGTGTTTTATTGCGTAGTTGTAATCGCTATTTTGATACAATTGCATTTGTATAAACAAACGGCTTAAACTGTAGAAAACGTACGTGAATATATTAAAAGTTATCATATTGCATTTTGAAATAAATTTTTGTGCTTTTCATTGATGATTCATGAGCCGCTCGTTGTTAGTAAACAATGTTTTGTATTTTATTCGTTTGGCGTGTAATTAAAACAGTATAAAATAATAATATTGGATATAGCAAAATATTAAATTAAAAAATTGATCATGATAATTACATTCATAGTCTTTTTTTAACCCTTAGACTAACAAGATATTTTCATAGAAATAATTTTTGTTCTCAAAAATTTTCACGTAATCATGTTCACCATTGTAAGCTCAGTTGAGGAGCTTATGTAGAACCACTAAAGTGACTTTGCCGGTAGTATAAAGGTTAAGAAAACTGACTTATAAATTTAAAGTTTATACTTATGTCGTTTCGAAGTTTCTTGTATGCGCGTTATTTCTTTCCACTACACAACATAACAAAGTCGAATATTAAGTACTAATTACTCTGCAAAGTTTATAGTTTTCTCTTTCACACTTCTTACAACAGACATTTTCCAACCATTACTTTACACTATCTTCAAATATATAACTATATATACTTATACACCGTGTCGTCGCAAAAATCACAACAATTCGTTAATTTAACCCAATCTCCAGTTCGATAACCCCTACCTTTCAATCCAATATATCCACTTCCCTCCTCTAATCCCCTCGCATCCCCCCATTGTGCGCTAATCGCAATTAGCTTCTCTCTCTCTCGCTCTCTTCCCCTTGAGAGCTCGACTTGGCGACGTCGCGATATATATACCAGCGTCTACTACTACTACTACCACCACTACCGTCGTCTACTCCTCCTTTTCCCCGTGGCGCACAAATTGAAAAGCGTGCGCGCTCTAGCGCCGGCTTTTTTCCGCCGAAGGAAGTCCAGGGGCCTCTATACCATTGTATCATTGTTCGCAGCTCTCGATAATTCACGAGAGGGAAAGAGAGAGAGAGAGAGAACGCGAATCAAGAGCCCCGCCCTGGTGGATAGAGCTGCGCTCTTTCTCGAAGGAGAAAGAAAGAGGCGCAACGGCACACGCCCATAGCGCACACGCGTGCGTTAATTATTGCCGTTGATTGAGACCTTCGGCGGTACTTCTAATCTATCGTTGAGCTATGACCGTTGCAGTTGTGCAGTTTGTATGCGTGAGCGTATGTTGCGAATGTGCAGCGTAACGATAGAGAAGAATTATTGAGTCGGCGTAGCCAACGACTCAATAGCTAGGAAGGTTGAATGTTATGTTTGTCACGTGCTCGTTACAACGGCTGTTTCTGATATCGTACGGTGTTCGAGCCGACCGTTTCGATAAGAGTTTGACGTAAGGTCAATCTTCCCTTTTTAAATTTACGTAAGGGTCATATGCGCTTGTTCTGCTATTTAAATTACGATTGAGATTCTTAATGTTTATTTACCAAAGGTTTCAGACAAATGTTTAATTTATTCAATCGCATTTTCGATCCCTCAATTTCTAGTGTTTATCTTTATACACAAATAATTCAATGAATATTTACAGTAATACAGTACAACCTCGTATCAAATAACGCAGCGGCTCTTTTGCAATATATTCAATAACGCCGGGGAATGATGCATTGAAAATAATCTAATAAAGAAGCGACGTTTCATCAACAACGATAATCCATCCACGTTTTCGCAAAAATAATTTCGGTACAGCATCGGCCGACCGTCTGAATTTTCATTACATCGCATAGTACGCGCAGCGCCCGCCAAAAAGTCCGAAACAGCCGGCTCGCCGTGAAAATATGCGCAGCGCATTAATCAGTCTCGTTGATTTCAATCAGCGCCATTAAAATACACACACACACGCATGCACATCCGCACGCACACTCGTCTGCGGTGAGAGAGATAGATAGAGAGTGAGAGAGTGAGAAAAAACAGACAACCGATCCAACGCGCGAGCGAGCGCAATTTCGCGCCCCCATTGAAGCGCTCTCAATGCTCTCCCTCTTGCTCCCCTGTGCAACTTTCAATACCAGCCGTCCCTCGCATATGCATAATATTATACTCGTAATGTACGGGCAACGCGGCCATTCATCAATGTTGTACACTCGACTCTCTCTCTCTCGTGCGCATCGACTACACGCGCAAAGCGCTATACACAGGCGACCGAAATCAACGGTACAACATGCTCACACTCTACGCGAGCACACGTTCGAGTTCACAGCGATGGAACATACGTGAACGTATATATATATAGGCGTTGGTACTTCCACAATGCCAGCAAATGAACCACCGACGACGCCCCAACGCGAGAGCGTCTCTAACTCGAGCGTCGCGAAGCGTCTTCGTGTCTGGCCGGGTGGAGATAGCAAGGGAGGAGGTCGGCTTAGCCCCCTTCTGCAGACGATTCCTCTCGCTCGCTCTTAGGGCTGCCGCGGTGAGATTCCAAAGGGGGGCGAACGAGGAGAGGACAGAGGTGCTCGATGACGTATAAATCTGGAGAGCGAAGCTACTGGGCGATGCGAGGACGCGCACTGGTAAGGTGTGCGTTTGCTGGAATGTCGGGAGGGTGCAGCTTGTATTCAGCTTGTTGGTATAGGGTTTTGGTTTTGGATTTTCCCGGCGATGATCTACGCGAATATGTGCAAATCTGTTTATCAGAGCGATGGTGTACGGTTGCTTTTGCTGGTTTATTAGCTGGTTATTGGAGTAGTTTGTTGTACCAAGAAGTTGATAAAATATTTAATTTTTCAAGGTATAATTCTTTAAGCAGTAGTTTAAAATCATCAATTCTTTTGTTTAAAATAAACGTATATTAGCTGAATAGCGTCTATAGTAAAGTCAAACAAACGAGAAAAACGATGCTCTCGTTTTGCTTCGGAAGTAAATCTGAAAAATCACTGCAATGCCATCAGCAGATAAAGCAAAACGAGCTCGGCCGGTATTACTTCATAATTAATGAAAAACCAAGCAAAGGGAGCTAAAGAATCTCCGTAGGGGAAAGAAGCTCGAACTGGCTCGTAAGAGCATCGATCAAGAAACCGAACGGCGAAAGACTCTCTCGTGCAAAAGCGCATCGCGGGGGAAAAAGTAGGTGACCAAGAGCCACTGAGAGAGAAAGAGAGAGAAAGAGATAGAGAGTAGAAGAGACATCGTACGGCGCTTCACGTCTACCTTATCGAAGAAAGTGTCTCTCGTTTCTCTCCCTCCTCTCGGTTACAACCGTACACCTATATATACACCTGTGCGCGGTCTCGAAATCCTCAGTTCTCTCGGAGCTCTGTGGCAATCGACGTAAAATCAAGGGACAGCAAGAGAGACTCTGCGGCGACTCTATGCGAAATGACGGTGTAAAACTCGCTGTGCTGTGCTCTCCTGTATCGCGCTGCTACTCGCTCGATAGTCATTTGCATAGCGGATGCGCTTCGATCTCTCTCACTTGTTCACGTGTGTGTGTATGCGCCCACTATCGTGGCTAAATAATTAATCGGGCCCGATGTTATTACACCGGCCTAATTACATTGCAAGGGTAGCTGCGAGCTCCGTGCTCTTCCTTCTCGCGGTGAGCTGCGAGAGAGAAAGGGTTTTAACGCCAAGCCGCAGAGCAGCAATGTAACGCCGCGACAGGTCTATGCTCGTGCGGTGGATGCGGACTCGATGGACTGAAACGTCGTTAGGGTGGAGCGAGCCGTGAGGGGGGGATGAGATCTATAAATGCGCTTGCGGTGTTGGAAGAATGCTAAATAAATGATTTTGAGTACAGGCCTTTTTTCTTCAGTGGCTTATACTTTTTCTTCTTTATACAGAGTAAAGAAGTGGGTTAAATGGCAGAGGGTGCAGAGCTGTTTTATCTTTTGTATACCTTTGCACATGAAGAAAATGGTATTGCTTTTGATTTTATATGCTATCAATGAATTACATAGATAAAGGTAATTCCATGCGTCATATTGATTAACAATTTTTTGTTGTATTGAATTCATCTACAGATTCTATAATATAAAAAAATAACATTGTTTTTTAATTTGAAAAAAAAACTTCATAAAAATTGTACGATTAATTTCACTTCGTAGAAAATATTCGACTATACTTTGCTTTCCGATTCGTTAAAAAAAGCCTCTTAGAAATCCATAAAATTAAAAACTATTATTTCCAATGATAAAGTTTTCGATCGAATGCTTCCCTCTTTCTCTTTTCTCTTTTACACCCTGAAAAAGGGTATCCTAAAAAGAGGAGAAAAACCGGCACGTTGATGTGATTCAATTAATTTTCACCCGCTCTCTATCTCTCTCCCTCTCTAGCTTACGCGCGCACGCTGAATTCCGAGCGTCATCTCCTTTATTTTGTATTTTTATCGGAGCCAAGTGGCGGTGGTGCGCGCGGCGAAATTGACTCGCATCGACGTCGAGCGCACCGCACGGCGAGAGAGAAGTTTAAGTAGTCGATAAGAAGAGCGGCGGGCGAACGAACGCCCTGTGCGAATTTCTCTCTCTCTCTCTCTTTCTCTTGCTTTCGCTCGCTCTCCCAAGGCTTCATTTCCGGGCGAGCTTTTAACTTTAAATAGAATGCGAGGAGATATCGGATTTTTCGCGGCTTTGTTAGTGCCCTGGCTGTACTCCTTTCTCTCTCTCTCTCCCCTCTCCCTCTCGCTTGCTCGTTCGTCGAAAAAAGACGGTTCGAGAGCATGCGAAAGCCATCCTCTTCTCTGGGCTCTCTCTCGCTCTCTCTTTCTCTCTGTTCACCCGATTCGAGAGTGGATGCTTGAGCCTTCCTTTTTTAATCTAAACCGAAGTAACGAGAATTAAACCCTTCCTATTCTTACTTTCATCGTTTCGGTTTAGAATTGCTGTTATTTGTACTTTTTTCTAGAAATTTTTTATGATAGTTTAGATATCTCTTCATTTCAGTAGAGGCATTTTTATTGTAAGCTTTTTTATTAATGGATTTTTGTTTTTAAATTGAAACGATACCAGTTTTGTTTGGAAAAATTTATCACGATTGTTCGAAAAAAGTTAAATCAAGGGTAAACAAGGATAATAAATCGTTAAACTTTTCGTATTACCAAAATAACTGATCGTGCTGTAAAAACACGAAGCTATCACGAAAAATATTGGAAACATTTCAAAAAACGAAATTGCAATTGATATTTGCCGAGTTGGCTGTTATACGAATTCCGTTAGAATTGCATAAACCTGACAATATCTGTGATGGAAAATAAATTTGGCATTAAAAGAGAAAACTGTCAACTCTATGCATATTTTGTCAATTTTAACGATTGCAAAAATAATATGTACAATCAATAATTCGAATAACTTTATTTTCAAATATATTAGTGATTCATAACAATTTTCACATTTGATTAACACTTCTTTAGTATCTTTAAACTTATGAACTGGGTTTATTTGGACAAAACTGTTGTTAGAAAGGTATTTTTTGGGTACTCACACAATTGTTTAGTAGATTTTAGTTACTTATCAGTGACTTTTCCGTAATATTGTTAATTTTCCGTTAAATAGTTGATAGAAATAGTGATCAAAATGTCTGTTATAAAAATAAAAATAGAAATGAAATTAACTGAATTTGAAGAATAGAAATAAAATACGCTGAAAAGTGAGCAGTGTAATTATGTTCATCTGTCTACGTTAAATTAAAGAAAATAACATTACAGTGTTTTTACACTACCGTACATGGAAAAAACAGCCATTGAACAAATTACAGAGGCAAGGTCGACTAATCTTTGCTAGAAGATTTAAAAATATAACTAAAAGTAGTAATAATAATGACAGTAACATATACAATAATACTGAAAATGTACGTAAATAAATAAATACGGATCAAGTCCCACAAAATAAAGTAGTCAAAGCGTACCTACAAGTAATAGCATCGATACAATGAGTATTTGAGGTTAGAACTATCGAAACATGACCCATCCTTTGAAAAGAAATTGTAATTTAGTTCACCTCAAATAATCTCAAGTGTAAATGTAAACATAGAGACCCGACACTAGTCAAGGTATGACACCTAGCGATGGAGTTAGCTACCACTGGTCACGATTTCCATTAGAATGCCAAGAGTTGTAAAGCCATAAGGTTCAATAGTTTGGAAGATTTTTCACTATTAATGGCAATCTTAGAAAACCAGAAGCTTGACCCTTTATATTCCTTTTCAAAACATATCACTGTGTATGTATTGATGATGTGCTTGTTCATTACTTTAGTTGGTCATAACAGCCACTTGTTGAACTAAACTAGAATGATTTTCTATTAGATTCGAATGCGATGGCATCGATAGACTCACGTCTATTACAAATGTAAGTATGACGTTTATTTAGTATGCAGAAAAGTTTAATGTAACGAGCTCTTAGCCATAGTATACTTTACATCGTAATTTATGTGTAGGTAACTGAACTAGTTACATTTTACAAACATAGCCTTCAGAGTCGGCTACTTTCGTACCTGGATCTTCCAAGTTACCTACAGAAGGTGGGTAAAACACATATCCTGAAATATTCAAGCCGACAATTATCATTCCTAGAAATCACACTGCTAATAGAGCTATTTAAATACTCATATTTACAGTCCCTCCAAATAAATCTTATAGTTTATAAAGTCACATCCTACCTTATTCACATGGATGAATAATTTAACATCAACGGCGCATGTTTACATCTGAATTATTAACGATACGCGTTTCTTTTATAATCACGGATTGACTTTTCAATTGCTCTGCAGTTTTATAGATTGCGTGCACCGGACGTTGACTCCACCTCTACGTCTCTTCAGCTCTTGTGTTATTCTTAAGTCGGTCGGCCGAATGGCACAGATATACCGGGAAACACAAGCTCCGTTTAATATTTATACGCGCATTGCCATCGATCGCGTGTGTATATTAATACTAGAGAGACTTTTTTCTGTCGACTTATGCGCAGAATTGTTATCCATTGGATATTTCTATGATGTTCCAGCCGAATTTCGAAATGAGATGGTTAATTATGGGCGAAATTATATCAGGAGTTGAAAAATTTATCCGAAAGATTGATTTTAGGACCCTAAGCCGAGCGATTAAACTTAATTAGCTTTGGGATGGACATTTACAAATTGACGTTTAAGTAAATTTTGCATGAAATTCATTACATAAATCAATCCTACTCTTCTCCCGATAAAATATTCATAGACTTTACACCGATGACAGTTTACCAATCGGTGTGTAAGAAGCGTGATTGATTTATACTAAATTTATTTTTCGTAATTACGATAATAATCAACGTTAATCTTCATCATCATTATAAACTTTTAATAAACAATCGCAGGAAAATTGCTCCTGAACTTTTCATTCTCCTGACAGTAATTAATTCGTATACACGCACACTCAGTCAACTTTCAGCACCATCAAAAGCACATCAATTGCGTAGTTGAAACAATTTTTTAATACAATATACTCAGCCGTTTTTTGTAATCCTAACCAACCCTCAGAACTTTTTTTGCGCAATGCAGCGCAGTCCTGCCATGAATCAGATAGACCTCGACGTAACGGATAGGCACACACGTCCATACGCAACGAAAATAAAAAGGGACGAGTCGGGCGTTCATACACTCAACGCGCGGTACATCCCCAAGCGCGTCGCCGCTGCGCGAAGATTAAAGAGTACCAGAACCGCTAAAATTTCTTTTTTTTTGGACCTCAACGTGCAGTCCTCTTGCGTTATATACGTCGAAAAATCCAGTGCGCGAGCGTATAGCAGTTGAAAAAAAACGAGTTTGTATGTCAAAAGGGCTTGCGCGTAGAGCCAAATTCACCTACATTCCCCATGGGTGCATCCTCTCTCTCTCTCTCTCTCTCTCTCTCTCTCTCTCTCTCTCTTTCTCTCTTTCCTTTTTCGCCGTACCGAAGCGGATTGGTATCGTTCCAGCTCACTTGCAGTACATCTGTGTCTGTGTATACGTGAACTTGCTACTTGACGCTCTTTTTCGTTACCGAAAAAACGTATACGCGCGAGCGTTAAGAGAGGTACAACACATACTCTCTCCCTCTCTCTTTCTCTTTTTGCACGCGCGGCAAAGTTCAGAATAAAATATTTGATGAGGTCGGTGGATGTACGCGCGTACATCTCTCACTTTCTCTCTCTCTCCCTCTCTCCTGCCACATTTTTTTCAAACCCCCTCACAGTGGGTGCGTTCTTTGCCGCGGTGCTAATCCAGCCGATATAAAAGGGGGAGGGTAGAAAAACGCAGTGAGCAGACGCGACGCATTACATTTGGCAGCGATTTCACTCAGCGAGATTAAGCTTATTTACGCTGGCGGCTCCTATATCCCACTACTCTCTCTCTCTCTCTCGTCTTTTGAGGCCTTTCAGCCGCTTCTTTCCGCGGCGTTTTTCTCGCGCTCGCCTCACCCGCGTGTATTTCCTCCGCTCGCTGCTATATACTATACTGCTCTGCAGCAGTGTATGCGGCAAAATGGCCGCATGTGTATGGATATAGTCTGCGTGTTTGTGTGTGTGTGTGTGTGTGTGTATAGAAGCCACGTACGGCTGTGCGCGCATGTAGCTAATCATAGATATCGCTCTGCGGCGATCTGCGATGGGAATTTTCCGCGATATATAGAATGTGGATATAGACTGCAACGGCGGTGGTGGCTAGAGCTCGGCCCCAATGCCCATGGGGGCAGCGAGCGCATAACGCGTATCGACGGCTGTTGGCCAATGTGCGCACGCTGATGCCGCAAGGTAGCCGTTCTCTCTCTTTTGATTTTAGAGTCGCAGATTTTTAGATTACGAGTTATCGCCTATTAAACTATGGTATGGAATAAAAGATTCGACAATATTGAGATTATACGTGCATTGTTTTATCGTAAAGCTTGCTGTTATTTAGGTTGCCATTGTAGAATATATATTTTTATATAAAATGTTCTGTTCACTAGAAGAAAAAACAAGGTAGACCTAGCATCTTTTATTATTCAAGTAACAAACACGTTACCGCATGACTTCAACTTCCTTTTAAAGTTAATTTTGCACATACATATTAGCTGATAAATATATTATTCATTGTGCATGATTTAATGTGCCATTAGCCTTAGAAATAGTTTTGCTTCATGCATTTTCTATCTTAGTTTATTCTTTGGATGTGATAAATAGTGCATTTGCAAAAATGTTTCTCTCTGGTTCTCAGCATTATGATCAATAGATATATCTGGGACATCTACAAAGTACGCATGTCACCATAATCTATAGTTTTAATCCATAATTCTAAAAATTATCAGTATAAGTGTATAATTAACAATTATACAGTTTTACTATACTTAATCGATACAATAAACATAGTTCGCGTATAGCTATAAGTAGTACAAACCAAAGCTGTGTATGTACACCTGCCTACTACTCTACCTACCATGTCCGCTACACCCCAAGAAAACTCACACGGCGTGAAATTATAAGCGACGAAGGAGAACCGACCGCCGCCGTGGAGAGACAATGCTCCACTTCTCTCAATCTCTGATTGTTCTCTCACTCGAAGACCTTTGCTCCAACTCTCCGCGCGATATTACCTCCCACCAGCGACCGGACCTCCAGCTGGATTAAGTCAGCGCTTGCGCCACTGCCTCGAAAAGCAGGTTCCTCACCTTTCACACTCCTCTCTCCTACTCTATCCTTCGATCCACTCGTCCACCGATGAATAATGGGACGACGCGCAGCCTTTAAAGTTTCGGCGTTAATCGATGCAAGTCAGTTGCGCCTTGCCCTCTCCCATGCCCCTCCCCGGAACTCGACGCGTCCACTAACGAGGCGAGATTAGTTCGCCACTGCCGCGGCCTTATTCCGTCGCTCGAACTATCGGCCCGGCCAAAGTTTTCGAATTTCGCACACTACGCGCCTGGGGCTGAAGATTTCTCGAGGCTCCAGTGCCGAATCGACTTCCGCCGTTTGCCCAAATCGGAATTGATGAACCAGCGCTTCGGCGGTCTTCGCTCTCTCTCTCTCTCTCTCTCTCTCTCTCTCTCTCTTCTTTCGCTCTACTTTCGACGTGGCAGCTGCTACTGTTGGAGGTGCCGGCGGAGAATCTTTCGATAATTTGCGCCTCGTTTTCAAAGTGAGAAATGATTCTCCTTCGGCGCGAGCTCTCGACAAAGGACATTACTATCCGTTAAGAAAAGCCGATGGAAGGAAGAAAAAGAAAAAGGGTGGGAGAAGAAAGGCGAGCTCGCGGAGATATTGTAGCGAATTTCCAAGTAAACTTTGCTTAGCGGAGCTTTTATACGTAGTATGACTTGTTTAAATGGCGGAAATGAACTATTTTCCGAGGTCCCGCGCTTCTGTTCGACGGTTTGGTAATTCTTTGCTCGTTATTGCGCTTTCTTTTCTTGTGGAGTCTTGGAGAGGAGGAGGCGCACGGGTGAGTAAAAGTTTGCTGATATTGCAGTGACTCGATTGGCAATAAATAATGTTACCGCTATATTTTTAAGGAAAAAGTTTTTATTGCTTTTCGTCTGATTGTAACTTTTTGAATTACTGGGACCCAAGCTGAATAAATCTCTAAAAATCATAAGCTCAGCGGTCCCGCTTTATTTTAAAAATGATATAAATTCGTATATCTAAGTTTTGAAATAGTTGTAGTGATAGATAGTTTTTGGAAAACACTTTTGAAATGAAAATCACATGTTTATATGAAAAACACTTACTGTTCTCAACGTGATGTGATGGCAAACTTATCTACTTACACTTTTAGTAAAGAAGGAATGATTGATCATACTTTTTTAAATTACGCCAAGTGACGAAAGCAGTTCGTTGCGAACTGTGCGTACCTTTTTCTGTCTGATACAAAACGATACAATTTACCCGATTTAGAATATTGAAATAACATCCACATGTACCAATAAAGATTATTCTGCAACCAACTGTCGTCTTGTTGCGGAAATTTGAAAAATAAGAATAGCGATAAATTGAAATTTATACAAGTTATTATTGAAACTCTCATCGCATATAAACGGTAGCAGTACACAAACATATTTCACGATTCTCATTTTATTCCTCAAAAGTAAATCGTAGATCATACATAAGTATTCCAATGTAATCACCCTACCAACTCACCATTATCCTAGCAACCCTGCGATCACGCACAACCCCGCATCGAAATTCAAACGCAAACAATACCCGAAAATTCCCAAAGCATTCGGCTAATCAGATGCCACTGCTATATATACATCTCTCTCTCTCTCTCCCTCACCGAATGGTAGTAGTAGTAGTAGTAGTAGTACACAACGCGGCGTATACACTCCTCGCGCTGGTGGCACGGCTCGGCCAGAGAGGAGGAGTGCAAATTCCATTTAAGCGGTAATCGATCAATATCCTTATCCGGGGGATGGAATTCCGGCACGCGCCGAGCCATACCACTCTCTCGGCAGACACAGACCCACAGAGAGAGAGAGGAGAGGACGCCGGGCGGTCGACCGGGCTCTCGCGCGTGCGAACGAGTCATTGTGAGGGAACAATAGTCGAAACGCGGAACCGCAATCGCATATATTAGACGGACGGCGGTAGTAGTGGCGGCGGCCTTTCGGGTCCCTCCATATTAAACGCACTCGCCTTGTCTCGCACTGCCTGTGCGAGAGAGAGAGAGAGAGAGAGAGAGAGAAAGAGAGAGGGGCACATTCCAGCGGATTCCGTCGCGAGCGGTAGCACTTACCATCGCGCCCGCGATTTCGCGGCTATAGTTTCCATTGTACGAGTGCCCGGTGTACAGCGGATGCTCGGCATCCCTCGATCTTTCTCGCGAGGGGAGTGTAGGGGGAAGCACTGCTCTCGCTACGGGTGGAGATTCTTCAGGGGGGAGGAGGTGGGATTGAGCGTCTGAAGGAGTTGCGCACGGGTGAGAATGGATGGTGGCTGTAACTGTGATCTCGATCGCTGAGGGGATGCGGTACTGTGAGAGAGTGCGTCTGGTATATATATTTGGTGACGAGGATTCTTCTGGGGTGGAATTCGTTTGTGGGTTATGGTTATGGTCGCCCTCTGCTGCTGACGTGATTTGTCTCGGTTGCTTTATGTGATTCTGGAATAGTGTTGGTTCGTTGGGTTATTTATGGCCAGTGGCTACAAAAGTATTATTCACTTTTTCAATAAAACAAACAGGAAAAAAATTCTAAAAAATAGATGTAGACTTGTAGTAGTAAATGTATATAACTTTAAAGTATCTGTAATAATTATTTCAATATAATCGCTAGCTAGTTCCTACTAACATAATCAGGTCGCAAACCCGAATCAAATTACCCCCAACAGAATACAATGAAGCTTTAACCTTCACCTGGAAAATTATACAGCCGCAACGATCAGCTAATCGTCTCTTCTCTCTCTTTCCCTCGCAAAAATAAGTATACCCGCTGATCTTCCTACTCTTCAACATATCCTACAACGTACTTGCTATCCGCGCGGCTAAAACAGCTCGCTCTCGATCTCATCGCCCACGCCACCCATGCAGCTCCCGCACATATACACATACTCACTCACGGCAGCGGTCGGACGCCAAAATTCAAAGTCTCAAAGTGCACAACGAGGCGTCTAATTACCCTCGGCCAAAACTGCCGCTGCTGCCACCCCCCGCACTTTGCTTCATATATACACGACCTCCTACTCTCTTTCTCGCTCTCTCTCTTTCTCTCTGGTATTTAACACCGACTGCCTGGCTGTTTGTTCGTCCGTTAGCGCGTTTTCGACGCTCCAGCTTTTCTCTCCCTTCTCCTTCTATCTTCGTCTTTCTCTCTCTCTCTCTCCCTCTTTTCTCCTCTTCGGTATACGACTACCAGTAGCACTGCTGCTGCTGCTTCGATCCTCTCGCGAGCGCGCCCTCGGTGGCTCTCCGGGTAGTTTAGCGTTAATTACGCCAGTTAGACCGTTTGGCACTTACCGCTGCTACTCCTGCCGCCGACGCGATCTTGCTCTTTCTCGTATCGCTCGACGTGTGTATAACGTAAACGCGTATATATATATATATTCACGATCATATTAGAGCGCGAGCATGAAGGCTGGTATATAACGCGTATATGAGGCTGTGGGTGGAGAGAGAATTAAGGCTGGAGCACGATAGATTTTGCGGTTGCGGGTGGTAGAGAGGTCGGATGCGACGCTCGCTAATGCTCCGAGAGTTTTGTCCTTTACGCTCATGACTGCGATAAGTTTATTCGGAAAGGGAAGAGAGTTGCCCAGATAGTTTCGGAAGAGTAGTTATCGGGGCCTTTAGTGATTGTTTTATCGAGGGAAGAAAAATAAAGGTAGATTGTGGCTTGACTTACCGCAATTGCAGTTTTTGTGTGTATATATATATATATATATATATATATATATATATATATATAGCAACTGATTCGGTCTTATTACGTCGATTTGCTGTGCACGAGGTACATCTATTTTACTTTGGCAAGCTCGATGGATATAATTTCAACGATTTGATATAATAATTTTGCGGTTATATTCTATGAGCAAACCTCGAATAATAATTCTTTTTTGCGGTCGTATATATATATATATATAAACTTTGCGGTTTGTTGTGAATGTTTTATATATCATTATAATAGTTTGTCTACCGTTATACAATATAAATAAAAGACGACTACACATTGTACCACGAGCAAATTATACATTTCATGATTTTCAAATTAGTGTAAACAAGAGCTTGCGAAACTACTATAAAGTACAAATTATTCGACACCGCGTCAACCGCTAACAAACAATAAACCCAACAGCGGGAGCAGCAGCAGCAGCAGCAGTCGAGCAAACGTCGCACTCCGAAAATTGAATTCAAAGTTACGCGTCACGCACTGCAGGCAAACCCTTACGCTTACCCAGTTACCCACACACGTATACATATACACATCCACGGTGTATATACACCTTCCTGATGCAAACGCCTCTATATATATATACGTGTGCACATCAGAAGCAGCACTTGCCTGCACGAGGCTAGCCGAGGCGTTACGTTGCGCGGCTTAATGTGACAGCGATTGATTTTATAGTTGCGGCCGTTAGCTTAGCCGACTCCAGTGAGTAAGAGAGAGGGAGGGAGGGAAGCCGCTTTAATGCTGCCTGGGTAGAGGCTCGGGACGCTATCGTGCAGACGGCGTCGTTTGCGCGCACACGCGGTGGGTTGCTCGCGTTCATAAACGCCGTGACGGTAGTCGGTATATAGGCGAGATGCGCGCGACACTTCGCGGCGAGTAAACGGACTGTGTCGATTCGACGGTACGGCGCGGCGGCGGCGTATACGAGTTGCGACGACATAGAGACGCTTGACTGCTACTGCAGTGCATGCATCCACAGCTGTATATGTCACTACGTTGGAGCTTTAATTGGACCTTTGTTTCGTGACGCTTGAGCTTTTGCCGCTCGTATATTTTTTTTTTTTTTTTTTTTGAGAACGGGAATGTTTGGGGTGGGAGAGGTTCGTTAGTGCGTGTGGATTTTATTGTGGCGACGGGGAAAGTTTATTGACAAGGGGGGACGTTTCGTTTTGAATTAGATTTCGCGCATGTCGGTGAATTTGAAAAATGAAAAACAATGCGAGAGTTTGCTTTTGCGTATATAGATGGTAACGGTTTACGATAGAATGGTATAGCAATTAAGTTTCGTTTCGAACTTACCTAGTTATTTGTATAAGTTATATATAAAATATTTGATATAATTTCGATTACACTATATAGCAATGTGTTCTATTGTTAAGTTGAGAGGTGAATGATCTGGACTAATGGAAGTTGTAATTTATTGGATTGTCAATAGCACATTGTTATACTGTAAAAGAAAGACAGGAACAAAAGTAACTATGTCCACGAACAATGTAACAATAAGAAGTACACACAATAATAATAAGTGCTAATTGCGGTGGGCTTGTTCACAATGAAACTCGTGTCATACGAGATAATTGCATTATACGGTTTATATGTACGAAGTAGTTGCAAATAAAAGTTTCCGAACAGTTTTTTCTTCTATAGAAGTGATATTTTTATAGAACTCAACATTGCACTGCATGTTAAGAAGTAATTAGAGCACGATTATCAATCAGTAATTAGTAACAAATACGGTAAAAGTTATGTAATGCCAATCTGAAATTCTCAACAAAAATTCTCTTCACGATCTTTAGAGTAGTGAACCGTACAAGCATGTGCAATTTCACCCCCATAACTCACGTTCCCCTTCCGACATCCTCTAACATACCGCGAGAAATTGAAGCATTCCATGAGATCCAGAATCGCGGAGACACGGCCGAAGATAAGTACTCAAAATACTTGCTCGAAAAACGCAACACAACGAATAGATTCGACTTTTGCACTCTTCTATTGTTACCTCCTCTCTCGCCCGTACACATATACACGCGAACACGTACGTATACATCCCCGTCGATTTATATTCGAGCGTCGTCGTAATCGCGCAAAGTACGGAACACGAATCAATTCCCTTGTCCTCCCTTCCTCCGCCCTTCCCCTCTTTTCGCGAGTAAATGGCCGGCTGCGTCGGTGGTCGCGGGCTTTTCACCGGAACTTTCCTGCAGTAGCCGAGCGAAACCGATCGTAAGAATTGCCCGGGAGAAAGGAGGAGGAGAGGAAAGGGAGAGAGACAGAGAGAGAGTTCTTGCAGCTTTCGAACTTTCTTCGATAATTGATTGTTTTGCAAGGCCACCCTTTATCGGGGAGCGCCGCTCCTGCTGCCACGGTGGTATTGGTGGTAGTAGTAGTAGTCGTCGTCGTCGTCCTGGCGAGCGATACAATCTGCGGAAGGCGCAAAAAAAGGATGGGGAGGTGGAGGGTAAAGGAGGGGCAGAAAGAGAGGGGACTTTATGTACTTTTCTTTGGCTACGCCCGTAAAATCGAGCGACGATTGTTTTTAAAGCTAATTACGCTCATTGCTGCCTGCGTGATGACTTTTTGTTCGCGGCGTACGGCACTACTCCTTGAAAGTGGATTGGTGTTTCAGTGTGGCGTTGTTACGTATATTGACTCAAGCACAGTGGAGGTAATAGTATGCGAGTTAATAGATGTTTTTTTACATTTATTTAAATTTAGGTTACTATTTGTACGTTAAGGTCATGTTAAAAATATTAAAAATATACGATAATTATATAATCTATATTACTAAAACGTTATTCGGTAATTAATGTTGACATTTTTTCTGTTACAGGTGAGTTGAACAAAACCATCGTTCTATAATCAATCCGGTAGTCATGTTATTTGTAAGTTTATAAAATATATTGTATATTGTAACATATTTTGCATCATAACAACAAAAATACCGTTTATTTATTCCACCAGTTCATCAATAAATATCAATATTTCACAGAACGTTTTAAAAACATTAGTCATCCTTTAACATTCATTTTCTCCGATATTACTTCCTCTTTCCACCGATAAATCAAATCGCGAAATCGTAACGCAACAAAAAGCTCCCGCCGCTTACATCGACGAATTCCTCGGCGTACCTTTTTACTTCTCCCCCCCCCCCAACCCGACTACCTTCACCCGGCATCACCGACGACCTCGATTCGCGAACGGTATCTTCAGCATCACTCCCCATTATATTCTCCTCTCTCTTTCCCTCCCTCTTACATCCCTCTTTTTATCATCACATTCCTTCCTCGAAATATCCTCTTTCTCTCTCCTCTCGCACTCATCTCGCCAGACGCAAAGGAGAAGGAGAAAGAGGAGGATGAGGAGGCGTGAATAAGGCGCGGGACAAAAAAGCGGGGCGAGTCGTTAGAGGAGAAGGAGGAGGAGGAGGAGGTAAGGTAGGTAGTCGACGAAAAAAGTGGTATGCGCGGAGGTATCGACGCAAGAAAAATACAGACGTCCGTCTCTCGCTTGCGCACCGGGGAAATGGAGTCATCCGCGTTCCTGCCGATGACTGCAGCGTGACCCTCCGTTGTAAAAACAATGGCTGCGCGAAAGAGAAAGAGGAGGAAAGAGAGAGAGACACTCTGTCTTTTTCACCCTTGAATTGATTCTCTCTGCCGATGTGTCTCCGTGGAGCGAGCAAGAGAGAGAGAGAGAGAGAAAGAGAGAGACAGTGGACGTTCCACAGGTGTGTCGCAGGAATTTGTCCTGACATTCTCCATCGATCCCCTACGCGCGCGAGAGAAATAGCCGCGGCCTTTTGACGTGATTGAGACGAACATCTTGTTGAACGCAATTTGCCAGTTTTTTTTACGCGGAGAGAGTATAAGGTAGTCGTGATTCGGGATTTTTTTTGTTTCTTTGAATTATCGCTTTTTGTATTGTACTTTGTGACAAAATAAGTCTTCAAACCACTTTATCGTAACTTTCAGATAGATTGATACTAAATTTAATATATTAAGGCGCGATAGTATGATAAAAGTTGTATAACCAATTAAATACTGTAACGAGATATACGTTGTTTGTTCCTGAATATACAAAAGATTTTTTTACAACACAAATGCTTAAAGTTGAAATTCCAATAAATAATATAGAAACATGTCAAATCTGTATTTACCACAACGAGTCATTGGTTTCCAACTAATTGGACGAACAACATTGAAACTTTCATATATCTACATTGTTATTTTTGCGCATAGGATTTCATTGGTATCTTCCATAATAAACATGCACATTGTACTTCATACGCTCATTTTACTGGCACAATCATCACACACGACTTTACGTGCGCAAACACATATGTGACGAGTTACGACTGTACGCGTTTCATTCTCGCCGACCATGGCACATGTCGCACGTTCAATTGATGCACCAACATCTGCTCGTGCAGACGTGGGGTCTTCAAGCTAAGTAAGTTGTCGACTGCGCATTTCACTTTATGATTGTTTCGTCATCGTCAGAAATTCCTTTACACATTTATACATATTCCACAATAAAAATATATTTTATCTAACATTTTCGCACCGTACTTCACACTCTTTTATTTATAATTACTGCTAATTGCTATACAACCTCTATTCTACAAATTAATTATTTGCATAACTTAAAAGCAATCTATCTAAATAATATAGAGTATAGGTATACACGTACTCTCATACATCAAGAATTCACTTGTACAAATATCCCCTCCTATAACATACGCGACGCACGCGCAGCCTTCGGCAAACGACTCGCATCCATATCTCTGCACCCACATACGCTCTCTCTCTCTCTCTCTTCCCTTCAAATAAATGAACTCCATCTGTCAATCGCTTTACAATCGTCTCTGAACCCCGCCCCATCCGCCCACCGGGCACTTCCGCAAATCGCTCGTTCTTCCGCGGGCGCGCGCGTGCACACTGTCTTCCCTCTGCCTCCTCCTCCCGCGGGGATATAGCAGCATATATATATATATATATATATATATACACATATATAAGCCAGGCGTTTCGTCTTGCCTGTGGATGGAAGGCGTGTGCAATGCTGCTGCCGCGGGAATGTCAAATTTCCGAGCTTTCGCTTCAAATCACTGTCCAAATAAACCGCGCTCTCACGAGCGTTAGCTCTCTACGGGCTCTTTCTCTGAAGGAATTCTCTCTCTCTCGCTCTTGCTCTTTCCCCTAGGGATAGAGAGTGAGGGAGGAAAACCAACCTCTTCGACTTCGAATACCAACTTCGCTTAAAAGGCAATGTTGCCTCGCACTACTATGTTTCCATGTATGCATTTATATATGTGTGTGTGTGTGTGTGTATATATATGCGAAGGCAAGTGCGTGAACGAACGAACGAACTACTCAAGGTCTGTTTTGATTTTTCTATTTACCGTCTGCAGTAGCTATTTTTCCGCGTGTTTCGCGCTGTGGCTCGTGTATATAGGTATATGTGTAGATATGTATGGCTTGGCGCGCGACTTTCTTTTTAAAATTGAAAATATCGGGCCGTCTGTTGTCTCGGTGGTTGAGTACGGTGCGGCGGATATGATATGCCTCGAAAGCACGCGATATTACGAATATAACCTTTTTGCGTTTATCAAATATTTTCCTGGATTTGCGTGTGCAGGTGAGACGTCACGTGCGCAGCGTATATATATATATATATATATTTATTGATTGCGCTGATCGTTCTGTCTCGATGCAGCCTGGGAAACGAAACAATTTGTTTTGTAGATATAAGCGTACAGGTGTGTTGAGGGGGAGGCGAAAAGTTATTTTGCTTTAAGGAAAACTGGCGTGTAACCAAAAATCTGTATAAGTCTGGCTCTGTTGGTGTTTTCACTTTGAAACTTCCAGCTATCGACCAAGGTTATATTTTTGAAACATATATATATATATATATATTCGTGGCTTCGAGGCATAACGACATAAGTCCACTTTTGGAGTTTCTGAGAAAAATGGGTTTCAATGTTCAAACTCAATCGTAAGATCGGAATAAACGAGATAGGGAGCGATACTGCACTAATTAATTAACACATTTAAAACAAATATTTGTTCAGTGGTATGACCAGGTTATGCATTTTCTCCTTCGTGAAAACTCGAAAAAAGTATGAAGTTATGTCGTTATGCCGGAAAATTATCTAATAGTCCTGTTCTCGTTTATTTTTCGATCATTTTCGTTAATTTAATCATGAATTCGGATTAAAATTATCAATTAATCCACGAATAATTATGTTAAAAATAATAGTACAATTTAAATACAACTTGGATTCGCGATAAATTAAAAAGCATTTTTTTTATTTCGTAAAAGAACAGGTATTATGAACTAACTTTCAAAATTCTCACGTTTATGCACTTAACGTTTGTAAAATTATAAATTTTATCTAGTTATTGTATATATTTTATATAAAAATAATTTTTATATTCAATTTGGTTCGATAAAATAAATGAGTGCTGGACTTCTGTTGTTTTCCACGCACTAAATTTGAAAAATGGACTTATGTTGTTACGTTTTCCGTATATCGGTAGCTTTAGGGCAGTATTTTAGCGACTACTGACAGTTTTAAACGAAAAAGACCAATTTAAAGATACAAAATCCAAAGTTTTTGCGATTTTAAAAAAAATGGACTTATGTCGATATGCCTCGGAGCCACAGATATATAATTTTTGAAGTTTTACTTGATCCTAACCCATCTCGGATAAAATACTTTTTTTTTTAATTCGGTGATCGTACACAAAAGTCTAATCTGATAGTTTTGCCTATAACAGCTACCATGCCTGTTATTTTCTTTAAAAAAGCTTTAGATATTCCAAAATATTTTCTTCGCTATATTTCATCACAAACTTTATCCCACCTCAACAAAACTCAGTAATTCTTCCTTTTCTCAAATACAAAAAACTTCCAACTCCCACGCATCTAGATCTCGCAATTCTCCACCCTTGAGCAACAGCTTTACCCGTCTCACTCCTCTTCTCTACCCTGCAAACAATCGCACACGGCAGCCTCAAGGTTACATCTTACCCGACTCTCTCACTCCTTCTCTCTTTTCTATTTTCCGCGCACGACGACGCCACGAGAATCGCGTATATCTATACAACCGCGTGTGCTGCAACGCACATGTGCGCTACTACTATTGCAGTTTTTCCCTTTCTCTCTCTCTTTCTTTCCTTTGGATCGCGCATTCACGCGGGTTATTCGTGCTCGCGCCAAATACACGCTCGTGCGAGCGCGCCGCGAAAAAGAGTACGAGGACGGAATACGCGAAGGGCTTTGAGAAAAGTCCCGATTGTAAGTCGGCTGGTAAAACGACGCGTGTGTGGGTAGAAAAGAAGTGAAAAACGGGGCCGCGAGCAGAGGAAACAAGAGCGAGTGAGGTTGTTATACGCGGGAAAGAAATTTTTTGGTCAAAAATAATGGCTCGGTTGTAAATGTTTTGAAGTTTATTAAGAAAATGTCATTTTATTTGGAATGACTACACGGAGCGCTCATTTTAGCTGCGGCAGCATAAAATTACTGCACGCTAATACAGCATTGTTTCTTTATACTAATAGCGTGTGAATTAAACGTACATAAGTAAACAATATGTGCACGGAGAGTAGCGCCATCGTACTAGTGTAGCTTAGAAGCTGTCACTCACGTTTTAAACCCACGGACGGATGGACTAAAACCGTTGAACGTATTCCATGCTCTCGTGGTATGGACTCACTGCTTTCGAAGCATGGAAGTATCTCCTGCACTACTAGCATGAATTTTATACTTTCGCAGTTTTCGTGTTATACCACCGTTGTTCTAATACTAACTACACTCTTAAAGTCTGAATTTGTGCTACATTTACATGGACTTCATACTACTCAAGTACAACTAAAATGTATGCTTTTATAGCGCGAGATTCCGCACCATCACAGCTAAATTGAGCTCTCCGTAAGGGTTTTTAGCATTTTTTTTACATTTTAGGTATCGTTAAAAATATAAATGTTTATACAAAATTATATAGTTATTATAGATTGATTGATGTTTTTATTACGAAACATTGCAATTATGTTGTTGAATCTATTACGATTCTTAATTTAGCTTATATGGCGTAATTATTCATTTGCATCATTTACATTTCAATGCACCGCTAATCAATTGACAATCACGGCACGTTGTGATTAGTATAACGATGTACGTGTAAAACATACCTAGTTGATTATGTATGTGAGAACTTTTAACTAATTCACAATTTGCCATTAATTGATAGTTCAACGTCGTTTACCACCACCTTTCTATTTGATTTCTAATTAAGCTCCGGCATCAATTATCAGTCTATAATTCATTAAACAAACATCTAATATAATAAAATGGGTTTGATGAATGATGAGAAAAACACGTGTTGGTAATAATTGCTATATTCTACAGTATAATCGAATGCAGGTATTTCTATCGTCTTTGATGGTATAATCTATAATATGTTGTTGATGATATGTGTATGATAAAGAGATATCAGCTTAGGTAAAACAACTTAAAATTTCATAGTGAACGCGATATTTCAAAGCCAACTATATTTTGTTTGAATTGAATATTATATATCACAATTGTTGCATATGCTATGTGAAAATTTTGTATACCACAGTATACAATAGCATATTTGATAGACATCTTTACCATACTATTTACTGAATAAATTACTATAAAAAAGACGAATGGTCAAACAATTCGATTTTACAGTACTTATATGGATCGATACGTATACTATATATATATTATCTCAACGTAATTATCCTACTTGCAACAACAAATTTTTTTGTAACTTATTCAAGACACTAAGTCATACGCATACCCGTGCACACGTACTCATAAACGCAAACATCATGCATATATAGCCAGACAGCAACATGGCACAGAACGCAGGCCTGGGCTTCCTATAGTCGTCTTTGCTCTGCACTGCGGCACTGGTGGCGGACCTCGCGCCATCGCTATATACCTGGCATGTGCGCCGCTTGCGAGAGTGAGCGAGACGGAAGTAAAACAGAACGACGCGGAAGGGGGCGCAGTAGACCGGCAGTCGCGCATGCCCGCATTATTTACGCTAAATTTATCAGCGTGCGCGCATGTGGGCGCGTTGTATTCGCGAAATGCAAAATGTGGATGCAAAATGTAAAACGTCCGAGAGAGAGAGAGAGAGAGTGAGGGCCGAGGCGGGGTGATGGAAGGGAGAGACGCAGCGAATTGGAAAGCCGAACGCACCGTTGGCCGTGCATCTCTCTCTCGCTCTCTCTGTAATCTTTCGGGATTGTTCAACGTGTTATTTTCGTCCGGCGTGATTGTTGCATCGCGCGCTAGCGTACGAATCTCTCACTCTATCTGTCTCCCTGTCTTTGTCTTCTCTCACGTGACCACCAACACCGCATCCACCTCGCGCGTTTTTCCCCTTTTTCACCCCAGACAGAGAGGGGAAGTCTCTCTCTCTCTCTCTCTTTCTCTTTTTGTTCCTTTCTGTGCAACCGCGAAACCGTGTCGTCGCGTTTTACCATTTTCCACGACCGTACGCGAACGTACTATCTATCTCTCTCTCTCTTTTTTCGCGGCTAGTTCTTTTATTTGTCTTTTCTGCGAGGTCCGAATAAAAAAAAATTTTTGAAACTGCGCGCGTGGAAACCGCATTTGGCCGCGCTCGATTTTCTCTCACGCACGAGGGATTGTGCGAAGTCTTTTATTTTGGTGGATGGCAGTGCGCGAAGGGTTATAGGTACAGTGCTTGGTAGTAGTGGTGATGGTCGCGTGTGTAACGCGAAAAGGGGCAATCGTTGCGTGCGAAAATGGCTGACGGCGGGCTTTTTGCGAGGGATGAATGTTTGATTGGTTTGAGGTTTTCAACAGTGCTACGGGCGGATTAAGAATTAAAGTGCGTGAAACTTTGTTTTATTGAAACTTGTACTGATTATTTCTTATCTTGTTTAATTTTAGTATTAGTGTATATATAATTTATATAGGCAATTATGTTTTTGAATAATGTAACAGGAATTAAACTTATTTATGTATCTTTAAATTATTATAAACATTAAGACCCTTATCAATGAAAATGATATTATTTATTCTAATGAAATCTTTAACAGTTGACGCATTATATACTTATTCATGTGAGAAATTATTTAAATAACAAAACAATTTTTATATTTATTTACACATAAGGCATTATTCAGGTGTATTTTCATTTTCCGAGTGTCAAATTATCTTCCATTGACAAAGTTAAACCTCGAGTGACCCAAATAATGCATGCATTAAAATTAATCTCGAGACGATTACGCTCAATTCAAAAACAATTATCTCTCGTCCCCCGACTCACTCTCGCCCTTTCGCCACCTCTCCATGTCTCTCTCTCTCTCTCTTTCTCTTTCGACGCAAAACAAAAAAAAGAAGAAACACTTCACAGTGCTTGTGCACGCAATTTACCTCTATATAAAAATACTCATTCTCTCGTAACCCAATGAGAGGAATCCACGCGCCGCATTTATCCAGACGCGCGGCCAAAGTGCACGCGTGCGCGCTTAAAAACGAAGAGTAATTTGCAGGCGAAACGAAAAAAAGCACCCGCGCCGCGACCGAAAGCTCCGCACTTTTCGCTCTCTCCCTTCCCCCGCTCTCGCTCTTGTCGCACGCTTAAAAATTTTATCTACGCCCGTTGACAAAAGCGCTTCATTTTTGCAGAGAAAGAAAGCGCGGGAAGTGGGGGAGGAGTTAGCTTTAGCTCTCATATACCGAGAGGTGGGGGGTCACGCTGGAAGTTTTCATTTTTCACGAGAATTGCGCTAAAGGGTGCAGTACATATTACATATACATATATATATAGCTTTGAAAATCCCTTCTCGCGTTTTCGGCCGTGACGCACTCGTTAAAAGAGATAGCACACCCATTGGATCATCACGCACACGCACATATATATACGTTAGAAGCTTAATAGCTGCATGGGGTCGTTGTTTTTGCTACACGGAGATAAGAGAGAGAAAGACAGAGAGAGAGAGAGAGAGAGTGCGTAGGCCGTTTAATGGCGTGTGGATTTTTCGGGGCACGCCCTAACTCTTTTTGCGCCTCACGCGTGTATATATATATATAGTAGTATACATCGGTGCAATATCTTCGGTTTAATGTCTTTTTTTATTATCGGTGCTTTGTGGCTGACGGGTGAGCGGAAGGGTTGTCGGGTTGTTTTTCCGGAACGACGCGCCGCCTAGCGAATCGCTTATGTTACGGCTTGTTTGACGGCCACCAGATTGCCCGTGAATGGACTGGCGTTTCGGGGTTATGCGCGTATATGCGGTTTCGGGAAAGAAGTAGAGAGTTGATGTTTTTTTTCTTCTTTTTTTATTTGAAGAGTGTATGCGGTGATGGTCGGATGGTATCAGCGGGATTTGGGAGTGGTGTAATGTTAATGGTTCATCTTTTTAATGGACATTATGTTCAAAGTGGTTGAATGGGAGTGATATGAATGTAAATGACAAGCGTAAAAACACGTATATTAGCTCATTTACGTAAGGACCTGGTGTTTAAGTTCGCTAGTTTTAAAATGTTCATTATTTTTCTGAAAGTTAAATGTTTTATTATATGAAAACCCTTAGGCTTATAAAATATCTCTTATTTACAATTATTCGTAAAAATTACTACATCAATTTTGTTTGTAATTGTTTAAATTATTTGACAAAATATTCGGTTTCCTTCCACTAACGTTATACTAAGTTAGCTTTTTAGATCAATCTTAGTTTCTAGTTACGCATACATTGTTTCAAGTCGCACACTTAACGTCACTGATCAGTTTACGTTGCATGAAATTTCAATGAGTTTCGCACAATTGCTTAACTTTTGCGTGAGATTTTAATTGGATCGATAGAATTGAAAAGGGTTAAATTTGAATGGAGCCGCGCGTCTATAGAGGCGCGAGAATACACTTTTTTCCATAACCTGTAATCTGATTACTTTGTTAAATCTACTTTGAAATAAATATTCCATATGCATGTAGTTAAAATCCGATAAGCCATAATTGAAAAATACGTTTTGTTCGTTCAATTTTATGCATCAGCATTTTAATTAAGTCTTGGCACAAGCGTGTGCGAATATTCGTTTTAAAATGTTAAGTTGCGTGCAAAATAACAACTGGAATAAAATGATTTCGAAGAAAAAAATTTCGTTACATTTTATTCCGTCGATGAATTTATTTACTTTCGTTATTCTCGCGCACGTATGCGATAATTATTCAAATATAAAATACGTGCGATAATTCTAACTCCAACACCGTAGTATATATAATAAATGAAATTACCACCAACCAAGCTAAAAATGAAAATAAAATCTCGCGACAACAAAAAAAAGTATAATGTCATCATACACCCTGCCTCTATCTCCTATATCGGCTAATTCTTCTATGTCAATATCTCAATCTCAGCTATATAAAGATAAGCATCTAGCGATCAGCACCGTATTAATAGAAATACCGGCTGACAAGTTCAATCAACACCACCGCTTGAGCAATTACCCGATAAACAGCCCTTATCCTATATCGACCACCCTCCTCCCTTGATTCTCCTCTCCTTTCGCATTATCGCTCATAAGATCCGACTTCCCGCCGACTTCCCACGCGCGCGCACGTGCGCTCACTCGCTCGGGCAATTGATTGCTGATCGTGTCTACTCTCGTGCGAAGGGCTTTCTTATCGGCTGTTCATCATCATCCTCATCATCGTCCCGGCCAACCGGCTAGAGCCTCCGACCTCCTCCTGCGATTTCCATGAAGTCAATCGTCTGGAAAGCCGAAGATACCACTCGCGCGGTGCGCGCACAATCGTTACGCGTCTACGCGCACATATATATATATACACACACCCCCCCTCGTGGAAATCGCGGCAAACGTGTATAACACACAATCCCCCTTCCTCTCACCCGCAGAGGAAGAGATACCCGACCGATATCCGTCACGAGATCGTTTCGCTCTGCGCGCTATGAGCCATTACGCTTGGCTTCGTTATTTAGACGATCTAATCGCGAGTATGTGCGTGCGTGTGTGTATGCTCGAGCTTACGCATAAGAGGAGCGGGAGGCACTGGATTGAGCTTTCGACGTTATTACTGCATGAATGACAATCGCGCGCGATTGTAATTATCTTGTATGTAGTGGAGTACAAGCGAGGAGTTTTCTCACCCTCTGATTATACTCATACCGCGTTAAGGGTTTAATGGTGTGAATGAATTAATATCACAATCATGTTTGCATTCGTAGATTAGTGCATATACGAGGGAAGTAATTTTGATTTTTATTCAATTGATTTGTGCAATAGTGCTAAGTGTCATTTATTTAACATTTATAATTATTTGATAAAATTATGGTTTATTTATAAGAAAAAAGTGAAGTTGGATGATAAACAGTAATATCGTATTAATTTTAGCCTTAGTGATCCACTTGGCAACAGTCGGCCGGATCGCAGCAGTACCTTGAATAACGTTTTATCTGCATACCGGGAAAACTGTGCTGTGAATGCCACATTAATAGGATAGGAATACTGTAGTAAGCTTCGCAATGACGTAAGAGGATCTTTTGCCGTATAACCTATGACTTCTATGAATTTCAAGTATGTCATTACGTTCATAAAGCACGTCTTTGTGGATGCCACGGTGACGGTAACGAAAACGATGGTAGCATTCGCAATTATTCACTAATTATGGAACGAATTTGAAAGAGTATATAAGATACTATTAAATACAAAATTAAAATAATTAAGGAATATAAGGAAAAATAAATTATAGAAAGCTTTGACTAAGATTCATAACGAAATGCGTAGTAAAATTTTTACGACGTTAATAGATTTCCAAGTAAAATTTACCTTGCGCACAAAATTGCTTTTACATAGGATATTGCAGCTACTGTTCTCAAATTTCATACTTTTTCATTCAACTACTGAGTCTGTTACATTTTCACAAAGTAAATTTACTCTTATTTAACTGAAATCGTACCAAGGTTATTGGTTTTGCGATCCAGGTCGTTCGTTTATTATAGTAATGATCTAAAACAACGAACAATTAAAACTATATATCTTGTTACTGAATTCCTGTCAGCTCCAATCGTTTTAATACACTCGTCACGATGTCACTTTACTCATGCACCGCTCTTGCAACCACACCGACTCCTCTTTCCGCAGTTCGACTCGTTTCCTTCATCTCTCTCTCCTTCCGACTCCACGCGCGTATACTGTGCCTTTATCTCTTAATACGAGTTCGCGACGACGAACTGGAGCGACGGATTCGCTCGTTTGCCGTGAGAGAGCGAGAGACATGTACATATATATATATATATGTATGCCCGTGCGTGCGTTCATCTGTTGCGCCGAACGAGAGTGAGCGAGATAGAAAGCCAGATGGAAATAATGACGAGCTCTGCAGCGCGAAAGATGAGTTCGCCGTGTTGAATTAACGAGGTGTACTACTACTGCACGGAGGAGCGTAGCGCATGAATTTTCCATCGCGCTGCAGCAGTTGGGCGGAAGATTTTTCTCTTTCCTCCCTCTGGGTGCGTACGGACTGGTACTACTATTACTACTGCGGAGCTTCTTGGAAAATCTTGAATAATTGCCGCGAAATGGAAGCTCGAGACGGATAAAAGGATGGAACGCGTACGCGCGTGCAAGAGAGAGAGACTGAGTTGGGTTTTCCCTTTTTCCTTTTTTCCCTACTTTTTAAATCGTCATTAGACGGGGATACTCGAATTTCAAAGAGGGTGAGAGTCCATTTAAATTGGGACGGACTTCATTTCTAGGAACGGTTAGTGGCAATTTTGCTTGAATTTTAAATGAGTTTTTGTTATTTTCCCAGCGAGAAATGTTTTAATTTTTCTTTGTAAAGGGGGAAAAGTTCATTAACTCTTTACATTCAAGGTTACAGTGTATTTTATCATCAAAGGTAGAATCAGTTAAATAAAGTGGTTTTGTTAAATTCAAAATTAAATTCTATCGGATTCGAGTATAAGTTATTAACATTTTGCTTTCTTTTAATTTCTGTATAGCATACTATTATTTAAACATGTAATAATATTAATTCCAATAAAGCAGAAAGAAATACTATACAGTCAAACTTAAAAAAAGCTATAACTTCTTAACATACTCGTACAACCTACTCGAATTGAGAAAATTCACCGCTGAATCCCGAGAGCTATACACACATATACCAATACGACGCATGTGCACGGAAGCATGAAACTAGTCCTCGCCTTATACCCACACACTCGAATCCACATCGGTAGCAGCTATCGCCTGCACCGAGACGCAGTAGCGCTACCATTACGTAATCATTCCGTACCTAACCTCCTGCATATAATTCCGATCGAGCTTCGCTTAAGCCAGCCTCGCTCCTACATGCGCGCCCGCTCGATCGTAAATCTTCTGCCATTGATACCAAGGCTTCTCGACTCTCCCCCCTTCCTCTCTCTCCCTCTACACTAGCAAAAGCTCTTCGTATCCCTGATAAAATGCGAATACACGCGTGGGAACGTTCTTCCCTCGTATACCATTGCCGCGGCTGACTGCTTAATAAGCTCCGTTGCTGCCGTGTTGCCGCTGCTTTTTGCGCGTAGATTTATATGCGCTGGCGCGCGGATTTGGATCATAATATCTTGTAACGTGGTGCGTCCACGCGCATGAGTACAAGCTTTGAGGCGAAGAAACGTGCCATCATTTTTGAATGCGAGAAAAGAAGAAGGAAGGTAGATGGAGAATTCGATCGCGTTCCGCAGGCTTTACCAAGTCCATTAATAGTTACGAGGATGCATTGCTGCGCGCTCTGAGCCATTAGCTCCCGCGGCGTGTGTGTGTGTATGTGTATCTGTGAACGCGTGCGTTTCAGCGTCTTCGTAAATCCGCTTAACACCCCCGCGAGTATATGTATATATACGCAGGCTGTTCGAAAGATATACGCCTGCTTAAGGAATTGTATGAGGTGATGTACGTGTACGTGGCAGCTTTAATGTCGTTGGCGTCGAGGTGTGAATGGGATTACAGTGGTGAAAGTGATTGAGTTAATTGGGTGTGTTTTTTCTTCTGTGGTGTGCATTTTTTTATAGGTAGAAACCGTAAATTTTAGAGCATTTGTAAAGTATGATGATAAAAATTAAGCATGCTAAAAATAATTATCTTTAATCGTGGGATTATTAAGTTTCCTGGGACCATGTAAATAAAATTTAAAAAAAAATTACAATATAATAATTTATTCTTTAAAACCAGAAGCATGTATTGCGCGAAAAAAGTACATATAGTTTTCAAACAGCATCCTGAAACAATACTTCCTTTTTCTGAACCCAACTTTTCTAAACTTTATCTTCGACTCCCTTCTGAAAAAATTCAACAAAAAACTATCGCAACTGCAATTATTCCAGTTTACTAGCCGAATTCCAAGCTGATCCCAAAATTTGGCCGACGCGTATAGCTCCCAACTCTTACCCATCCACATATACATATATACACCGTTCCGCAACATCCCAATGTAACAGAGGCATGAAAGCTACATTTCCCCGTACCCACCGCCACAAAATTCCGAAAGTGCTCGCTTACGCGTGCGCAGTAAGAATCCTTGACAAATCAACTCTCATTCTGTTAATAGCCATGGCTATTCCCCCCCCCCCTTCCCCTCCCACTGCGCGTGCGTACAGCTATCGGCTAAGTTTCGGCCGCGCGTTCGATGCAGTTTACCCGCGAGTTTTGCAGTTCCACGCAGCAGTTTCGCAATGCGCGCGACCGTAGCCTCCATTTGTATTGCCGACTTTCGAGGTGGAACTATACTGTACTGAACTGGGGGAGGATCGGATGGGAAAGCGAAATATAGGTACAGGGACATAGAGAGGTGCTGTAGGGAGGAATAGAGAGGAAGAGATAAATTGCTGAGCGTGTTTTTAGTTTTAGTTATAGCGGGGGTTTCTCGTTTAGCTAATCGAAAAAGCAATGCGAGATTTATGGCTTGTGTAAAGTTTACCGTCTAGTTCCTATTGATATTCAACTAATATACGGCTTCTCTTAGCATATATGTATACCATTTTAATGCTTTTTAATACTATACATTTTTGTTATTTTAGATGTATAAATATTATATCTGTACATTATAAATTAAACACGCAACAGAACATCGTCTGCAAGACGTATACATTTCGCTATTTGTATTTCACTTTCCTATCCAGTATTAACTCGACACCACTGCGCGAGACCATACAGGAGATATAAATTTTTTATGCTGACAGTCCTGGAAACCCGTTTCCTCCGAAGCAATATGTTCCGCGTCTACTGAAATAGTTTGGAGATGTAGAAACTAGGTCAACCAAAAACCTTCTCGAAATTTCGCCGCTTCTCTCACCGCGAGTAATCGCGCGAGAACTTGTCATTACGAGAATTACGTACGCAAATTTCTCGCAGACAAACGGAACAAGAAAAACTTCTTCCCCTCATCCACATTCCAAAACAAAAAAGAAAAGAGCCATGTTCGTGTGCTCGAGATAGCGCAAGGGAAGAGGATAAAGGAACGAGAGCAGAGCGCGCTGGACTGCGGCCAGGAATTTATCCAGCCTGCAGGTATACACGCGCGGGAAGAGAGAGAGAGAGAGAGAGAGAGAGATAGAACCTTACGCTCTCAAAGTGTGCGCGCGTTCTATATACAGTAGGCTACAGCGTATAGTACCCCCCCCCCCGTATTTATTGGCCCGCGCTCGATGTAAATGCACGTGCCGCGGATTATTGGGAACCGATCCTCTCTTCCTTCTCTATCTCTCGCGGGTGTCGCGCGCGCCTCTCGAGACGCCGCGGGCCTCTTAATAGAGATACAGGCTTAACATGGCCGTGGAATCGCAGGGAGAGAGAGAGAGAGAGAGAAGAAGAGAACGGGAGAGAAATTGCACCCAGAGATCTTTTGCTGTGTCGGTATGGATCGAGGTGCATAGGCTCGTGGGAGGCTGAGGAAGCCTCCTCGGGGGATGTTGTATCTCCTTGAAAGAGAGAGGTTCCGGGTTAGGTTTCGATTAGCAAAATGAATTTCTACAGGTATTTCCAGTGCTGGTGTTATTGATTTCATATTTACCTTTCTTGAAAATGTATAATATTAAGAAAGGCACATCAAGTACAACAATCTTCCTGTACCGTATTGAAATTTTTGTATACTTTAGAAATTAAAGGAATAATTATTATAAAGCAAATGTATTTTGATTTTTCGAAATCACTATTGTCTGAAATTGAAAGTATTCTCTACGAAACTATTTTCTCATTATTAATAAACACATAAACATTAATGCAATTTCAAAAACATTTATATACGTAAATCCAAAATACTTACGACATGCTTTCACATTTCTGTTACAGGTAAGCTCATCGCATATCCACGAGGTATTCCATCAACCGCAACTACCTTACGGCTGCACCACCCGCACACTAGAGTATAACGAGCCGTAAGTCGAGTGGCGCGCTAAATATTACATCTTCCTTTCCTCTCGGCTTCGTCAACTCTTGCTCTCTTAGGCGCGCATCTAACAACCACCGCATCTACGTGTTAATCGTCGGCTAAACTCTCGCGTCAATTACAAAATCGCATGCCCTCGCGTTTGCCTGAATTTTCCGACAGCTATATAGATATATGAGACTAACGTCAAATTAGCCATAGTGGGAAGAGACGTTTGAGAAGAGCTTCATTCTCAGATCCCCGGTGGATTCACCGATAGACGGACTACGTCTTGTCGTATCTACTGTATAAGGCTTCTTTCAGCGATCATTATTTCATGCCTTGACTCTGGAACGCGCGACGTGGAACGCAGTCGTATGTCTATATATGTGAAGTGGCATATGCGAGTGCGCAGTGGTGCACACGTTACGGTTGTTTTATGATCGTAAGTACAAGTTATACGCGAAATTGTGCACTTTTTTATTCATGAGGAATAAAGTGTAAAATGCATGCGGAGAGTTCGGGGAGGCCTTCGTACACGCGCTACCGTTCTGCAAATTTTCTCGAATTTTATTTTTAAAGGGATTTTCGGGTCTAAAATTATGGTCTCATTAAAATTTATTTTCGGCCTCGTATGTTGGAGAATTTTTTCTGTCAATGCGGCGCTTTACCGGAAATAATGGCGAATAAAATTATAATGCGAATACAATCTTTATTGCCTAAGGATAAAAGGCAAATAAAGTAGTAGGATGATTGGTGTTTGTTGCTAGATATTTCGAAAATTTTTCAATATTTGTAGTGGATTAGAAAAGTGTAAAAAAAGGCAATTTTTAAAAGCTGAAAAAGCACATGAATATTCATGAAGTAAACATTTTACTTCTAACATTTTGAATTGTTCTATTCTATTTTGTCGTTTTCATGCTGAATCGAGCAAAAGCTGGAATAAAAACGAAAAGTAAACTATGGTCTATTTTTTCTAGTAAAAATACAACCGATAGTTGTAGCAAAAATCACTCTATGCTAATCCAACAGGAAATTTCCACTTGTTCTTTACGCTCTAGTAATATTGCTATTCTGAACGATCAATTGTGCAAATATAGATATTTGGATTTTTTCACTCGATTTTATTCATACACTTTATTTTTATTCGAAATTCGTTTTTTTTTACATAAAAATAATATATATATTCTACTTTCACACAATAATTCATACTTATTACATAACCGCAAAACTTGTTTCAATACATTTTCAAATAATTATAAACCTAATAAGTAATGTAATGTTGTCACATAAATTCCATTATTATTAAAAAGATGTAATTAAGGAATGTTAAAGTCAGTCTTAAGTATCATATAAATTTCACAGTACACGGCATTTTTTTCACTTAAAACCAGATAAATGAGTGCAACCGCAGAAAAATTAATTCCCCACCATTTTTAAGACGATTACATCAAATCTCATTTATAATTCCATGAATTTTCTCTCTTTCTCTCTCTCTCACTCCTCCTTCTTCCCGCCCTCGGCAAATTCTATACGTTATTAAAACATCAACATCGCGCTCTTTCCACCCGGCGGCGCTCGAGAAGACGACTACGACGACGACGACGACGATGAGATTCATTTTCTCCGAGCGTATATATATACGCAAACGCTCTCGCGATTAATAATCGCCTCGTTTACCTCGCAAGACTTCCCACATAAATAGTCTCTCTCTCTCGCTCCCTTCGCCTGCCGCGAGATAACGCCGGCTCTGTTTCGTTCGTCGCGCGCGCGAAATCCCACGGGTAAACAGCGAGCGAGTAGGTAGGTATACACACGGGCGAGCGCGCGACACTCCATTAAAACTCAAAGTGGAATCATCCCGAGTGTTTAAACAGCGCGTTCTCGTGCAGTAGGGCTAAACCGATGATTCGCGGTGAGAGAGGAGAGAGAGTTTATCCTCGATTCTTTTCTCCTCCTCGTTTTAGCAATTTTCTCAGATTCTTTGGAGCGCGCGCGCGCGTGGTCGTGGTTTTTTTTTCTCATGCATAAGAAATCAGCTGCCGCCTGTCGTAAATGTCTTTGATAGAGAGGCGCGACGACGCGCAAGCAGAGAGCTATCGCTTGTTTGCTTTTAATTTTTTTTCTTTCCCTCTCTCTCTCTCTCTCTCACAAGCTCTTTATGCACATCGTCTGCGCTTTGTGTGCGTGTGCGACTGTGGTTTGAAGCTCGTAATCGTTAATGGATCGTCGAGTGGTGGTGGTAGTGGTTGTGCGCCTGCTGCTGTTTACGAGGCGCGTGTGTCATGGTGTGTGAAAATTTTTTTAGTAATTGAAGGGTCTAGAGAAAATGACTTTATCTACTGAAAAATTTTTTGTATTTTCAAAGATAATTTGGTTTTCTCTTAACGTTAAGGTATACTAAAATATGAAGATCGAATTTTAATCTGCGGACCTGAAAATGCATTATCACGTGAAAAAGTTTACCAACTTTTCAAACTTTTTCCATCCTACTATATGTTTTAAAGCGTTATTCTTACTTCCTCCAAAAACACATATTCTTTGAAAATTCTCCTCGAAGAAAATTCAGCTAGTACACAACCACCTCCCGTTGAAATCGCTTACATTCGACATCTTTCTCTCTTTCCCGCTCTCTCACATCTGATCCTGCCGTCGCTTCTCGCGAAAGCAAGATCAATTTGCGATTTCCCAGGCGAAGAGAGAGCGAGAGAGAGAGAGATAGAGTGACGACTCTCTAGCTAGCTCGCTTGCGAAGTTTGCTCCTGCTCTCTCTCTCTCTCTCTCTCGCAATCTCGCTCGTAAATAACGGCTGGGCGCGCGCAAGCGCGAGCGCGGAAGTTCGCCGGGTCGGCCGAGGATTCCGCGCGGCGCTTTGTCAGAGACGAACGACAGGGGTCAAGAGCGGGCGAGCGGGCGAGCGAGCGAACCGATCCTGCGTAATCGATTCGGCCGAGCGAGCGAACGAGCGGAGCGTTCTCCTATCAGATTTAAACTGCTGCGAAGTTGTGCACGTTCGGTGTGTGTACGTGTTTGTGTGTATGTGTGCATCCTCCTAACTACGAGCTGCTCGGAGGTCGTATATCGGCTGAGGATTTTGACGCATGACTCGGAATGTGTGTTAAGTTATAGGTGGGAGGGCATGAATGCCGTTGTAGCAGCGGAGTGTGTAAAGTTTTGTTGAATATAGAATGGTTGTTGGTTAAACGTGGAGTCAATGCAGAGAAATAAGATTACATAAGTTTATCAATATATATATATATAACACGAACTTTAGCGAACTATGCATGTCATTATTCAGGTTGAAGCACTCTTTTATAACGTATGTAAAATTTAAAAGTATTATTTTTCAAAGGAAATCACACTCTTTTTGGGCTAAAATTTTACCTTATCATCAATAACTTATAAGCCATATATGTTTGATTAACTATTTACTATCTGGAGAAAAAAAATACATTAATTTTTCGATATCCTCTAATATAGTCCATAATAGGCTAAGTAAATTGATTTGTGTATGAATGTTATGTGTTGTACGTAATCATATATGAATATACACAGGTCAAATTAGCAATAACTGATTGTTATTTTTAAATTTTGATATTCTTAAATTTTTTATTTTACAAATAGGTTCAGTATTTTCTTTCTCTTTTTTTTTAGAATGTAAGTGTGTCAATAATTTCCGCTGAAAATAATTTTCTGTACATAATGTTTATTTAAGAAGGACTTTGTAAAGAAACTATACAGATACAATTGTCACAATCATTATAATTAATTAATAAAGAAGACATACAGACAATTTTCAAAAGTATAAATGACTGATCTAAAACAGGAAAGAGTAGATTTACTTGTAACTGCAGTATGCAATAAATATCACTGTCTTTGTATTTTATTTGATAATAAATAAAATTCAATATTTGAATTTTATGTATGCTCTTGTAAATTAGGATAATGCTGTAATTAATCAGAAATCTCTTTGTTAATAAAATATTTAGGAAGATTGTTACAGGATTGGAAACTATTAATGATTTCATATATTAACTAATTTTTTTTACTTTTTTCTTTTTATTCCTTCAAATTAAGCATAAAAATAGTTATTTAATAAATATCAATTATTTTTTCTACAAAACTATTAATTTTGCAATTGTTATAAATAGTTGAAGTGGGGAAAATGGGTGCTTTACTAGATTTAATACGCCCTTGGAAAACTTATAACAAAATCTTGCAAATAGTATTGACGTAATGATTCGCGAGTCAGTCTTCTGCAATCATACCGTAATCATGACAAAAAGGGTGCATTAACCTTATCAATTCTAAACTATATACTACCATGCACAACAATATTCCATAGTTTGAGACTTACCGTTGATAAAGTGGATATTTCATGTAACAGTAAAAGTAATAAATGAATTATATTACTTCTGTATCGTGATTTTGTCTCAAAATGCCTCCATTTAATTAATACGCCAACTACAAAATATCGTTAATTTTTTACCCGGGTTAATCCAAAGCAATACACATTTTATTACTTTACTTAATATTGAACTTATCGTAAAAGCTTTTTCTAAAATGAACAATGTAAAATTAAAAAATTACTTCAAATTTTTCATTCATCAATCACATAAAATTTTTTAATTTACGCATGTAAAAATCAAATTCAAATTCATCAGCAGATGTAAAAAGAATGTCATGAAAAATATACCTCTGTATGAGAACATTTTAATAAAAAAAATGCATGGGACGTAATATGATAATAAAAATTTTTTTTTTATTTTCATTTCTTTTGATTGATTTATTAGCAGAATATATTACTTTTCATTTGCAATGAATTATATTATAGAAATACAACATGAATTTTCGTTTTTAATCAATACGATAGCATGTTCATAACTCGAAACCATTTATAATACATATTTTATTATTTAATTCATTTATTTATAATCCAACTCTTCGTCAAAATTTATAGCGTCGAATGAGCGCGCTCATGGGCCTCCCCTCGAATTTTAATCCGGCAAAAATGATAAATTACCGCTAAAATTGTCATCATGACTACGTTTGTCCTCGTTATTTCAATCCGCCTATAGCGTATCGATCGGCGCGACTCTGCGCCGCGCTACCGTCGAGCTTTCGTGACTCGTTCTCCTTATTTCACTCCGCTCGACCTTTCTACACGCTTCAGTCAATAACATATCAGCGATATGAGATTTACTCTTTTTGCATTTTTCATGTTTCCTTTTCCGTAATAGCACCAGCTAAACTAAGAGGAATAAAATACTACGACGTGACTTTAAATTACATCTGCTCCGACGATGCAACACTACTAATAATAAACGTTCAGTGGGATCGATTAGAGGAAGACCGTTATGCTATTATTTGCTGGTACTGTTAATAATTGAGATTGGTATACAAGAGCGTTTTATGAAAAATTTACGCGACAGTTATTGTGCAAATGGTGTTAATACCGTGGCTTATATATACCTTTATAGATAGCCTGGAAAAACGAGAATATATATTGAGTGGTAATATAAATTTAAATTTTAGTATTTCTTGTAAATAGATTGAGAGGACAGTGATAGAATATAGAATTCTTAGGACATAAAAAATGGGAATATTAAAAGAATATAGTTCTATTTCTATATTATTTTATTCCATTAAAAGTTCAAAATCAGAAAATTTATTTACGCAAGAATGATTAATATAATTAACATAAGGTTTATTTACCTAAACGACAATAGAAATAATAAGATGAATTTAAAGGTATACAAGTCATGACATTTCCATCTATTAACCAGTTTCCTAGAGTTGCGTAGAGATGGCAGCAGTGTTAAGCTTGCATCACGTTTCTTTCGAGGACGATTCGGAATAACATTCTAGCTCAATCGTATCTTTACTATAAATTTTTTAAATAACAAAAATAATTGTTAATATGAATTATTAATTTTTATTATTTAATAATAATTTTTATTCTTAACCATTAATTTTACATTTCTAATCCATCAGTATCGAATAAATTGAAATTAACTGATTGTTCGCAACCTGATAGGCCATTTGTCGATAGCTATATTTCATAATTCCGACGTAATTTCAAACGACTTCAATCGTTTCATTTCCTTTCATGGCACGTAACTGTTACTCACGTCACTTGTTTATTGACTTTTGGGCTGTATCGTAAAATATAAATCTCATAATAAAATTTATTTCGATTTCACGATAAAATAGATTTATCCCTTCGCTTCATTAACAAGAACAATTTCAGTAACTAATTTTTCATTTAATACTTTCACCGCTATAATAAAATAAAATAAATTAACTTTAAAAAAAAAAGTCAATAAAAATCCTTCGAGAAATTACTCGAAATAAATACAATCACTTCATGCATTGTCACTTCCCAACGTTCGACTGGCACTCGCGTCTCTTTTTAAACCGCGCCCACTCGCGTCGCTCCCCGCGACCACCCGCCGCGCGCACTAACGGCGTATAGCTCGCTTTATCGACCCGAATTTGGGTAATTAACAATGCGCGATAATTAATTCGATTGAATTTCGTTTAATTTGCCATCGGCCGCGCTCTCGCACCGGTAAATTACCCTGTTTCGCTTAAATATGACGACCGGCACCAGCGCTTGTACGCCTGTGTAAACGGAACGCGACAAAGAGAACGCAACCGCGCACAGTCGGGAAATTATAACGGGTGTACGAGCGAGGGTGAGAGAGAGAGAGAGAGAGCAAATTTTCGCACATGCAGAGCGCGCGTCATTCGCGTGTGCGGCTGCGTGTCGCGCAAAAATGTTTTGAGGGTTGCCGTGTACCGCACCGCGGGCATGAAATATGCGCCCACCGCTAGCGCGTGTGCGAGCCTGTCGATGAATATTTCGATGGCAAGAGAGAGAAAGAGAGAGAGAGAGAGAGAGAGAGTGAGAGGGGGGGGGGGTGTTGGTAGATGCGTGTATACTTGGCGCCGGTTTTGACAGGTATATATATAGAGAGGTGCGAGTGGCGAAATTGCTTTGGTCGTTTTTGAATGGGGCTATCGTTTTCCCGGCTGCACGCTCTCTACGCGTGTAAATTACATTGTAATGGGTTTAATAGAGCTGTAGGGCATGTAATTATCATTACTGAATTCCCGCTCGCAATGCAAAAACAAGGTACAATGGAAATGGGTGACGTTCGTTAAAATCTTTTTTTTTTAATTAATCTTCAACATTCATTTTTTTTAAATTAATTGTAAAAAGGTATGAACTATTCATTTTAACATTCTATGAATCTTTCATGTTATAACATCGTTAAAATTATCCATATAAGTGGTTATGTTCCGACAATTTTATTAAAAAGCATTTCTAATTAAAAAGATATTTTCTTAGAAATGATCTTTTGAAAATGGAACAGAAAGCACTTTACTTTCAGCAAATACTAATATAATTACAGATATGTTGAAAGAAAATATAGATAAAATTACTTCTACCTTTACAGCCATTAAAATTGAGAAAGTAATTTAATCATTTGAATCATTAAAGAAAATCGCACGAAAATCAATAAAAGCTTTTTTACGTAATAATTTTCACAAAATATGCGAAAAATCGACACATGCCTGCCCTCATTACCAGGAAAAACACACTTAATATTTTGAATTATGTCCATATATGTATACCCAAAAGCCGCTTAACCGGCGGCTGGCTGTCGAAAAATTGGCCAACACGCCGGCATGTATATATAAATCGAATAGCGCGGGCACGAGCGACGCTACGTATATATACGAGGCCTCCGTTTACGAGCTAATGGCGAGGCGAAGAAATTTTTCTGCGAGCAAATTGCTATTATAATTTACCCGGTAGTTACCGAAGCCGGTCATTACGGGCCGCTTAGAAACTTGTTGCTGGCAGCGCGCGAGCGAGGAATACTGTGTCGAATATATACGCGTGGCTTGTGCCTTTGCTGCGTCGGTGGTCTATACGACGACGACGACGACCTCAGTGAGTGCATGACGCAAATGTTATCGATCACAAGTCCATCGTTGGCGGCTTGGCGCTTGGATAAACATTATTAGCGCGTTCGCTTTCTGGCTTTCGCGCGCGAAACTAAACTCGTTACTTCGAATGTCGCTAATTATTTCCAATGAGGCCGAGTGTCGGTGGTATAGTAGTGGTGGCGCGAAAGCTCGGCCGAACGAATTGAAAAAGTTTCGCGGAATTGCTCGCGGACGACGCGCGCGCTATTGCTGTTACTCTGCTGGTGTATGTATATATATATATATATATATACAGCTGCTGTTTCGGGATTGAACGACGTGTGCGCATTTGCGTTTAAATAGTTTTCTTTGGAGGTTAATCGCTTGGTTTGCGATTGATTTGTAGAGCATAATGCGGTACAAATGGGAAATGAATGCTGCTAGCTCTAGTTGAGCGCCACACTTCATAACAATAACCAATTTAGATAAATTATTTAATAAACACCTACATGTATTTATTAATTTTATTTTAAAATTATTTTTATAAAGTTTGTTGTAAGTTTTATATATCTTTATTTTATAATTATGAATTAATGAAATAGTTTATCAACTGTTTCACTTCCATCACTTAACCAGTCACTGTAAAAAATAAACATTTACAATCTTATTTAATGCAATTTTATCTTCCACCGCATTATTCCGCGAAATCCCTTCCTTTTTCCTTCGACGACTTAATCGATAGTAAAAGACGCTGATGGGGATTTTCGGCGTTACTTAGCGCTCGCGTTCGCGGCGGCCGAAGTCGGCGTCGTCGGCGAACAGCCTGACAGAGATGGAAATCGCTTTTGTTACTGTTTCGCTGCTCTCGCTCGCTCGCTCGCTCTCTCGACACTTGAAAGCTTGGCCCCTTAATTGACGACAAAGAGAAGATTTAACGTTATATCCTCGAATAAATCACCCGAGGAGGGCCGGTTAAGCTAGCATTGAACCCTCTTCGTAAACGCGGGAGAGAGAGAGCGCCCATGTTCGGCTGTCGTTTTGAGCGACGCGCCGTCGTTAGCCCCCCCCCTACATATATGTATATATATATACATGCGGTAGCTTCGTGTGTGAACGAAGCGGTTCTGCGTTTTCTACGTTACAGGTGGACTTGTAATAGATTGCGCGAATAATTAAAGGGTGATAAATTGGGCAGGTAATTAATATTAATTGAATTAATTTACCATCCCGTGTAATATCTCATTATACATAGATTGAATTATTAAATTTTGTTGTAAAAAGATAAATAAATAAATAAATCTTGTTTTTAAAAATACGTTTTACATTTATAATTATATTGACGGCATGCATAGAACGAATAGAATGTATCATTAATAATTTCTGTCTGTACTTTACGCTAAGCATTATAAAATCAATGCATTTAGCACTTATAATCAGTCAAATTACTACGCCTGACTAAATAAGTACTCTTTGTATCATCAAAAATTAACTATTGGAAATAACCTCCGTTACATATCACAAAATCCGCCGGTAAATTGCAACGAACTCAGTGAATAATTCAGCTAAACTACAAATATATCCGTATTCGAATAAAATCTGTAAAAGGTCGGCCCATCAAACATTCACAACCACAGTAAATAGCTTTACCCTGTTTCGTAAACGTACCCCATCTTCTTTCTCTTCACTACCGAAAATCCACGTGCTCATGCGTTGCACTTTTTACTTGCTGCACAATCAAATATAAATCATCCTCCATCAAGCAATGAAACTCTATTGCTTTTTTTCAACCCACGCCGGAGTACATCGACGCTCGTGCGCGCTCGCGCCCTAATTAATAGTCAATAAACAATTGATCAAACGAGGAAATGAAAGGGAGGCGCGCAGTAACGTATCGCGCGCCGCATTAGCATCCAGAATTACCATACGTACATACATACGGCCATGGTGCAAACGGAATTTCGAGATTTTCCACGAGTCCACGCGCGCGTCATTTGCATGATTGATTGCGCATAATCGCGACCCGTGTTCTCGTCTCACGAATAGCGTCGCGAAAAATCGTCGTTCATGCTGCGCTGCTGTTGAATTCTTCATAGTGTCGTATACTGGCGGTATTCACGAAATGAAAATTTTCCAGCTCTCCCGAATCATCGTGAAATCGTAATAGGATAAAATCATAATACAGGATGGGAAAGTTCTTGCTCTCTTTCTCTCTATCTGTCTCGTTTGAATTTTAACTCGCTGGAGACATATCCTCGAAATTCATATCGTCCAGTTTTTTGCCAGGGCTTTTTTTTATTAGAACGCGAGAGATAGTACGGCGAATTATGGAAACTTGATTTATCGTCGATATCGCGTCGCGCCAGGTGATTCGCGAGCAGGAAAAATTTTAATCGCTTCCGGAAAGAGAGATGCAAAAATTACACTCTGATAAAGCGCTATTAAATTATTACACGTGCAGTGTACGCGTACCGGTATATATATATGTAATGTTTAATCGAGTTTTTCCCTCTCTGGAAAAAGAGAGAGAGAGAGAGAGACGGGTTCTGTACAGGAATTATCATCGTCAACCGGGCAAAGAGGAGGAGGGGGGGAGGGAGATTGTGTAAATTGCGAATTAACAGTAATTGAAATAAAATTACGTGCGCGTGCGAGAGAAAGAGTGACAGAGATAATTCGTGCGCGGCTGCTCGTAATTTATGGGAAAAACATGGGCGCGTGTAGAATCGAGCGCGCTAAATTAATAGATTTATATCGGTAACGTGCAAATTAACGCGCCAGTGCCAACGTCACGACGTGATGGGGCCGAGTTAGTCCCCGTCGGTTCGCAGTCCCGGTGTCCTTGATCTCGTCCGCGCGGAGATGCAAACCGGTTGATTGAGCATAAACGTCGCGCTGCTCTATTTATCGACTCCAGTGGGAATCATGCGGGTATCGTTATTCTTTCATGTATCTAACGTCGTTTAATATTTTAACGCTCTAAATATCATGTCTTTATCGATATGTTTTTATTCACTAAAGTATAGCTATGCAATTTTTATCGCGATTTCATCGAGGCGTCTGAAAGTTGCGGAACTTTGTTTTCTTATATCAACAAGGTTTAAGAATTTTTTTTTGCTTTTATACATATAAAGTCGCGATTAAGCCGTCTTTTTATGCTCCAAAGCATGTTTTCAGTACAACTTGCAAGGTTGACGTTAATGAGTAAAAGTGTAGAATGTATGATAATTTTATTTTATGCGACCAAGTCTTCCGCCCGACTGGATGGACATGCAGAGTTTACACCAGTATTAAGGATTCATAAGCTCGGACAAATAAAGATATTGATCGTCAACACTTGCGTCATAGAATAATAGCTGGTTGTCCAACTCTGTAAAGAGCTCCTGCTTAAAGGTGAACACTTTAAAAGTGGCCGTCTAGGTACTTGGGCACAAATTCGAATGCTAGGAGAATATTAGTGAGTGCAAAATATCTCGAGTTCATTTCGTTGAGAGAGTATCATACTTACGACTTGGAAAAAAATCAGTGAGCTTGTCTATTTCAGTAATATATTGTTTTACACACGTTCAAGATAAAGAAACAACGATACTTTGTTTATTTGAGAATTTTGTTAATTTTAAAGCTGTTCTACTAAGAATCACCATATTTGTATATTATTTAAACGATTGATTATAGAAGAAAATTATATTATTTTCATAAACTATCCATTGAAATCTGCTAATGCAATTATCTTTCCGTAAATAATTATGAGTGACACCTTGAGCCCACATTGATCTTTATGAAATAGCAGCTCGATATAATGCAGCAGTCTTCCGACACATTGTAACATTCTCTCGTCGCATTCACAAAATTGTTGCTGTTGCATTAATGCACATAAATTATTCGCGTATAAATTTACGGAATTTATCGCAGATAATTTCAGCTGCAGAACAGGTGTCTACTTTTTGAATTTAGGACAGCGTTATATCGGATTTGCGTTTCAAGCGCATACTTTCATCGATCAGCATTGTTTGCTTGATTATTTTCAAAAGAAAATTCTTATAAACATTGGGAAGAAAAATTCCTAATTTTTTACATAAAAAAAATAAACCAAGATTTCAATATATAATATTTGCGTACATTCCAAATCAAAACTCAACTCCCATATATATACATTAGCACACATCACTTTTCCCACATCACTCGATCTAATACCAATAAATCCACTATAACCTTACACACACACACACATATATATATATATATATATACACCACACTCGTACACACGTACACCTCCGTCCACAGTTTTTGCCTTTCTGCCAAGCGCTCATTTCCTATCCTACGGTCATCATCGTGCACACACACACTCGCTATCTTTTTCGAGTCTCACGCGTGCGCTCTCGGTATCCTGTTCCCCTCCGGTATTACGTTCATGAGCGGCAGCGCGCCGGTTGTAAGACAAGTAAGACAGAAATGCAGTCGCAACCGGAGACGATACGATCCAGTAAATGTCTGTGAGCGCGAGCGCGCCGGTCTGTAATTTCATATCGGCATTTGCCTGCGATTTAATCACTTTAGCGCGCGCGAGAGAGAGAGAGAGTCGCCCTCGAATGGTCGAGAGTGTGCGCGACACCTTACGCGATCATTTATATCGGAGAGAGGAATCTGGTATAGGTGACGTAAATAGGTGAGAGGCAGTGGTACTTTCTTTGGATTGGCGATAAGATGTGGAGTGGATAGGGAGGTGATTGACATAGATGCTGATTGCATGTGCGTTAGAACGTGTTCTAGTTGTTTGCGAGAAGTTGTATAATTATTAATTTAATTTGAAAGTTTTATTTCTATCTATGATTTTTTCTTTAGTTCCTTGAGAATGAGATGTCCGACCAGTTTAGCTGTTACTACTTTGATTACGGACTGTAGACGTGCGTAATAATTTTCTTAACGAAGTCAGATTGCAAGAGGATTAATGTATCTCTATTCAGAAAATGTTTTCTCTCGACTGAGTTTCATAGTAAAAACGTAAAATGTTATTCAAACGACAAAGTGAATATTTTGACATTTTTATAATTCGTTAACCAAGATAATATTTCATTAAACCTCGAGCTTTCAACTGGCGCATCCCTGAAAAAGCTGAAATGAAATTTAATTGAAAAACGTTAAAATTATAATTCATCGCGCATTGAAAGCAGCGAAAACTTTTTATCGGATTAGACGCTCTTTGAAAAATATAAAACTCCCTTTTATCGCCGTGGTGCGAGACTCGCGCGTTCCCCATATATACAGTTCTTTCAGCTTTATATTTCATGAATTTTGTTATTTATCCGCATACGCTTCGGCTCTACGAATTAATCCCGGGACAATAAACTTCAGTTTCTAGCTATTCGAGCTTTCCCTCTCTTCCGTGCGCGCGAGCACCTAGTTTTTTGTTTTAACGAGGCCGCAAACACCGGCTGCTGCTTCTGCTGTTGCTGCTACTGCTGCATAGCCTATACATATTCCTCGGTCGCTTGAAATTCAAATTTCGCCTGAATGAAGTCGATATTCGGTGTAAAATCGAATAGCTCGGCTGTATTAAACGACGGTGAATAATGTTTTGACTCCGGCTAAAATTGAATGCTAGAGAACAGTGCTTTGCTTTTGATTTTTGCAAAATAATCACTGTTTTAAATATCAGCGCGGTGAAAGCCGTTCTCATTCATACGTATATACATCGTGTTGCACTTCATTGGAATAATTTTCACGAGGTACTGCTGATTTTGGTATTATGCTATATACTGTACACAGCTACAAGTAAAAACACAAGTTATTTCGCTACTATTAAATTTTAACGCTGTCTATCTCTTTTAGAAAATTACTTTAATTATATACAGAAACCGTTGCTTCATATTCATCTTAAAAGCTAGTCATGTTATCTATTTTAGCTAAGCACCTACTGATATTAATAAATTGATTAAATTCTTTATTCAATGCTTTCCCATGGCAAAGCAAGGGCCAATCTTGTTCTTTATAAATTTAACGATACCCCGTATCTTTCAAACTAGACCTCTCTCTCTCTCTCTTTCTCTCTCTTACCAGCCTCGTTAAACCGAGACCATCACATCTTACAAGCGTCTCGCAACCTTTCTCACACTACAGCTAGCCGCGTCCAGTACTCACTCCTCCCGCAACAAGGGCCCGCAAGAAGTCAACGATCTCATTCCTCGTCTGCTAATCTCGCATCTCCGTCGTATAAAACAACCCTGTGCGCCTCTAACCTCTCTTTCTCGCCTCTAACGAAAAAAAAAAAATAAACAAAACGACGACGACGTGTCCAGTAACCCAATATATATACGGAGCATGTTCTCAACGCGAAGGGTTAATCAGACGCGCTGATGTACGTATACACAAAGCTCGCTCCTGCGGACAAGCCGCCACGACGCGGCCTTGTCCTCCAGACGGAAATCGTGGGTGAACCGTGTGCCTGTTCCCTATATATATGTGTGTGTATATGTATGTAGGTGTATGTGTGCACTCGCGCGCTTTAATTCGAGCCACGAGAGACAACGACGACGACGTCGACGGTTGTGGCCGCGCTATAGCTGCATCTAGTTGGCCCTCGCGCGGATTACGCGCGCGACGTTCCCGCGAGTATATTATGTGTGTGTGTTTGTGTAGAGGTAGGTAGGTTGAGGGTGATGCTAAGTGGCCAGCAGGATTGCCGAGGCATTGTTAATGCGGCCAGAGGTAATGGAGGTCGTCGCGATGCTTGATGGGAGCTTTTCTTGTGCCATTAAGAACGAAATGTTTAATGTTGTTTAATTATTCAAATGAATACATGTCAAGTGGCAATGCACTCGTAATATCGCGAGAGATTGTAGCAGATTTTTACTAATGAGAATATTTGTGTCGTGAATTTCATCCAGAAGAATTAATTAAAATGCATAAATAATCCTAGATTGTCATGTTTTGTATAATTTTGGAATGAAATGAAGGAGCTTCTTCTTCTAGCAAGTCTACACCTTCTTTTGAACTTAACTAAGCGTTTAATCATATCAATTCTTATTTGATTTCCCACAATTTACGAACTTTTTAAGGTGAGGAATATATCATGAGGGATCAAGTTCTATATTAGCAAGAAAAAAACTCTCATTATCGTGTTATATTTTCAAATCAACGCATCTCTTTAATAAATCATTTAATAGTTAAATTAAGTTTAACAGTGTTTAGGTATAGTATTCCATAAGTTTAACCTTTACAATGTTTTGAAATGTCGCTTTCTACTCAAATTTATGTACATCAATATATTTAGAATAATATATACGCAGGCTTTATATGTAAATAAGATGTCGACTACAAACCAAATGATTGAAAAAAAAACGATTAAATTCAATGAGATGACTGTCTTCGGCGATTAGGAAAATATGCTTAGTGGATTATGTTGCAATAAAAATAAGAACTTCTAATTTAAACTTTATTATTATATGTTTCAATGAATGTATACTCTTTTCGAGAACGCCATAAAATAGAAAATGGTTTTTTCAAAAGCGCCGCAGTCAAATGACACAAACAGTGAATCAAACAGCAACGCGAGACACACAGAGCGCAACATAAAGAGACCGACACAGGGCGCGGGGGAGATGGGTATACCCATGTATACTATACCAAAGCCGAAAATGCAATTTGCGGCCTCGTGACTGTCTCGCCTCGTATAGGCTCACAACACGGGTAACTTCCTCGTCGTCGTCGTCGTTGTTGTTGCTCGGCACTAAACGCCTCGGCGTAACGAGCTTTCGAGTTTATCTAATTCGGCGTGGCGGGACAGCCACGTGCGAAAAAGGCCGATCTGATGTGTGTGCTGCTAGCCTCCCTTCTATTTCACCTCCCGTGATTGTACCACAGCAGCAGCGACGAGACGACTACACGTCGGCTGGAGTTGCCCCGGAGCAGCTTTGACAAGCGGTGCGCGTAGAGGATCTCCGTACATACGTGTGTGTGTGTGTGTGTAGCGCATGCTTGTTATTGTCTCGTTGCTGTCGGGGTTATCCGTCGTGTGAATGTGTGGGTGGCTGCTGCGTGTATACCGGCGAGGTTGCTGTAATCAGATTTGAATGCCATTTTTACGTGGGTCGAGGCGTGGAAGTAACGGCATTTAGATCTATTAGATACTTTTCATAAGGTTAAAGTTTTATTTAGTTAAATTTAAAAGTCAAATGTTGTGATAAAACTTGTGATTCATATTAAACGTAGGACAATAAACAATTTCATTGACGTAAGGTCATAATACGCAGAGATGATTCTAATCGATGTATTTAAGAGTCTTATTTTAACAAAGTGATGTAATCCTAAAAATGGATCAAGTAAATATAAAAACTAACTACAACAGTAGTAACATAGCAGAGTAGTTAAAGGATTAAATGCGAAACAATAACCGACAAAGTAATATACGAAAAACCCCTTTTCTATGATTTTTCTAGCGTCACTCTTCAAAGCAATATTTACAATCGAATGCCAAAAAAACCAACAGCATCGGCAGTAGCCCGCTGGCATTCGACGAAAGCCATTTTCATATAACTCGCGCGCACATACATATATACGCGAACACGCGCAAACCCAGCCGTCGATAGTTGACTCCAATTTCCGCTTGCGTCGCTCCGCCGACTGGGTGGACTTACACAACCCGCTCGCGCATCGAATTCGATTCAAAAATATCCGCAATTTCGCCCGGTGAGTTATCGCGTACTGCTGCGCGTGCGACTTCCCTTCTCTCTTTTTTTCCTCCCCTCGACGAGCCTTGAACTATTTTATCGACGCGTGTAGTACGGTACAGCCAAACGACGTGTACGAGGGGGACTTTGGCGCAAGTCGACTTTTGCCGATTTATCCGCACGGTCGCGCGTATGCGAAAAGTCTCATTCTCGTTGGCCTACTTTTTTCTGGACGCAATCGTCGTTGTCCGCCGCCCACGTGGATGCGGCTGCGGGTAAGAGAAGAGCTGGCCAGGAGTATGCGACAAAATAATGCTGCAGTTTAGTGTGCGGAATGCAAGAGCGATATGGGTGGGGAGGAAATTAGAGTGGTACTGAATGGAAATGATTAGTGAGGTTGAGAGGAATGTTGGAATTGCATAAGCACGCATGCGAAATAAACAGATTTCAAATAGAAATTTTGATAGTTCGAGTAAACATGCAATTGTTTCTATTTCGTTTATTTTGATTCAGTTCATTTTTTTTTATACTGCTGAAAAATCAATTTTTAATTTTATTTGGTAAAATTCTACTGAAAATAAACCGAATCATATATAAATCACGGCCAATATGCAATTTCAACCATTCACGTCACTGTTCAACAAAATTAGTCCTAGTCACCGTATTTCCCGTTTTCACTTTTTCGAATTTTTCACCTCGCGTCCAGCACTTTTCGTGCGCCAAAATACAATCACTACACCGCTGTTCCCTTTTCCATATAACTCTCGCAGTAGCGCATTAGTGGTACAGCGAATTTGCGGCTTCGACAGGGACCAACGCGTGCAAGCCCTGGTAACGCATGTCCATCAATCTCAAAAACCAGTGGCCGCGCTGCGCACCGTCCCGACATTATAAAACAAAAGCCAGCCTGCACACATTCGCTGTGAAAAAGAGTACAGAGGATAACGTAGGTGTGTGTGTGTAGGTGTGTGGCTTCGCGCTACATCAATTTCGAGTACGCGAGCGCTTGATTTTCGAATTTTCCATAAACAGTTTGAGCGTTCTGGCATTTTCATGTGCTCGCGTTCTCTTCTCCTCGTGTGCAAATCCCTATTATTAATGCTCCGAGTGCGCCTTTGCACTGGCTGGAACGAGAGTGAGAGAGTTCGGCAGGGATTCGCGTGTGATCGGGGATTTTGTGTAGTTGACACATGGTAGTGGAGGTTGAGTGTGCGCGACGGTGCAGCTCTTTTTTCGTCCAACAGAGCTGGAGTAGTGTAGGACAGGCCCTTTGAGAACGAGTGCGGTTCGTATAGTTCGTGAAAGTTGTGCGAGTAAACCTTTCGTATTTGCAATAAACTATCCAGTGTCTTTTTCTATCTTTATATTCTGACTCATTAATATTGAGTTTAGAAAAATTACTGCGGAAACAATGAGACTTGTAAAAAGCACGAAATATTGATTTAATTGTATATAAATAGTATATATGAGTTAGTGAGACGTAATCAAAATTTTACCACGATTTGTTATGGACTGTCGAGCTGATTTAACACACTGTTCCAAAAAACGAGTATACATATTATAAATATACCAAAGTTATAGCAGCAGTTACAATCATCCTTGCACCCATAATTCTTCTGCCCCTTTGCAGAGTGAAAAAGCAAAAACTGTCAGCTGAAAGCCCGTGTAATAACATAACAATGAGAACTACAGCCACAGCAACATCGTCTTTCACGCGCAACAGTATTCACATGTTATACACGCGGCATGTATACAAAATGCCATTTCGGCCTATAAATGTTCTTGACATTTCCATTCTACGCGAGAAGAAAACATACAAACAGTGGCGCTCTTTACATTCTCTCTTGCTCTCTCTCTCCCTCCACATTCACGACATCGGTAAAATAACGGAGTAGAGCACATTCGCGCCCACCCTCTATTCCCTTCTGGTATACTGAAAAGCAACAGTTATCTGGAAAAAGCAATCGCGCCAGCTCGCTCGCTCGCTCGCTCTCGGCATGTCAATGGTATTTTTTCGGCGCGATTTTCCTCCGCTACTCGCGCGTCGTGTTTACATAGAGCGATTGCCCTCGAGCGCGTTTCGATACACACACGACCTCGCGCACTCGCACGAGCGATCAATATTACACGTGCTATCTTCCTTCTCTCTCTCTCTCTCTCTCTTTCTCTTTCTCTCTCACTCTCTCTCGCATTATTGTTTTTTAATTGAAGCAACGACGACGACGGAGCAGCGTCAGCGCGTCCATCAAGCCTTTCTCTCGTTTTCACATCCGTCACTCGGATACATTGGGCCGCGGCGCAGTGAGCGCCGGGCTCTTTGTGCCCGGAAACTGCAGCGCGCGAAAGCTGCAGTCCTTTTTTTACGTACCCGCGTGTAGGGGACTGAGGTTGAATGGGTCGGCTGCATTGCGACGTCGTCTTTTTTTTTTGCTTTTTTTTAGGAACGAGAATTCGAAAAATTTTTTAGGAACGTAATGATTGTGTGCGAAGGGTAGTCGTTGTTTTGTAGCGAGCATGTTCATTTGCAAAAATGTACCTCGTGTATGGGTGGAGGAGAGTTTTTATAGACAGCTGCAAGGGAAATTAAGCTTTTTAAACTTTTGTAATGGAGGGCGGAACGTTCCTTTTGTAAAATTTTAATAAAGACTAAATGTGTTTGACAAAAGCTTTGAATAAATGCGGATTTTATTGTGAAGGCAAGATATACAGACTATAAAAGTTTTCATTTACGCGTGTTGTATAATATGTTTTTCAAAGATTCTAAACGTTATCCACTACTTTTTTCTGTAGTATTCAAATTCTACTGATATTGATTGAATTCATCACTTTAAAAATGACAAGAACCTTTCCACATTACACTTTTAAGCACTAAAATTAACAATACTCAAACTTTCTATAGTCTCTTACCATGTTCTACAGAACTTCAGTCAAAAATTTTTTTCAATTAACGAGAAAAACATTGAGCATCGTGCCTCGCAGTACAACGGCACGGGTCGTCGAGCTTCCCAATAGTATTCGCTTAACGCTCTGCTTTTAATTACTGTGGCATCGTTCCGCATGGCTCGTCGTCATGAAGACGGTGGCGGCGCCGACGGTAGCAACGGAAATCTCGTAGTCGCTCGGTTTGTATTAACGTGCCGGTGGATAAGCGCGCGCTCGCGCGAGCTCCTTGATTGAAGTGAGATTAAGAGGAGCGCAGGGAAAGGGAAAGAAGAGGAGAGGTTTTGGGAGACGTCGGCGTATAAACGTCTTTCGCGATAGCAAGGGAAAGAGGGTGGGAGAGAGAGCGAGAGAGATTATCACAAACAGAAGTTTGAGAATAGTTCCTTTTCAGGGCGCGCGAGTAGGCGCGAGTGAGCGGGCGAGGGACTTTTTTTTTTTATTTTGCAGAGCCAGGGAGCGAGCGAACTGGTGCTGGCGAGGCCCTCTTTATAATTAGAAAAGTTAAAATTGCCGAGGCGCGAGTCGCGAAAATTTTTCGTTTTAATTAAAAATAAAATGCTGCCAGTGTGATTTTTTTAGGTCTTCCTGTATGCGAAGAGAAAATAAAATTTTCGAATGCGTTGGATATGTTTGAGATTTTGAAAATTTTATTTTGAGGGACGGTTTTGGGTAATTATTGGATAATGTCATTATTTCTATAGAATATACTTATTATATAAAAAACTGAAATTTTAAAGTTTCTTTATTTTTTTATCGTTTATTATCACTATAGTACCTGATTCTATTTATTGCAATTATTCATTTTTGTCCACATTGAATTGTAACGAGTGCATAACACGGTTGTTTCCACTAAGTTGGTTTCTCACGCAATTTGTCCGCTCACCTATACTAGACAACTCTATATACCTCCGAATTATTTGGTTCGCCACGCACACGTTGAAAATTTAGTCCAAAACAATTATCTCTGCAAATTAATTGACAAAATGTATTAAACCTATCCGAACTCCATCCGACCCCTCTAAAAACCATTAGTACTATACATCCCAAACGCGGAATCAGCACGACCCGCCAGTCTAGTCATCTCCCCCTCTAAATCAAAAACTTCCCACTGCACATATATATATATACACACGCGCATGCTGCACCATCATCTGCAACGCCCGTGCGCACAATGCGCCAAATTACCCGCGTTCGAACTCGCTTATATAGCGCCCATAGAGAGACAGAGTTTCTCGATTCGCCTTCCTCTCGCGCGTGCAACAAGTCAATCGTGCATGGCACAGCGAAGATCAGAGCGCGAGCGCGGCAGTTTCCGCGTAATCGACGTGGCGTAAATGACAAATGCAACCGCGATGCGTTAACCGCGCGAGCGCGTAGAGTATATATATATATAGTGATGGGGATAGAGGATATAGAGTCGGTGGTAGCGTATAGCGACGTAAGGCGACGCGGCACTTAATAATGCGAGGTAGGCAGGTAGGCAGGCAGGCGGTTTATCGGTCAGCCGAGCTCTGCCGTTCGATCACACGGCAGGGGTGCGGAGGTAGTGTAAGGGAAGGGAAGGGGCGGGGAGCTTGCGTTTCTCGGCGGAACGGGGTCGCCGTGATAGGGAAGACATGACGCCGTGCCGGCAGTGGTGCTGTTATACATATACACACTGCCGTACAGGTATATATATGTATATATATATATATATAGGTGGGAAATCGATAGATGGGTAGATCGAAGTGTTTAACATTTATTTGGAGCGCTAAGTCGTTGGGTTTTGCTGTTTGTGTGTATACGAAGTGTTGGTGGTGTTGTGGCTGTGGTGAATAAGCGTTATTTATAGGGGGATATATAAATAATTGTTTTGATATAGTTTTCATGAATTCGATATGGGAGTAATGGATATAATTATGTGTTTATGAACGGAAAAATTAAATCATTTCAGGAGTAACGTGAAAATAAATTTAAAAAATATTGTCTTTTTTATGTTTCAGGTGAGTCCGAGAAATCCTTTCCATCGTTATTCTTTTTATAATTTGTAAGTTGCCATAAAACTTTTATATTCGTTTTACAAGATTCCCTAAAAATTAATAAAAATATAACTAAATTGTTTTATCCCTTTCACCCCGAAGTGCCCAAGTCCTCGAAGCACTTTAAAATATATCATTTTCCAATAATTAATGATCGCAGCCACAAAGATTCTCAAGTTTTATAACAGCTTAATCGAACAATACCTTGGAAAGATAAGAGAGAAAAATCCCGGCTAGCAGTGGAAAAATAATTTTCCCCCGAAGTGCAAAATCGGAGGCTACTTAAGAGGATTAGGCTGAATGTATATTGCGCGGAACCATGCTATACCAGTGCGGTGGCTGCCGTGCCGTTCTATTGTTGTGCGAGTAGCGCCGAGATGCTCAATTAAAACTGAGCACCAGCTAGTGCTGGTAATCGGTTCGAATGAATTGAAATTGCGCGGAGGTGGTAAAAAGAAGCAGCGCACCGTCGGGTTATTTTTTCAAAGAGGTACTTACGCGGATCTACCAGGATAACTGTTTTATTCAAGAAGTACTCTATCTTTAAAAAGTCACTTGAACAATCACTCTAAACACGCCTGGATATATAAACAGAATTTTATTCGGCATGATTTATTCAAGTAAAAATCAAAATAACAAAAATACTTTGCTCATTATATTATTACTGTCTAAAAGTAGGACGTAAAATTATGGCCTCGCTTGAAAATAGAATCACTTCGTCCCTCTTCGAAAGTATATAACCGCATTACGTAAGCTTCTTTTTCTCTCAATCTCTCTCTCCTCGCGTCCCACGTTCGCCCTGGATATTCGCGTAATTAAGACGGACAGTTAATGCGAACATCGTCGCATCTGTCGCTAACAAGATAATAACCCAGCGATTACACGCGCCTAATTCGCCTTTCTCTCTCACCATCTCTTCTCGCACCGAAAACAGGAGATACGCGCTGAAGATAAAACGTGACAAATATTGCCCATAACCTCTTGTAGCACACATACACACCTACATACATATATCTTTGCACATCCATATACACACATATACACGCACAAGCGCTCGCTCGACCGACCACCGAATGAGAAAAATGTATACAGTAGAAGAAAAAAGTCGCGAGAGAAGAGATGCGAAGAGAGAGAGAAAGAGAGAAAGAACCAGTTCCAGGTACTCTATATATATATACTTTGGATAGTATTCGCGCGCGGACAGGTGTCGTTTTAAAGCCCTGGCGATCGAGTATACTTAATTCTTAATCGCGTCACGACGGCTCAATTAGCACGTTGCCTACCTTTCTCTCTCGCACGATGAGCCAGTAATTACAGTGCCGAGGCGAACTGTTACGCGACGCTCGGTATGATTTGTTTATTAATAACGCTCTCGCTGAGCGCGCGCACCGGTCTAACGGCCCGCATATATAAAGTGACACGAGCGTGGAATGCGCAAATAATATGTATTACGCGTGCCGGAGGGCTGTTTAAAGGGTAATTTTTGCCCCCACCTCGTCTCTCTCTCTCTGCACTTACTCGGAGAATCGAGTTAGCTTTGAGATGCAAATTTATGGATACTCGTATACACACAAAGCACATGGACGACCGGCTCGACCGGTTGCAGGACACGCTCGGCTCTGGTAATTTTCGAAATTGTTTCTGTTGCGAGTCGTTTAGGTAGGAGAAGTGCGGAGACACGAGATGAGCGAGAATTCGCGGCTGATCGGTGATAATTTTGCTTGTGTTAACGATCAAATTATGTGTTATAATGAGGCGATAATGCTTGTGGTTTATGCAATACATGGTGTCAAAATGTGTCGGTGAAAAAAAAACATTTAATATACGTATTGACAGATAATGATCAAAGTTATTAATTTTTTGTTCATAGTCTAGAAGAGTCGATTAATCATTCTTCATTTTGCTTATTGTTTTAATAATGATGAAACATTTCTTCGAAAAAAAATTATATAATTGTATAAAATAACATTCGCTCAACCAATTATATTTTTCAGACTGATTATGGTAAATAGTTTTTAAAATTTTCTATAATCAATATTCCGTAAAGTAGAAGTTTCCGATTCCAATTATATAATATTTAGTCCAGTCTAGAACTCCGGAGACTGAAGTTTCGACTACCGTCAAGTCGGTCGGATAGCTGATCTCTCGGCTCTAAAAAGATTGTACGTGAGAAAGGGTAAATAATTTATTTAACATATTTAAATTTACTATAAAAATAAAATACTTTATTAATCACTGTAGAAAAACTTAAATTCACGTTATACGTCTCATCAATATATCATCAGTGAATTAAATAATAAAAGTGTAGTAAATAGTAAAATAGATCATTATGTTGACATTTAAATTTTATACTCTAAATAGAATTTCTTGTAAGAATAAACTAGACGTAATTCAAAAATTGCAAAATTATAATTATTTACTGACTAGTTATTTATTCGAAAGTTATTCATTTTTACGTCATTTCCAAACAATAGGAAAAATAATATTTTATTTTCCATTTGTTTCTTGAAAAAAGCCGTTTTTTATGCAGAAACTGAAAAAAAAATTAGTTTATCATCACAAAGTTTTCAATGATTTACTTGTTTTAAATTCAAAGTAAGCGTTGATCAGCGCTAAAATCCCCTACAGCGCACCCCGTAAATTCACCTATCAACCCATCTCCAAAATAATTCACCGAACGAAACAAACCCACTATCGCGTCTGCAACCTCAGCCTACATAATACATTGCCACTCTTCCTCTACCACTTCTCTCAACACACGCGCGCGCTCTACCTCACACCTTATCTTCTCACCATCCGGCGTTCTCTTCGAAAAACTCTTAAATTTACAATCCATGCATACAAAATCCGTCGTGCCCGTCGTCGCGTCCTCTATTCATCGAAAGTAGAGCGACGTCCTGAAAGACGTTACCTCGTAACACGTCACTTTTCCTCTCACACACGCCTACACATTCACGTGCTTATAACGCAGACGCGAAGAAAGCCAGCAACAATCGATGAGAGGGAGGTGAAAAAAATGTAAGTGTCGTCTAATGTATTTATTTGCCGCATCTGTACATCGCTCTGTCACTCACTCTCACTCTCTCGCACGCCCGAAGCCTAACTCGCGCTTCGCACAGCACGCATCCCCTGAAGTCGTATGAAGTTGCTGGGAGACAGACACACTGCACACTATACACGTCGGTGTGGTGGTATAGCTCGTAAAACCGCTCGACTGCACGCGGATTATAACGCGCGCGCGAACGCGAGGGACACATAACATGACTCTTCTTTCCTCTCTCGTACTTTCATTTTTTTTCTCTCGTTCTTCCTCGGTATAACGAAAGTAGGCTACACGCGCGGTGTTCTTATAAATTCGAGAAAAGGACTGCCGCGCACGTAAGTGCGAAACTTTCCGCGCGTATTTCTCATCTAGAAGCTAGCTCCGGTGCGCGCGTTAATTTTCGCGAGAGCCGTGTAGGCGCGCGAGCTCGCAGCTTGAATATCTTATACGATGCGTATTAGCGCACAGCAGCAGCAGTAGGCCAGAGCGTATATAGAGTCGCGCGTCGTACGTGTACGTCTTCGCGCTTAAGCCCCTCAACCTCATTCCCGCTTGGCGCGCTCGTGCGCAAACTGTACCTGCTTCTATATGTGGGTATATATACATATATATGTATATCTGTGTAGATCTAGATGTGGGTGTGTATGTGTATATATATATATGGAGCGGACGAGCGCGAGACACTTGTCCGAGGGGATAAGACTCGCGGGCCGCGCGCTGGGTTTTAAGATGATGTAAAAGTACTTGTGCATTGTCTTTTTTACCTTCAACTTTTCACTGTGCACGATTCTGGAAGTCAGCTTTGTGCTAGTTACGTGTACAGCGAAATAAGAATAACCAATTTAGAAGGATGAATATTTGTGTGTACATTGCTGGATACTTTATGTATATTTATATACATATAAGTATGCTTTTACTTTCACTTTCGCATTTTGCTATTTACATTTGAAATTCACCTCTATATGTGCATTTTATAAAAGCACAACTCATAAAAAATACAAGCACACACTTACAAACCACCAGTATCCATTATACGCCAAACGATATCATGCTCCATCCAAACTAATTCGACCACGTATATGCATACAGAAATTTATTGGCGCTTGCTCAACTTTTGGTCCCGTGTGTGCTATCGCAAACACGCGATCCCTCTGTGTTCCTTGCCGCGTGCATTGCCGTCGTCCGCGTGCGCAATCAACCCTCCCGTCGCAATTGAACGTCGTAGCAGCAGCTGACCGTCGGCCAACCGGTAGAAGGCAGGAACGGGAGGTCAAGCTCCGATCCAAGTTAGCCCTGTAAACTTGACGACGAAAGCGGAGTATTGTGCGTCAGCCCGCTGTTGCTGCTGCGCGTCCTTTGTCATCTAAGTCGGTCCACGCGTGCAAACATTTTGCACGCGTTTGCTTGATGCACACTGCGCTGCTCTACTCGTCCGTCCGGTTAACCCACTTCATAGGGAGGAGACTCAGGTGCGTCCACTGGTACGCCGCGGGGTTATGAATGGTTTTTAGGGTGAGAGGTGGTGGTTTTGTGGATATACGGTTGTTTGGTATAGTCGTAAAGTCGTTTGTAGTGTACGTCGGAAAAGGCAGTTTTTTTTCGTTTCAGAGTGTAGCGGTTGTTGTAGGTTACGTAGACGATGAACGTTTGATAAGGGTATACCGTTATAGTTTTTATTTTGTCGTTGAAAGGTTATTTTTTCTACGTGTACTAGAGAGTATTGTGAATGGAAAATGAAAATTGTACTATACGTTTATAAGTTGAAAACTTTGAAAGAGTGGTTCCCGTATTCAGCGTTATATAAAGTCAAGTATCTTAAAATAGTGTGAGTGGAGTTACATGTAAAAGGAGAATGCTCAATGAGATAGGTGTCACCTATTTTTAAAGTACCGCGGCAACATACCTGGATATTGACAAAGAACATAAGAAAATATGAGTTATAAAAGATTGACCTACTTTGTAAAAAAAGAAGATGTAAGAGGTAATACAGAATGCATTTTCCTTCCATGTAAGGTAAAACCGTACCGCCTTAAGAACTACCTTGGCAGTTTTATTTTAACATTAATGCAAAAAAATTGCTTCAAGTTATATTTACTCATACGTGTTTCTTATAGTCACTTACAGTAATACTCGATTACAGAGGCTCATGCGCTATTCCCTAATCAATAGTATATATTAAATATTGTATAATATCATGTACATCAAGCACACAACATTAAAGTGTTTACATAAAAGAAATTCATTTATAGGTAATGTTACCAACGATAAATGATGTTTATTAATATAGTTAAGAAATAAGAAAATATTATTTAACGTGCGTTGTGTCTAGTATAGTTCTGTTTCATCTCTATGTGTATCACCTGAATAAATCCGCGTGTTTATGACTAAATATTTTTTCATGTTGTTTGGCAAGTTCAAAACCTTAAAATGCCATAAGAAAAAACAAAACTTCAGTTTTTAATGTCTAGTTTTTTCTGAAAAATTACGAATTTAAGAAAAAATACGTAAAAACATGATTTTCACAAGACATTTTCTGTCTATTTTCATTCACAATCAAATTGAAGTTTACTAAGCGAACGTATTTGATGTTAATCAAAAGTTTCCATTAGTTTTCATTTGATGTACAAGTTCATACTTTGACGCGCGAACCATCTTAAATATATTGTATATGACGATTGTATCCACGTCAGTAGCTTAACATTGCAAATCATAATAAAAATCTCAAATTTCAATATCTTTTTCCCGCTTGCGTGTCTCGCCCATCAGCCAACAAAAATATTCAACCGGATTATTTACAACATGAAACTTCATCCAATCTCACTCTCTCCCTCTCTTTACCCCGACAAACTTTCCACTCCACACGGCACGAAATCGCTCGGCGAAAATGCATATTATCAGCCGTTCGTGTCCCGGTGATGCTGCTGCTGTAGCAGCAGCAGCAGCAACAGCGAGCGCGACGTTCAAGTGGAAATGGAACGACGGCGCGAGCGAGTCGAGATACTTGACGATGCGCAATTTAAACACAGTGGCCGCTTGCGCGTCGTTATTTGCATGCAATTACTGGCGTGACGATTTAACATTAGCGACGCTGCATTTATACAGTGAGCCGCTGCTACAGCAGTGCGCACGCTTGACGTGCTCATGCTCTATGTGTGTATGTCGTTTTCGTTTCGCTTCCGCGCGACGCGTTCCGTTACCTCTCTCTCTCTCTTTCTCTCTCGTCTCGTCTGCGAGCGAGGGGCGCGTTCTAGTTTTTAAGCACGCCACACTGCTGCTGCTGTGCCGGTTTGTATGCATGATGCTGAGTGGAGAGCGAGAGAGAAAGAGAGAGGGGAAAAAAGGAGTGAGGAGGTCTTGTTTGTGTTTTGGCCTTTAATTAATGGCCTGGAGGGGAAGAGGGGCACGTGCACCCACGGGCGGAGTTCAACTTTGAAGTGAGCTAGTAAAAGTTATGGTTTTCGGCACGTTGCGAATGATTGTGCTTTTTGCGAGTTTCAATTCGTTGGGCAGCTGCCTGCTATTTTTGTCCGGAGTCTTGTAGGATTTTTTTTATAACGTTGAGGTATAGCTTACTGTATTCTTGATATTACATAAATTTTTCGTGAGTCACGATATAATAATTTTACTTTTTTGTCGAAACAATAAGTTTTCGAACAATTAGTATAAAGATATAATATAATATGTCTATTTTTGGTGTATAATTATATATTTTGTTCTTCGTATGCCTTTTATCATTTGTTTAACTTCATACAACCACAAATAGATCATTAGGACACACCACGCAAATAGTTGATTAATTTCATTACCTTAACGTTCTCTCCAATCGTCCAAAAAAAAGGCCAACTCTATAATCGTAACAAGCCAGTAACTAACGGCGCTTCTCTCTCTCTCTCTCATCCACTTCGAATTCCTTTTTATTCTTTGCTCTCCCCAATCGCCGGCGAGTATATAGTCAACCTAAAACCATCGAATTACAGACCTCGCGTCTCTAACAAGCCGGTCGCCTCAATAACGACTTTTCCCATTCACTCTCTCTCTCTCTCTCTCTCTCTTTCTCTTTCTCGTCGAATTAACCGTGGCTTGCGATTCATCTTAACCCTCTCGCGAGCGAGTTTAATAACGATCGTACAGCGAGCACTGCTCGTTTGTAACAGTCCTGGCGCTAATTCGGGCGTCGTCCCGTGCTCGTCGACGTCGCACGCGAAAGAAAGAACGAGAGGTAGAGACTTCATTGACCGAGGCAGCTGCTCAATGAGTTGATTGGCGCGTCCAGGTGCACGTGTGCGACTTCATTCTGTCTCCCTATCTCTCGTTCGGCTCTTGTTCTTTACTCCATTCGTTCACCACTAGGTATACAGACGCACACACACATACACTCGTGTCCACGACTATTCATAGATGAGTAGTCCCAAGAATGGTGCGCGTGCGTGCGCGAAAATTGGCGAGAGTAAGATTGTCCCGAGTATCAACGGGAGACACGACTATATACGCGCAGTGCAAGCGCGGATGGACTTACGACGCGGTACGCGCTTTAATGGTTCAGAGCGAGCCAGCTGCATTCTTCGACATATATACGCGAGTGTATAACGTGTATGCGTGTGCGTCTTAATGGCTGTTCCGGGTCTCGAGCTAAAAGCGATTTTTGGATTAGCGTGTATATGTAAGGGAGAGTGAGTGAGAGAGCCGGATGAATGTAAGCGCGCTGGAATTAATGAAGTAGACAAAGGAAAACAGAGCTTGTAATGGCGGTTGCCGCGCGCGGCTACGCGAAGAGGGTATATAACATCCAAAAATATTGAGAGCCGAGTGCTCGCGCTTGAATGGAGCACGTGCGGTTATTTCGGGGTGTGTATGGGTTGAGGTTAGGAGAAGGACTCGCGCGCGTAATTGCTTCGTTATTGTCCGAGCTCGCGTGATTTGTTCGCGTTAATAAATCCAACGCTAAACGGAATTAACGACGACGCTGCCGCTGCTGCTGCTGGCTTTATATAGATGAGTATGGACGGGTGTGCGGGCAGTTTGGGCAGTGTCTATAAATACCGTAATGGGTTAGATGGTTGCGAGTTTTGTTCGTTGTTTTTTTTTGGTCATTATTTAGTAAATAAGCTAATACTTGGGTTCTCTTGTAACTGTTGCTTACGATTTATTTTAATTAATGCTACGTGCGTTAATCAAACTAGAGGAAACTTTAAATTTAAAATAATTTAACTGCTTTCTAATATTATTTGTATACGTTTGCACACAAATAAATTAAAGTCATGTTACAAAAGTTCAATTTCGGTCGAATAAAAATATACATACTCGTATATATATATATACCTAACAAACGCGTGCAGGTCCATTATTCCCGCAACATTCGAATATTCCATCGCAAACGCACGCGCGCACGTCGACAAAGCCCATAAATATCGGCTCTCTGTCCTCCCTCCCTCACAGACGCGCGCGCGTGCGCGATAAAGAATTAGCCCCAATTTATCATTTTATCGGGCGGCTTTTCATTACATTAAACAATGATTTCTATACGGCTGACTTTGAAGGAAGAGAAGAATTGAATTTCGACTTCTCCCCCGCACAATGGTCGGCGCGCGTACTCTCTCTCTCTCGTTCCTATCGCTTCTGCGCCGCCTACCCGGCATATCGCGCATCGGGAGATAAAGCATCGCCCGTCCGCGTGGACAAAAGCCTCGGCTAGCGACGGGGGGCCGTTTTTATATGCGCGCGTTGCTTGATTTTCTCTCTCTCTCTCCCTGCGTGCGCGAGAGCGATGTAATGGCGGCCGGTAATAAAACTCAGACTCGCGGTTTATGCCGGCTAAATTATCTGCGACGCGCGCGTATACGCTGGAAATCCGTGCACGTGGCAGTTTTTTCCGCGACGCGCGCTTGCACGCGGTCTAGTTCAGGTTTATATGCGCGATCCGTAGTATATGTGCGTGTGCATGTATGTATAGGAGAGTACACATGAGAGGGGAAAAAACAGACGAGGAGGAACGTATACGTATAATAGCTCTGTATGCGCAATATGCCTGTAATCTTCGCAATTTCGAATTCTGAAAATAAAAATATTATTTTACACAACAGCGGGATTACTCGCCACGGCTGCTCTGACTTTTTCCACCTACTCTTTTAACCCGTCGTAAACAGAGATTTATAATATGCGCGCTCGCGCGTGCGCGTCAGTTCTCGCTTCTCTTTCACTTGCGTTCGCTCTCTCTCTGTCGGAACTTTTTTTTTCGTTTTTCTTGCTATATCCACGCGAGAAGTTGCCGCCGTCGGAAAACTTTTTACGCGCGCCCGGCGTTTAAAAATTCAAACCTTTTTTTCGCCAAAGTGTGAGCAACTCCCTTTTTTTATTGCCGCGTTGAATATTCGCCGTGCCGCGTGCACCCCGCAAATTTAAAGTGGAAAATTGCCCTGCTGCACGCGTGTAAAGATTCGAATGACGGGTTTTAATGACCTGGTCCTTTTATAAATCATTAAAAGAATTTTAAATATTTCGCTGTGAATTTGGGTTTTTTTTATAATTTTTTAATTTTATAGCCAAATTAAATTGACCGAATTTCAGCTCAATATAATGACTTTTTATTTATCAGGTCATTCATGGTACTTATCATTTTTTAAGCTTTTTTTTATTTTTTTTTTTATGCTTTCAAGAACTTTTACAGAGAAATCATAAGAATAAAAAAAAAGTATATTATTTTGTCAACCACGCCAATATTATTTATGATAAATACACCTCTCTCATGGTAATACAGGCGATACTTTTGATACCTCCTTTTCTTACAGCATTATTCGATCGAAATTAACCAATAATATTTCTTCTTTTCCATCTGCCTTCAAATACCCCGACGATTCGGTACATTTCAACTTTATATCATCGTTGAACTATTCCCTGTGCAATCTTAAATTCAGAAATGTAAATTTCTCTCCTCCCGTCGTCTCGCCAGTACCGTAAGTTTGAAATCCACCAGCGTTATTCTAGCGTAATAAGATATTCCCTATGTCAAACGAATCGAAAAATAACCCTCGAGAGTTCTCTTCGGTCTCTCTTAATCCACGAAAGAGCCTCAAATAAGAGCGCACGAGATATATAATTCGATTCCAATCAAACGAGCGCGCGACTAATCCCGAAACGGATGAGTTTCGATTTCCAAGCTTCGCGCGTTTCGAGCCCCCTCCTTTATATGTATGTACACACACACACGTTCACACGTATAGTAGTACACGAGAGGGGGCGAAGATCAAAACTTGGCCCACGTGTGCGGAAGGCAGATATGAAATTACGGGGATTTAATTAGTTTGAACTTCCGGCCCGGAGAAGACGCTACTGCTGCCGTCTCCTTACAGCTCTCTCTCTCTCTCTCTAATCGGCACCCAAGGCGCGATTGTTCCGGGATTAGCGCGAGCCTCTCTCTCTCTCTCTCTTACTCTCTCGCCTCCCGTTAATTGGAACTCGGCCGGATTGCGCGAGGGAGGATCGAGACGAGACGCTATTTCCGCGTGGATTCTTAAAAAGTTCTCTTCTCTCGCGAGCTCGCTCACTCTTGGCTCGCGGAGAGAAACTCTCGAGGAGGGCATTGTTTTCAATTGGCAATCGCCCGCGCTCCCTCGCATTCTTTCGTAGAGGGAGAGAGAGAGAGAGGAGGGGGGTAGTGGAGGGGAAAAGGGCGAGGGCTTTTACTTTTGCCGGGAGAGAGAAAGCTTATTGTTTCGAAAACAGCCAAGTTTTCAAATGCGATTAGAGTGGCGGGAGGTGGAGGAGGAAGAAGCGAGAGAAAGAGAGGGAGAGAGGTAAAGCCGATAACAGCTTTATTGTGATTGATTGATATGCGCTGCGGAAGAGGAGAGAGCAAAGCAGTAAGAGAGAGAGGTCGAGCTCTCTCGCGACGGGATTTACGGTTCTTGAGAGAGAGAGAGGAAGAGAGAGAGAGAGAGAGCTCTGGCAGCTCGAACAAAGGGTTACTTTAATTGGATGGTTTACATTTGGCCGGAGGGTGAGTGGCGGTGTGCGCTCGCTCAGTTGCGACTATCGCGTCGTCTTAAACCTTCGATCAGGATTGTTTGTTTTTACCTTCAATTAACAAATGCGTATTTGCGCTCCTTTCATTCGTCCTGTAATGAACCTTTTAATATATTACATTCTCTTATTGTTTGTTCTGAAAGTGTATAAAAAATTAAAATGCTTTATTATCTAACGGGGCATCGACTTTTTATTGCGTGTCGTACAATCAGCAGGAACCGCCGTAAGAAATGGCTGTTCATAAATTAAGTGATTTAACTAATTGTAGACTGTTTGATTTATTAAGTAACCTCAATCGATATATATATCTTTGACGAAATAGCTTGATTATTATAAACTGACTAACATTAAAACAGAATAACAATTCTCGTTAAGAATTGCATCATATATATATAAAATCTATAGATATAGGCGTTACGGTTGATTGAAACTATACCTGTCATCTAACTGTAATTAGCATAATATTTCGCAAAACATTTTAAACTTCCTACTTATATACATGATTTATTATACACTTTTTTCAACGTCGCACGCGTTAAAAGCTAAAAATTTATCTTTCCGAATAATAACAATGCGCCGACACATTAATTTTCTTACGCGTTCGCTAGCAACTCACCGAATTATCACATCTTTTTATTTTGTCAACTTCTTCAGCATCTACGCGCAGTATCAGTTCTATTCTCGTCTCGACGCCGTAAAAAACATAAACAAGTCATGCCGCGTCTCCTTGTCCATCTACACGCAGCGCGCGAAACACAATGTAAGCTCCTCGCGATTCCTGAATTCCCGTATGATCCCCCTGAAGCCGTAAGACCACGCACAAACGAGAATCTGCTGCCTACAGCTATACCTCGGTCTCTGCAAAAACGCGATGAAAAAAAGTGAAAAAAAAAACATTCGTCGAACGCATTATAAATACTGTAGGGGCAGTCGTATAGCACTAGCAGCAGTCAGGTTTCCTTTTCCCTCGACATACGCGTACACGTATATGTATATACACTCGGTTGCGCGTATATACGGAGGGAAGTGAAAGGCCCCGCGCGATCTATAACAAGAAAGAGACGGAGCGCCGTCCTTCTGATCGTCCTTGCCGTTCGTTGAACCGTTGTATGTGTATCTCTATATATATGTATATATACACCTGTATGTAGGCATGCACTCGCGCGTATACACTTGCGTACGTACGTACGTACGTACGAGCAAGGAATGGCCGATCAATCGATCGGCTGTATATCCATGGGTGAGAGAGGAAACGATTTTCGCATAAGAAATATGTCGAAGGAGAGGAAAAAGTACGCGATCGAAGGAAGGACAAAAATAACCCGGCGTCACGAAATAAATTCAATTAACTCGAATGGGGGGGGGGGGAGGCTGCCGCGGCGAAAACAAATAAATCGATGTATCCCCCTACCGCGCGAGAAGAGCAGAGCGAAGGCGATAGAGGAAGAGGGAAAGTTCGTACTTTAGCAAACAGTGACACCGTCCGAGTTTCAATATCGAATTAAAAGGTCTCGTCTCGTCTCGTATAGTCGTTGTCGCCTCCTTCCTTCTTTCTTTCTCGCTCGCGCTTCTCTTCTCCCGCGGGGGCTAGTCGTTCTCGCCTCCTCTTTTTTTTTCACTCTCTCCCTCTCGTTCTCCGTTCTTCATTGACGCGCGGTATCGAATGCCGCCGATATTACATCGGGACGACGAAGAGGGTATTAACGATCGGGCGATTAAGGGCATAGAGTGGGGGAGGGGACGAGGAGATATTCACGCGGAGCAACGAGGATACTCTCGTTAAAGTTTAACGAAATAACGAGAGCCGCACCCGCGAGTTGTAAACTATCGGAATGCCAATTATCGTGAGAGGTTGCGCTGAAATAATTCAATAATGTCGTTTAGCACCGCGGCGACAATTGGAAAAGAGGTGTCGCATCGGCGAGATTGAAGTGTAATTCGAGAAGGCTATAGGTATATACAACTTGTGGATAGATTTTTGTAATTGGAATAAGGGTCAAAGAGTTTGTGATATGTGTGTGTCTGGGATAAAGAGGTAGATAATTCATTGGAGAACGAGATGATGTATTGGTATTGGTTTTGCCTGCTCTGACGTCAAAGAACATGTATATATATGTATACAAGAAGGGGTGCTTGAAAGACTACAAATATGAATGATGTACACGTGCAGCGTATGAATAATTGTGCAGTATTGCATTCTATAAGATTTACAAGTAGAGTTTAGCGCTTTACTATTAGTTTATATGTGGTTTTATCGTAATTATCATTAGACACCGTAGTAAACACCGTAATCCTGTTATTTTTAAATAATAACTATAGCACAATCAAATAATCTGAATGACAGTATTGATTTTCAACATTATATCATTCTAATAAAATAAAAAAAAAAAACAACATTTTACCCATCGCGACTGTACTTGATGTAATTAAAACGACCACCACATCACTTGCTCGCAATCATTAATAATTCAATCTTTTCTTTGGTCATTTTTAGTCGTTATATTTTATTACCCCACCATCAATGATAATTTCCCACACATTCACATACCGCCATCTCGAAAACCACACATTCCCCTTCATAGCCACATCCGTCCAGCAGTCGTTCGTGCGCGCGGCACCTCGGTAAAGCTTATAAACCGACTAAACCTCTCAGCGTCTTTCCACGTCTTTACCTCTCGAGAATGTCCTGCCATCAATCGAGCTCGTGCAGTAGTAGCAGCAGCAGCAGCAGTTCCCCCCTTACACGCGACTCGTCGCGTTATCAATTTCATCGTCACTGCTATGGCTCTTCGTCGTTTACTGTGCGCATATTAATAGCGCCTCTCTCATCTTTTTCGAGCAGCTCAGGCCTAATTAACGAGAGACGCACGCGGCCATTAATGAAGGCACGCGCCGCGGAGTATGGATCGGACGCCCCCCGGAAGTGACGAGTGACATCTAGAATAACTCGCGCAGGAAGAGAGAGAGAGAGAGAGGGAGAGAGAGAAAGAGAGAACGTACGTGCCAGAAACCTTATCGTAATTCGCCGCCGCTGCTGTCGGGACGAATCGGGAAGATTGGTCCAGCGCCAAGTACGTAGCGCAAGCTCTCCGGCTCCGGGAAGCGCTCACTCGCCTTCTTTCCTCAATTTTCTCCTCTGTGTGTGCCGTATACGCCAGCGCGCACTACTGTCGCTGTGCAGGAGCAGCAGCTAGCTAGAGGTTCCTTTTTTTGCTGGACATTTTTTTGTCGACCGAGAACGTCCTGGTTCTTTTTTTTTCTTTTTCCAGTAAAGTTTTTTCGAGGACATTAAAGTTAAATATTTTACGTTTGCGCTAGTGCTGCTGCGGGTAAATGGAACGCCGCGAAGTTTTGCAAACGGATGGCAATTATTGTTCTGATGTTAAATATTGTTTTATGCAGAGTTCTTTAAAAAGTATAATCATTTTAGAAGCAATTAAAATTGCTGTAAAATTACTAAAACTAACACCCTTATAAGGGTAAAGTATAGCTAATATACATTTAGGTTAAATTTAATTTGATAATAACAAAAACATTTTAAAATTTATATCTTTTAAAATATGTACATCATATGATAAACTAATCTATGATAAAATTCTGTGAACTTTTAAATATTTTTCGACGTAAAAAGCCAATTATCGCGAGCAAAGTCCAACCACACGCACACGTCAAATATAACGAACGACGCTCACTTTTTCAGAATGCACCTGACAATTCCCGGATTTATGACCGCGCGCTCACGACACTTCTCCCGTGTATCGAGACAATATCGCCGAGGGAGGAAAGTTTTAAGGCGACTGCTCGGCTTCTCTCTTTCTCGTCGTACGTCTCGTCGGCAACCGAGCGGGACTGTTAGCTGGCTGTTCCTCCGGGAAAGCGAGCGAGATAGAGAGAGGCAAACAGGCCGAGGCGATTCCGCTCACGTGCGCGTCCGGGATTAGGTTCTGTTTCCGTTAAGGTCCGCCACCTTTACCCGGTTACTTTAACCCTTTTCTCGCTTTTCTTTTGCTCACGCTCGAGGCCAACGTGTGCAGAGGCGTCTCCACCTGTGTTCCTTCCTCCTTTCTTTCCTTCTTTCTCTCTTTAATTTATTCCGTGCGTCCGACGGTGTTGGCAGTAAAAGCGCACGCGCGCGTGTTCGTGTGTTTTTTTTTGGATTGACGATATAAGTTCAATTGGGAATAAAAGTGCGAAAAGAGTTTAGTAGATTCGAGCTTGTTGGGGATTATTTCAAAATTTAAATAAGTATATAAATTACAAAAAGGTTAGAGGCTGGAGATATTTGAAAAAGAAATAATGATTTTTATACTTACAAAAGCTCTTTATATATATTAGGATATGTTTATGTACTCCAAAGTTTACTGACTCTTTCATATACCGATATATAACCTAGATATCACACCGCTACTATATATAGTACTTACAAATCTTTTTTAATCGAGTGAATCCCAATATTTCAAGTTTTTCTACTTCTTTTGCCACCCTGCTGTCCCGGAGGATTACGTTGCGAGCGACCGTGTCATTAAATAATGCCGCGCGATAACAGGATTTCTCGCGCTCGCGCTCGACACTCCAATTCCTATTTATGGTTACCCTGCTCCTCTTTCCGTCTTCTCCGAGGAAAAAAAAGAAGAGGAACGAAATCGCAACTCGCTCCTTCCTCTCGTCGCATCGTCTTTTCTGCACTTCTTATTTCCTTTCGCCATCGTGCGCACGTGTACCAATAGGATTTGAAATTCGCGCGCCACGCGACCGCAGAAAACGTTAAAGGGAATTATTACCCGCGTGCGCGCGTATACACAGTGCTGCCTCACCGCAACGAAGCGACGAGCAGCGGCAACGAGCTTTCTTTCTTTCTCTCCGTTTCTCCTCTCCTTCCCTCTGCTCTCGGATCCTCCTCGCCGAGTCTCTTTTATATGCGCCAGTTCCATTTCTGTAAGACTTTATTGCATGGTTTTCGCTGGTATACTCTTTTCTCTTTGAACTCGCGCCCGATGAAAATGTTTTCTTTATGCGCCCGCGCGCGCTTGCCACTGAATCGTTACTCGGAAGTTCGTTTAAAGGAGCGCGTACATCTTTAAAGAGTTTTGAATAGAGGTACTTATTTTTTTTGGATTTTCGTAGATTTTTTGTGAAAAAATGTTCTAAAATCATCACATTTTATATTTTTTTCAAACTTTTTCAATTAATGTCAAGTATCTTTGGTATGACGCCGATTAATTTCTCCAAACTTTTAAATTGATAACGTTTCGGTAATTTTCGTGGAATTGCGGCTAGTTAATGACAGAAATGAACCTATATAATATTGTCGTAAGAACAGAATATGATGCGCAATGCTTATGATACGTATGCTTTAATATAAGTAATTCATAAAACTATTGAATACTTAGATTTTAATAAAAGCATCATACCTATTCCTAGTATTCAGTAGGAAAGAGACAATAAGCCTGTGGTTAACTACAAAACTGGAGTCTTGTACTATATAAAATAATCATATAAAGTATAAAACAGTAATGGAATGTTTAATAAATTATAAAAAGCTCTCGTAGTATTGTGGTTTGACTGCTACATTATCATTTACGTAGATGTAAATAAAAACCGATATTTTACTAGCAAATTATTCTCATGTATTCATGACTATAATTAATTATTTTCTATTTTTTTAACACTTGAAATTATGTAAATCGCACTTAGATATTTGAAAGGATTTGAAATCGTTAAATCGTTAAAATCATTTAAAGATTTGGAATATTCAATAACATTTTCTAATAAACATATATAAGTATGTGGTAAAACAATTAAATTTACTATCAAAGATACAGAATATATATATAAACATCGAAAAAATTTCAGCCTGTTTGTTATCCCGTTACCAATTAAATTCTCAGCGTTGCCAACTAAACAAACCATCTTACCCGATAAGATTGAAAGTCGAAAAGAGGCTCTAGTTCCCATTACCCGCAAACTCGAAAAAAGCAATCGCGTTGCACGTGCCTCGCGGCTGCCTGATAAGCCGGCCGAGAAAATATGCAGGACGATGAAGGCCGCGTACGGGTTTGGCCTCACCACATCGGTTCTACTTCCTCGAGGCTTTTCTCCAAAGGATATATAGGAGAAACCTCGGAGCCGAAGCAATATAGCGCCGTACCGCGAAAAAAGCGCGATACCGTGGGCGCAAGAGGAAGAAGAAGAAGAAGAGCGGAGCGGTTAAGAAACCGTCGGCGAGAAGGAAATTCAAGAGGGGCGGAAGGGAGATTAAAGGAGGGAGAGCGGAAGGTGAAAAAAAAATTGGAGAGCGAGAGCAAGCGAAGGAGTAAAAAGACGAGCGCGGGAAAACTTTGGCTCATTCAACCACTTTAGCCGGGGCTTAAGGACGCGCTCGCGGAAGGGGAAATTTATTATCAAAAACAAGAGCCTCCTCGTACTATCTTAATTCCCGCGCTAACTATCTTACTTGCCTCGGCTCGCCCTCGCGCGCTCGCGACGACGATCCTTTTTTGCGAGCTCGCGTTTTCTCCCGGCGCGTTGCTGCGCTCACGCCGCCGCCGCCGCCGCCTCTCATGGGTTGCGCCCCGTTGCCGATCGATATCGCTTGCCGAGCGCGCGCTTCTTTTTGTGCTGCGCTAAGGGCCTTTTGAAAACACGGATTTAGCCCGTGGCCGTGGATTGGATTTCCCCTCCCGCTAAGAAAGGAGAAGTTTTACAAGAATGGGATGTTCAGTTGTGTGTAACGTTGGTGCAATGGCGAACGAAGTAAGAAAGTTACAAGTGCGAAAGTGTATAGACGATGAGAAAAGTGAATTTTTTTTCTTCTAATATTTATCTGATGTAGCATTTCCCATTTGTTTATTCAACCGAAATTGTATAGAAGTAACGTTTTCAATAACAGTTTACGATTGTTAGTAATTTTGATATTCATTTTTACAGAATTAACAATAAGCCACGATATTTACATGTCTATAAACACATTTCCCATAAAAAAGAGGTTAACTTCAAACTGCCAATTTCTTCCTTTTTTAAAATAATATACAAATTAATCCGAGGTTCTGCCTCGTCCCGATCAGACATCTAGCCTTTCACAATGTTAGAAAAATTCTATAAACCCAGCGCGAGCTAGGTTTACAAAATAATAGGTCGTAATATAAAATTACCTCCTCTCTTCACTCTTTTCTTTTAGCACGGCCGACAGGCGCAGCGACATTCCAACGCACAGTTATGTGTGCATAAGAAAGTCGCTCTTAAATTCAGTTCCGTGCGGCGGCGACTCGCCCGGCGCTCTCTTGTTTCCGACGGAACTTACGAGTCGGCCTCTCCCGCAGGAACTTATTAAATTTCATAGAAGTTTCATTCCCACTGCAAAGAAGGCCTGCCGGGGGGAGGGTCTCGGTCCGAAAGTCGATCTATCCGACGACGCGAGAGAGAGAGAGAGAGAGAAAGAGATAGAAATATCAGCGCGCGAGGAGTTTTTAAGTGGTACAAGAGTACGCGGAGTCCGCGAGATTAAAACGTTTTTTGCTTGGTTCGCTGTAGCAGCGCGTGCATAGTGCTACGCTGACGACGATGCGTCTTCCTTGTCGCGCGTATAGTAGTAGTTGTTGTTGTAGTGGGTCTGTTGTTCGTTGGGGGGATGAGAGACCACGAGAGTGGGCTTAAAAAGTCATTCGCGGTATACAGAAGGGAGGGTTTAACGAGCTGGTATAGTAGAAGCTCGAGCTGCAGGGGTTTGTCTTTGTTTAAGCGGGATTATTCGAGGTTTAAGTTGCGCGAGAGTTATTTGATTTTTAAGATGACGATAAAATAATATACGTTTTGAGAAGCTTGATTGGCTTACTAATTTTTATTTTCTATTGTCTGTTTCAGGTGAGTTGAGTTGAAGCATGACACCTTTCGTCAACTCTAAAAGACTTCATTATGTGAGCCATTGACTGCTATATATGTAATGTGACTTTAATTATAAACTCGAGAGATTATATGCATCTAATTGAATTTGATTATATTTTAATTAACTTCATGGTAATTCTACTGCGTACATGCCACATATATATAGATATCTAAGGCAACTTTAATTCCATTACTTTATTTTAAGAATATCCTGCAATGCAAAACAGACTAATTTCCATGGACCACTCTACTTTAATTACATCTCCTCTAAATATGCTAAAACGTCTCGCGGAATTCAAACCAAACAACAAAACAAACAGCACAACACAGCAATCGTCCAAAAATAACTCGCGCTCGCATTGGTCATACTCCGATTCGCGCCTTATATCCCCGGAAAAACCTTCCGTTCGAACTTCCTGCAGCTTCGCGAACGCGAATCTCCCGGAACTCTCTCATCCGACAGTTTCGGAATTTCCGGCGACCGGCGTATACCGCGCAATATATAGATCGAGACCCATTCCCTCGGCCATAATGAGAAAGTTGAAGGAGTATAAACTCTTCTTGGCCAAAGTGGGCGAAGCTCCGAATGCAAAGTTTATCCATTATTAACGTCGAACTCCCAGAGCACGGCAAAAGTGGCCGCTGCTGCTGCTGCGCAGGACAGAAAAGTATTCTCTTTCTCTCTCTTCTGCAATGCAGGGACACAAGAGGGCCGAAGCAGAGTCATTTATAAACATCGTGGCAGTGCAGAGCGAGCGGACGCGAGGCGTGGCCCGAAATAATTAATTCGCTGCATGTGAAACAAGCGTGAATCGAAACTCGACTCCGCTATTTCGTACTCTCCCTCTCGCTTGCCCCCTTCTCGCGAGAGAGAGAGAGAGAGGCGAGCGGGGGTAGAGAGATTCACAGCACTCGCGCGCGCGAATCTGGCGCGGCCTCGACGAGTGTGTAACGCCCGGAGACTAGCGGCAGCTAATTAGACATTATAATGACGTTGAATACCCGCGTGAGCTCTGTGTATCGCGAGAGAGAGAGAGAGTGAGAGGAAGCCGTTAATGGTTTTGGTGTATACTGCTATGCAGTGGCTTCAGTGCTCTGTGTACCGTGTATAACCCCCTTTCTCTGTCGCACGTTCTGGAGCTTTGCGCGCGCGGTCGAGAATCTCTCTCTCGCTTTCTCTCCCCCTCCGTTAGAATAATTTAGTGCCTATTGAATTCTGATAACCCGCGTGCTTTCGCGAGGGTGGATGCTATGAAGGGAGGAGAGGGTAGGAGCCGAGTGAAATTCGCTGATCGCGCGCGATGTTTGTCACCCTTTTAGGCCCTTGTGTCGACGACGCGGCGCCGTTTCAACTTGCAGAGGCTGCGTGTTGCTTCTGCTAACGTTCAGTCATTTTTATTTGCTTAGGTTGACTTAGGACTGATTCTTTAACTTTGGAGTTTTAGTGATTTTATTTTTATAAGTTATTTGTAAATAGCTGCATATCGTCTCTGTTATCGCTTTTATTAAATAAAATTTTTTTGATTTTTTTTTTTGATTATGGTCTGTTATTATACTATAAAATAAAATGTTATTTACTCACATGGAGAAAAATTTTTTAATAATAACAATTAGTTTCATATTAAACGTACAACAAACTGATTTTTTTTTTAAAAGTTGTTGTGTAAAATTTACAAAATAGTAATAATTTATGGTACTATAAATTTTAACAATTTTGAAAAAAATCTGAGCCTGTTCCGCACTCACTATAAAAAGTATTGATTTTTACCCCAAAATTGTTCTCCATGTAATCTAATTTATAACTAATTTGAAATATATACTTATGTATTTTTATATAACGTAAATTGTAAAAGTCGAAGAATTCATTCATACTGTAATTCATTTCAGCTAATTAAATTAACTATTTGGAAGTAAAAGTAGATGTAATAATCGTTTGGATTTCTCAATTTTTCCACTTAGAATCAATTGCAATATACAACATGTACTCTAACAAACCCACATGCAATTACAAATAATAAGGAGAGCCGTAATAACGAACCATTAACCAGTCCCACCCAACCGAGCAAAAGAACGATTGAGCCGTTGAAAACGAACTTCTTTACACATCCCACGCTTTCTCTCTCTCTCTCTTTCTACATCTATATACATCGATATAAAAGCCGCACGCGCGCAACTCCCTCGCTTTAAAAAGTATCGGCTGCTGACCCCCGCCGCTACTATACCACCACGACACGAGGGCGAGTAATTACAATTACACCCGCGAATATCAAATAATGCACGCTCGTTAGGAATTTCTCTCGCTTGCGTTATACCGGTTACCGTATAGCGCGCGCAGCCGCGCGCGCGAGAGCAATTCCCAAAGTCGTTTCGGCACGGTAATGGAGAGAATCGAAGAAGTAATTTGGACGAAGAGCCAGCGATTATCGTGCGTAATGGCTCGATTAACCCTCGACCGGTGAAAGAGAGAGAGAGAGAGAGAGAGAGAAAGAAAGAGAGAGAATCTCACCGACGTTACTGCTGCTGCTGCTTTACCTGCAAACTCTCACGCTCCGCGAGCGATGCCGCGTGCCGAGCTATTTAACTCTCGAAGCGGCGCGGCTGGATTTGTACTGGCTTTTTTATATCCGCTCGGTGTGTCTTTCTCTCTCCTCTCTTCCTCGCGGGTGCAAGCGTGCCTTTTGGCCTTTTTGCTAGCGAGTATTTATCTTAATCGACGTTGTTGGTTCTTTTTGCGCACAGCGAGGAGTGGGAAGGAGAGCTGATTGTGAGAGGAGGACTCGTTCGGTATAAAGCGGAATTTTGAGGTGATTAGAAGGTTATGTGTGTCTTGGACGGTGCTCGGGGATATATAGGGTTGATTGCTGTAGTTGGTTATAAGAAACATTGTTGCGTGAGATTGAAAGACTTCTTGTTAGGCTGAAATTGAATCGTTAAAGTAAGTACGTTATTTATTCAGGTCTCGGGATACTTAAAATACTACAGAAATGGTAAAATTGCCTATATGAATATTAGGACAAGCTATAATATAAGAGAATATCATTAGAATGATGCACCAAAGAAAGTACATTTATTTTGCAAAATAATTGCTTAGGCTTTTATACTTTTAACGAAACGTGTATTAAGTCCCGACTATCGATATATGCAAAATTGAAATCCGCATATTCTGCCAAGCTTAAATTTACAATTCCCTTCATTCATCGATACTTCTCTTTAATACAATTCTTCATTGGTCACTTCCAACCCTCCCTTCTCAATATCGCAGTGAAAAAACGCGACTGTTCGCAACGAAAATCTCATTATCGCTTTCATAAAACATCCCATATCTACCATTATTTCTTTCTCGCACTCTCAATGCTGCTCGTACATATACCGGCAAATTGCCACACGTATATTATAGACTGTATACGCGCATCGCACGACGAGAGGGTATAGTATGACGTAGATGAATGGCGAAATTTTTCGACGATTCACTTCGCTGGTGTAATTGGGCAGAGGGGAGGAGGAGGAGTGCCTTAATCTCTCTCTCTCTCTCGCTCTCTCTCTCTCTCTCCCGGAGTTAAATACGTCAAATATACCAGCGTGCTGACTCGCGTCGGGCAATGAGGTGATAGCAGCGTATAGCGCTGGCGCGCAAGGCTGAATGCATTATTCGAAACGGCTGTCAGACGCCCAAGTTGGGAAAGATAGATTGATGCGCGCGTGTACTCGCGTGACGAGCGCGATTCCACCCTCTCTCTCTCTCTCTCTCTCTCTCTCTCGTTCTCCGCTTTCCTCGGTCTTTCGAGCGAGCGAACGAACGAACGCGCGCGCTCAACTCTTTCGCGAGCGTTAATGCAGGGACGATCATAGAGAATTAAACTGCCAGTCTGTACGCTGGCGAGTCGGTAGGTGGGTTTCATTGACTTATCGACCTTTCGACGAAGCCGGCGATTCTCTCTCTCTCTTTTTTTATATGACTCTTTGCATTGCAGCAAGTTTTCTTTTCTCTCTTTTTTTCTGCTGAGAATGTTCATTTCATTTGTTCGTATATGACCCTTTCAAAGTTTGACCGGGCAATTTTCTTATTCAGAAGTAGATTGGGCCAGTTCGTTACAAACTTTTGTTGTAATTTTACTTTGTAAAATTCAACATGTAGACAGGTGTATACCTTTTCTATCGGTTCCTTGATGATGTTAGTATAATTCGCAGCGAATAGCCTGAAAAGTGCGAGAATGTTCCAAAACCCAATTCACGTACGATATACCCATAAGACACGCAGATTTAAATTTTTTTCCCGTATACAACCTGTTCTGAAAATGTATGTCTCGCACAACATACTGTTATAGAACTCGAAATTCTGAACAAAAAATTCCTTTACCTTTTTTCGTAGTTTTTTGAGCATCAATGCCTCAAAATTGTCTATTTTCAATAGAAATTGTATATCTATAGATATGACCTTACGAATATAGATATACGTATACAAAATAAACAATTTTGAGACATTCATGTTCAAAAAACTACTTGTCATATCGAAAAACTGTAAAGGAACTTTTTGTTCAGAATTTTGAGTTCTATAAGAGTATGTTGTGCGAGACATACATTTTCAGAACAGGTTGTATGATGAGTTATATCACCGTTCCAAAGATAAACAGCGAAACATTTGTCGTTTGGTGTATCGGCTCTGTGACGCGTACGACCATATACGTATATACATATATACAAAGACTCGCTACAGAAGAAACGAAAAAGGAAAAAGCGCGCACCGCGACCAAGAAATCTCTACCCCATTGTTTTAGGATGCATCGTTCGATGAGCCTTTAAATTTATAGCCAAGCCGCGTGTACACGCGCTCACCAAGAACGAATAAAACAGCGAGGCTCACAGCCGATGGGGAAGTGGTGGGGGGGGGGGGGTTACAAATAAAAAGAGCCCGGAAGAGAGAAA
>JAWWEQ010000010.1:7016834-7134721 GCA_035583055.1 Torymus tubicola
AACTTTTTGTTCAGAATTTCGAGTTCTATAAGAGTATGTTGTGCGAGACATACATTTTCAGAACAGGTTGTATATAGAGAGAGGAGCAGCCAAAGGTTTCTTTGCGCATTAACTTGACCCGCGCGCAGTCCAAAGAGGAGAAGAAAAGGAAGAGAGAAAGGGAGAGAGAGAGAGAGTACGAATGAAAGCGCGAGATTGTTCGACGAACGAGCGCGTGCACACGAGAAGAGGAGGAAGAGAGAAAGAGAGAAAGAGAGAGAGAGAGAGAGAGAGAGAGAGAGAGAGAGAGAATGAGAGTAAAAAAGATGAAGATCGTATGAATGGACGGAGGGGATTTTATGGAATCAAGTGACGGTGGTATGAGAGGGGGCATTCTTTCTCTTTCTTTACTTCTTTCTTTCTGGGTGACCTGATGAAATGAAATGTATTTGAATTCGTCGCGTCTGGTGCACGTTACTGTTGCTTTTTTTTTAGTATAAAAAAGTGCAATTTTCCGCTGACGTTTAAAATGACGATTTTTAACGCATTCTTTTATAACCACTTGTAAATAATATTTATTCTGCGTATTCCAGTGATTCGTCATTTTATTGCACAGTCAACAGACAATAGTAAATACTACTCTCAAAACGTTGCTGTTAGCTTATGGTATATAGAGTCACTTAATTATCCAATCCAAACTTCTTAAATTGTAAACATTATCTCAATTCAATCTGAATATGATACAATATAGACTATACCGTGTCTTTTTAAAACTAGAACCCATCCCGTACCAATCAAACTTTCTCTCCTCACTTTTTATCCCACCACAAATCCTCTTAACAGACGATACACTGTATACTGCCGAAATATACGTTATTATAGATGCATCGTTGTGCAGACTTCGCCGTAGGTATAGTATACGTATATCGATCCATTATGGCGAATGCGCATTTCTCATTAAGCGTCCGCCTGCCCGCGCACTCGCGCTTACCCCGAGAAATTATGAAGCGAGAGTTTAATTGTGTTCCTTGCGTGCTTGCGAAAGCCTTTCGTCGCTTGTACACAGCCTGCCCGTGTATATATATATATATATATATATCGACTCGGTATCGACGTCATATATATATGTGTGTATCCCGGCTATTGACTGCGCTTGTCATTACAGCGAGCCGTGCTCTGTTGCAGCCATTATGCCCGATGAATGAATGAAAATCGAATTTCTTTTTTTCATGCTGCGCTCGCGTGGTTTTAGACGTGGTGGCAGGTATATATATATATATACATATATGAATATATGCGCGATGGTGCAATTTCGACGGTGTTATTGTGATGGATTTTGAGAGTAATGGTTGCCGGCTGTTGATGGGATGATTTATTATGATGGATCGGCTAATTGAAGTATCGTATATTTGATTGTGCGACTGTAATGTAATTTATTATATCATTTTCATGGTTGATTTTGAATTATATTACACGTGTTTGTTTGGCTCCGATATGAATAATTTATTCGGTTATTCATATCTATAATATAAAATTAGCTTACTAACAGAGTGAAAAAGAAGGTCACGGTACATGTACTACTTTTGTTGAATTAATATATTTCACACATCGTTAATGCATTTAATATCAAATACAAATTACATTTATTGTCGTTTGCAAGGAGTTTATTTGCAACGACTATATATATATATTAGACCTTGGCGAAGGATGCGTTTAATATGATTTACGAACCGCTCTCCAGGAAATTAAAGTGTTCACTTCAATAAGTCAATTTCTCAAACTTCAGACCACGCATTCTTCACTCTGAATAACTCGGCGGCGGAAAAATTGCGGATATCAAAATAAACTTGGGGCATCGAAGGAGAGAAGCGAGGAAGAGCGAGGAGACGAGAAATGAACCGACGAAAAAGAGGAAAAAGTAAATACGAGAAGGAGAGAGAGAGAGGCGCAATAGATAGATCGAGAGCGAGAAGAAGAGGAAGAAGAAGAAGAAGAGAAGCGAGTAGTAGTAATGACTTACGGATTCGCGGCGCGTTACTCGCGCGAGCGATTGGCAGCAGCGGCAACGTGCGCTAGGAGCCGCGAACTTTTAAATTGATTTGGAGCTCCGCCAATGGCAAGCGATTTTTCCTCTTTCCTCTTCCTTTCCTCTCTTTCTCTCTTCTCACCCTTATACTCTTCCTCTCTCCGGGGTCTCCTTTAAATAAGCTCAATTCCGAGGGCAGCGCGCGCGTATACGCTCTTCTCTTTTCCAACCTCGACTTCTCTTCGTGCGCGGGCACATACACCGTCGACGTCGATGTCGTCGTCGTGGCGGCGCACACGCCTAATTGGTTTTATTACTCGAAAGTAGAGACTCTCTCGCTCTATCTCTATCGAGGTTGCACGTTGGCATTTAACTCGGGAAAATCGCCGACTATTCTCAGAACACGCACGCGCCGTTCGTAAATATTTGCCGAATCGCGCGAATAAGAGAATAAGGCCGTTTTTGTCTCTTTCCCGACTCTGTCGCTTTTGTGTACTAGCGTACAGTGTTTTTTTTGCGTGGTGTGTCGTATAAGTGGCCAGGCTTTATCGTGGGGAGAGAAAGAGAGAGAGAGGGAACATTGTTACCGTTGTTGTGCCCTCGGTTCGTGGTTCTCTATTTTTTTAGGGTGAAGCGGGGGATAGTGTTTCTTTTATGAGGCTCTCGCGCTTTATTGTTCTATTTTGTAAAAGCTGAGGCGACGTTTCGATGACGACGCTGCTTTCAATGTTGGTCATGCCGCGCGGCTCGTATATGGTGTATTGACTTTTGGTCGTGAGGTCGTAATGGGTTGGATGTTAGTTTATTATTGTCGACGATATTTAACAAGACTGAAGATGATAGGTGTTGTCTGATATATAAATGAAGAGCTATGGTTAATAAAGCAGAAGTTTTATATTAATTATATAATAAAGTTGAAAAATATTATGATTTTGAAAATTTGTATTCAGAATCAAAAAATCAAAATACTTTGTCTCTTTATAATTAGATTTGGGGAACTATTTAATATTTTTTAAAGCTGGCAGGTTCAATATAATTAGTGTATGATAAAGGATCTTCTACAAGCAAAGTGAAACACACACTTTATAAGTGGTAACATAAATTTTATAGAGTAATCAAAGTAACAGCCTCTTTCATTTTCTCTCTATTTCACTCTGACACGAAGCACCGCATCTAATTTACACCTTAATCATTAGCTGCATTTGCAAACAAAAATACGCGTTCCATCGTCTTCAAATACATACTCGAATTGAATTAATCCGCCGTTAAACGATAATCGCATCTAATTAACGAGCATCGTCGCAATCTTCGTCACGTGATATCCGATACCGCGTACTCGGCGTTTGATAAAACCTTAGTCTCTCTTCCTATCCGCTATATACTCATCCCATAACTCCACAAACCCTTATAACGCATTCGCGCACGCAGTCGTTCACGCGATCCAGGATTTGGTTTCGCGAGTCTCATCCCAACGCACGCGCGTAATTCGCCGCGGCTCGTATAAGGCAACCGCGTTTTGTCAATTGTTTTTGCAGCAGCGACTTTTGCTGCGACCGTCGCCGCCTGCACCGCGGGATATTATCGGATCGTGCGTCGAGTTACGCGCACTCTCTCTCTCTCTCTCTCCTTTTTTTCTGAATCTGCGCGCGAGCGGTGACGTCTAGATGCGTTGCGCGAGATATCGTAAAGAGCCATAATTACGTTTCATTCGCGGCTTCGGGCAATAAATTTGCAGATTCGTCGGGGAGATAGCATTGGCCGTTGTTGCGCGTATAGCCGTATAGAGCGCGAGTGAGAAAGAGGGGACGACGATAATTCACCGAGCGAGCAGCAGCAGCAGCAGCACCAGCAGCGACGCAGAGGAACAACAAGTAGCGGTGTGTGCTGTTGCAGCCGCACGCGCGGCGGTTACTTTTCGCGACGACTGCGCCTGTGTACAGCCAAGGGGACGCGGATGACATGGGTTTCGCCGAAATTTTTGGAGAGAAAGAGGAGACAGGGTTTGGGAGTATAGAGCGCGTATTTATGGACTGGGTGTTATTGTTGAGTAAAGAATATCTGCGGAGAGTTTCAGAAGGAAAGTTATATATACTTGGTCGCGGAAAAGAGGTAATTTTGTCACAAAATGATGTTGTATGCTTTTTTATAAAATGATAGTGAATTGTAAATAGTTTAGAGAGAGGAAATAATTTTTATTACTGAATTTAACGATAATTTGAAATGTTTATTATTTCACGTATTGTTGCAAGATTCATCGCGCACGCAGCAATAAAAGTTTTCTCACGTGTTGAACCATCCCACAATTATAAACTTTGCTGTAACGCAATACCACTCTTCTGATAAAGCAGTTTTATATATGTGAGTAAATCCAGCCACGTGAAGAAGAAAATCATTATAAAAAAAGTATTATTTACCATAATCAACAAAAGGCCTTAAAGTAATTTTACTATTTACACATACCCCCTACCAAGTTTTCGAACAAAACACGCGCAACAACAATGGCAATAAAAACGTCGTCGTCGTCGGCAGTAGCACGTGTATCTCGGGATCTAATTGCCTTGTAAAAATTCAGCATGAGGTATATGAAAACTACATTTATCGCGCGCCGTAGCTCTGAAAATATATGTGGACATGCAAAATTCGCGCGGGACTCGAGAGAGATCGGCTATCTCTTTTATCTACGGTGCTGGCGGTTATATACTTGCAAGGCGCAGACCGGAAGCCGCTTGTCATCGTTTCGCGGTGCATTCTTTCTCGCGGCTACTTACGAAATGCCAGATGCTTTGATATATAGCTTAATTAGAACGGCCGCGCTATTGTTTCTTTTACTCCAGACGTGCGAAAGTATTTCAGAGTATAATGAAGTAGTTTTAATTTTTTTTTTTCAATTGTGTTAATGGTCTTTATCCGGCGATAAAAGTTAATTTTTTAACAATCTCAGGTTGATTAATCTTATAGGACAAGTAAAGAAAAAAGATGTGAGTCTAGGCTTTCTCAATACGAATCTTGTATATTCGAACTGTCCGTTTACCTCAGAATTTTCAGATATTTGATTTATTTGATTTTTAAGATATATTGCTTAGAAATTTTTTTATTAATTTTATCAACCAAATAAGGTATAATTTCTCGTCTCTTCTAAAATTTATTTTAAATTATCTTTTTAACATTTTTTCTCTAAACTATTAATATCTTCCACATTCATGTTTAGAAAGACATAATACAAACAAAAATATCATGGTTTTGTAGTCTCTGACATATATCACTTTCACCTCTTTACAGGTCTATATTATTTAACAATTAAGCTATTATTCAAATCTAATTAAATCACTTTTGCCTCTTTGTAGGTCTATATTATTTAACAATTAATCTATTATTCAAATCTAATTAAAAATTCAAATATATAAATCAAATGAAATTTCATTTTTCCGCAGCTTAGTATCACATCAATCCTCGCGAATATTAATGTAAAATCAACGGGCATTCATTTCCACCTCGAAATTCTCGCAAATCCGTTCATTTCGTCAAATATTTTCATATAAACCCATTTATATATATACACAGGCACACGCGTAGAGCCACCGCCTGCTGTGCTACCCTAGCAACAGACAGACATACATACATACCATCCAGTCAGTCAACGATGCGCGCGCACGACCCAATTTTCCGCATTACCTGGATTATAGTATTACCGATTGCGTTCACAGCCGCGTGAAAAGCGACGTCGCGATCAACGTTATTAACGACCGAGCCGTTCCTCTTCTTCCCTCTTGCGAAACAATCCAGTAGTATACGTGCATATAATATATATATATATATATATACACTCGCGCGTAGCAGTCGAATTGTTCGATCGAGGTCAGACGTTAGAAAATGCATCGCAGGAGAGTGAACTCGCTAGTGCCATCATCGTGTCAGCTGCGTCGGAACGAATTCTCAGCTAGAGTTAATAATGCCGTCGCCATATAGCGCACAACGCATGATTCTACTCTCGAGTACAGATGAGGCATCCTCCATACTGCGCGTAGAAAGAGGTCGAGAGCGGTTTCGCACCCGCGCTCCGGATCTGAATAATTAACGCTCGGCTGTGTGAGAATTATCGCGATCCTCTTGCGCGCACTCTTCTCGTTCTTTTGTCTCTGGCCGGTGTGCATGGATATGTGTAGCGGCTACAGTTATGATGCACGTACAGTGCGTATCAAAAGTTCTGGGATGCTCTATTATTTCGTTGAGAATCGAATTGAAAGAAAGAAAGAAGCAATTTGATTATATTTAAAAACGGGAACTTCATTCGTAAATTCATTTCATATTTATTTTATATATGTAAATTCAAGCATAGAATAAGCTACGTTATCATTCTGATTTAGAGCTTTGTCAAATATTATGATTGAATTTTTTTACTAAATATTTTTGTCTGACTTGATTATAAGAAACTTGATCAATACTATATATAATTTTCACTAAATAATACGGTATTTGTATATAATATCCTCTAAACTATTTTATTAAAATTACCATAAATTTAACTTCCAAATGTACATATATACGATATAAAATATCTTATTAAACATCGGGGCGACGGCAGCACTTGGAAAAATTAGCCTTTTAAAATATTCCCAGAGCGAAAACGCATTCTAATATCAGCGACGACGACGACGTCGTCGTGCTCTCGCCAAGAGAGGAGTATGGGTAGTGGCAAACGAGACGAGATGCGAGACAAAATACGTTCCGAAATTTCTTCCGTGCACAGTCGTGGAACGAGGAGAGACGAGCGAGCGCGCGCAAAAAGAGGAGAATTCGAGGAGTCGAGGAGCAACAGTGCGCGCACGCCACGACCGCTGCTGCCACGGTGAACTGTCGGAGTTAAGTAGATTGGGGAATTGAGGATCATTTTAATGCTTGGTTAAATTGCGTAATTGTGAGTGGCGAGAGTAAGAGAGAGAGAGAAAGAGAGAGAGAGGAGAAGAGTGGGAGGGAGTCGAGTGCCGCCGAGTTTTAGGGGATTATAAAGGTATGGGTGAGCGAGGTGGATCACTGTGGTGGAAGAGAGGAGGAGTTTTGAGCAAAATAAGAGCGAGGTATAGATAGACGGACGGTGGTGCGAGTATAGAACAGAGAGAGGGTGTGCGGTTCACGGCGTATATGTAATCCACTTCATTTACATATGAGAAAATAATCAATAGTCCTCAAAATTAATTAAACTACGTCAAAATCATTTGCATTTTATACACTCTAAAGTTATGGTGTGTAACAGTTAAGTAAAATTAATGATCGTTGTGACTATACGAACTCAAATCAATTCCTATAACAAAACCTTTAGGATCTTTCCATCTTACTTGTTTTCAGTTCATGATCATTTAATCATCTGGTTTTCTAAACACCCTCCAACAACTGACTCGTTGCATCTGACAAGCGTGCAAAGCAGCTCGTCTCTTGCCGAAACCTCCTAATTCTCCTTCAACCATACGCTTCCTCCCCACAGAAAAGACCATCAGACATTTTTTGTTACGCATCCCTGTCACGGATTCGCGTCGCGTCTTGGTACAAACCGTCCGGCAGCTTGCCGAGCAAAACGACTGCAAATGACGCTTTAGCTCAACGCAGCCACGACCAGAGCACGCATAGTGACAAAAAAAAACGTCCACCCCCCTCTGTATAAAGTATCTCGTTCGCAGGTTGGGACGACGACGATGGTGGCTACCTCGACTAAAGAGAGAAGCACGTAGGCCTTTATAAATTTCAGCGTAGCGAGTGAGATCCATCTCGAGGATTCTCCGCACGTGCTCACTCGACGTACGCACTCTCTTTCCTACGGGGGTGACCTGCCCTCGTGTCGTTCTCTCTCTCTCTCTCTCTTCTTCGTACATAGTGAGAAGAGCGTTCTCGCTTCCTCTTCCGCTAGCCTCCCCTTTCGCGAGCTTCCTGTTTCTCTTGGTCTCTCGCCTGCGTGCGTTTTCTCCACTTTGACACGCCCTTATTCCTTTCATCTCTCGCCAAAGAGTAACGAACTTTTGTTTTGTAAACGGCAAAGCTTTTGTGACAAAAAGAGAGAGAGAGAGAGGGGAAGGGGAGCGTTTTGAAAAATCAATGTTTTCCTCGATTTTGGACGTGCAATTTTGGACGGAAACATTGGTGGACATGGATTTCCACCTAGTTTTTCATAATACTTGTTAATAACGAGCAGATTAACTATTTCTAAATTTCTGTAGTTTTAATTAGATAGTTAAATTATTATAATTGCTTTGAACCATTTTTACTACCTATTCGAAAACATTATTATTTATTTCCAAATCAAAAAAAATATATATCATCTGCAGGATTTACTAAACTCAATACTCCCTACCTTTATTCCACCCCAGCTCATCAAAGGCATTCACGAAAAAACTGCCTCCAAAAAAACCTTCATGAAAAGCAAAATTAGCATTTTTCGAGCAGTTACCATTATGTCAGCAATCATCGACTCTCCCAAAGATCTCTCTCAACGTCACTTCCTCCCACTCTATCCCATCTCTCTCCCTCTCGTTAGTATATACTACGCGTCTCTTTGTATACGTGGTGAATTGTGGCAGACGATCACGAGGGGGACAGTACAAAATGATCCCTGCCTCGACTCTCCGCCACACCACTAGCCTACACTCCCCCCCCCCCCGCCCCTGTGCAAGTTCGCTTAGTGCCTGCGCGCGACAGCAAGTTATCACCGTTGTCTGGCGTTGTCATCGTTATAGATGTCTTCGAGATTAGAGGTTAGCCCGAATGAATTCGAGTCTGTGTTTCGCTTTCTCTATCTCTCTCTCTCTCCTTCTAGTGATGGTTACGCACTCAATTGGAGACTGGGACGAAAATGAATTCGACACCACGTGTGTGAGCTTTCTTTCAATTTGCGGAAAGAGAGCGTGAGAGAGAGAGAGAGAGAGGCAAGTTCACGATTAGGTCGATAACGGATCCCATACATTAGGCGCTCCTTCATTCTGAGTGAATTCTCACATTTGGACGTTAGTTTCTCCTAGTTCTCTTTCTCTCTCGTCGGCTTCTCTTGATTGGATCACGTCGATTAGTCTTGCTGTCCTCGGAACCCATTTTCCTCGAGGACAATTTTCTCTCTTTTTTCTCTTCCCTTTTTTCCTCGTCCTCGGTGTGCGTTTGCTTCCGCCCTTTTCCGAAGGGTCGACGGAGTTTTCTCTCTCTCTCTCTCTCTCTCTCTCGTTTGGGGTGATCGGAAGCAGGTAAGCAAAAAAGTCATTTGGCTCGTGTTGCTCCCTGTGTAATGTATCGAAATCGAGGGAGAGTCGTTATCCACGTTTTCGACGCTTTCTTTTTCGAAAGTTTTTGTGGTTAGCGGTAAGGAGATTTAAACAATAAATAAGGTTTAGTGAGTAAATTTGAAGATTACTACTTCGTTGCTTCATAAACTATAAATCTGATATCACAAGTATGTTTAATATAATTCATTGGATTTTTCTATATAAAATACATTCAATTATACATCTATTGAAATGAATTTATTTCAAGAGGGTCAAATATAAATATTACCATAATTTACTTTTTAAAATTACCAAACATTTTCAACCTAAAATTGTAAATTTGACATATTTACAGATAACTGACGTTTACACGATTCCATGTAAAATATTTACATTGATATATGCATTGCAAATACATTTGTTAAATCGCCCGTATGTAACTCAACCTGTAAATCCTTCTATGAAATATTTAAAAAAAACAGCCATCAAAGCTCCTTTAAAAATAACAATTTGCTCTCGAATATAAAGAGACCTCTTTCGACCAATTACCGTACTCTTTCTACGTTAAAAATATACCACATGACCAAAAAAAGAAATTAAACATCGTCGATCGAACAAGTACCATCACCTCCAGTGTGCAGCTGCAACAGCTCGTTCACGATTTCCAAAATCACTCGGAATATTTAGCGAGGCAGCGAACGAGAGTGTCGCTAATGCGCGCTCGCACGTATTTTCGACGCTATATACCCCGCCAGCGGCATGCGAAGCGCGTTTTCGGCATTCCACGCACAGTGGCACAGCCACTGGTGTTGCCGCCGCCGTCGGGAAATTTCTATACACTTCGTCCCGCGTCATTTATTCATTTGGCGCGTTTCGCATCGGACCGTTTATAGTTTAAGCGGACGAGAGCGGGAAAGCCGGTAAACGCTCTTGCTTTCTCTTTCTCTCTCTCTCTCTCTTTGGTCGTTGGAATAAAAGTTAATACGGTGAGCAATTTGCCCGGGAAATATTGACATTAAGCGAGCATTGCTGATGCCTGTACCACGGGACAAATTATCCTTCTCTAAAGTATACATACGAGCGCGCTTGTGCACGCGAGTTTTTAGGGTACGATCGCGCATGAATGAGGCTGCTGATGCGCCTGCCACTGTCTATATGTGTATGGCTGTACGTGTGTGGATGATAAATGTCCTCAGGGTGTCGATTTGTGTAAGTATGTGAGCGAATGCAAGCGAGTATTTTTGCGTTGATTTGTGAGCTGGACCAACGAGATTTTTAGAGGAATTTTGTCGATGGTTTTTCAACCTGTTCTACAACATAAATCTGGGTAATGTCGGTAATTATCGCATTTAATGGTGAATCATCGAGTGGTTTCTTTCATAAATGATTATGCTTTATTTTTTCAAATTCTAGTATTACAAAGTAAACGTGTAAGTTAGATTCGCAATTTTATGTGGTATACGCTGCGCACTTTTCATTTTAAGTATCTGTACATTGCTTTGAAAGTGAAATTTTCATTAATAACAAACCTTTTATCTTTTTTATCTATAACTTCTTTAAAAGATACCGAAGAGCATGTTATTTTGATGAAAAATCACTCTATCAATAGAACCAACTTCCTTTTAAAATAACCCCAAAATTATCATTCACGCATAATAAGCCGAGAGAGTATTCGTCGTCTCCCTTCCCTCCCGCATTCAGCCGCTTTACTTGAAGACCGAACCGTACGGATATCCCTATTAGAAAAATATATAAGAGTAAGTTATTCGGCGTAACAAATGGAGCCATTTCACACTTTCATCTCACAGCTCAATATCTCGGCGCTCCGCTCACCCTCTCTCTCTCTCTTTTTCTCCTCGGCGCGCCACCGGCTGCTGCTACTGCTCGCCCCCCGCCAGCCGTTTTCTATCGACTTCATCCTCCCTCCCATACCAGGGCAAATTCAGACGTTCAGAGCGCGGGCGCGTTTTCTCTTTCTCTCTTATTCTCACCCTCGGGCGTCCGTCGCCGTGCGAAAAAGGGACGATGAGAGCTCTCGCCATCCCCCTACAGCAGCGAGAGGCGAGAAAGTATGTGTAATGCGTGCGTGCGCGCGAGCGACGATTGACCGTTGCGGTGTATGTATGTACCTGTTCTCTATACTACCCCCCAACTACTGCTCGTTCGCTTGCCTTCATCATTTAATTAGGAGCCGCGGCGGCTGCCCCGGGGGGATGCTAAACTCGACGACGGTGTGGTAGCGGAGTCTTTACGATTCGTAGAAGCGCACGAGAAAGAGAGAGAGAGCACCAGAGTAGAAGTCTTTATTAGCTTGTATTAGAGGACTTTGTCGAAAAGCGTTCGGGTGGTGGCGGCGGATAGCGAGTGGCTATTGGTCCTTGGTTGAAATTGAAAGGGTGGCGCGACAGAAGTGAATAGTATGAAGTTAGTAATTAGTTGTTTTGAATTGTAGCTGGAATGTGCGACAACGATTAAAATGTGATTATAAAAATATCAAATTTTTATGGAAATATTGATATTTAAAAATTTATAATATTTATTTGACAAAAAATAGAGGTAAGAGGAAAAGATTTTCTCTGCGAATAATTTTGACTATTAGATATATATTTAGAATTACACTTGATATAAAAGTATGTCATTTTCATTCAAAATATGTTTACGTTCAGGAATAAATATTAAGGTAATTTGAGGTTATTTATTTATTGAAATAAGTTTTTTGCTTAGTTTACGTCGTTTACGATAAAACCTTGGTATACTTTTAATATTGTGCAAATTAGGTAATATGTCACCTAATTTGACCGAAATGTATATTTTAAACTTTTGCATTTTTAATTCTGTCTTGATACGATATTTACTATACTTTTATATCTTTTCAATCATTTTTTTTATATATATTTACAAAAGAAAACAGAAAACATTTCGTTTAAGTTGGCTAAATTACCTGTATTGACCTTATGTGCAAAAAAATTTTCTGACTTATGAATTTTTAATGTACAACTCTGACGATATACGCGATTAAATTCATGCTACACCATGACATATCCTTCGTTGAAGCCATGTGCACAGTATTATTAGATCCTCACCAACGTTAGAAGCCGTTGTCGTGAATATATATATGCATACCTCCCATAACTAGACGACGAGCATCACGCGTACATGTGGAAACATACTTACGACGGTTAGGAGGGATTCGTCCGACGACCACGAGTGAGAAACTAACAATGCTCGTGCGAGAATCATATAAAAGCCTCGAAATGACCACGAGAGAGTCAGAGGTCCGTTGAGAGGTAGAGGAATATATAGTTTTGCGGTGGCGTGGCAACAAAATTTTCAGATGGGTGATTAGAGGTTATTAACTTAGTTTAAATGAATGTTGTGTATGAGATACTCATAGTAGATCGAATTTTGTTCAAGCTTTATCTGGTTGAATTTTCATTTCGACTTTCTTTTTATTTTTCGTGTGATAACCACTTTATGTGCAACAGCAATAAGTACGGATTTTTTTTTCTATATATAAAAGAGGTTTCATAAATTTATATATGGAGAACATTTTTTATTCAATATTTATATTCATACTGTTTTTATCGTTCTGAAAATAAATCCGACGCTGGCATCATAATTGTTACAGCAATGTTGTATTTTTTTTATTTTTGATAAAATAAAACTAGACAGAATTTTTTTTTAATTTATTGCTATTGAATCGTTTGATATACTTCAGTTAATTAAGTTAGTTATACTATACTGTAAATGCAATTAAATTCCATCTATGAAATTCACATGTATTTTTATTTCAACTCCGCACTCTTCAAAGTTTTTCAATTTCTACCCCCGTTCTTTTAACTCCATCCGAGCGAACAATAAAAGTCGAATTTTACCTAAGCCTTCCCTCGCTGAAAAACTTGAATGTATACACACTCGATGGCATCGGTTTGTGTCAACTCCCACCTCTCTTCGTTCCCTCTCTCATTCTCGTTCGGTCAGCCTTTTCGACTATTGTGCCTTTTTCCCCAAATGCTATGCTATATCCGAAGTGTAAACATACTAACAAACGTTAAAGGAGTTCGAGCCCCCCCGGTGATTTCGAAAAAAACAAAGACTTCCTGGGGAAACAATTTTTTTCTGCGGGAATGTTGTGCCCATCCGCGCGCTTGGTTCGCGTGTGTTACGAGTGTCCTTTTATGGAGCGCGCACGCGGAGTACCGAGATGGGCAGACCAAATGGAAGCTGTCAAATCGAATGAATAAAACCATGTTTATTGTTTATTTAGCTGAGTCAACTGTGGAAATTACAGCTTTTTTTTCTTTTTTCTTTTATACCGAGAATAATTGGATTATTACGTGAGAAATGGAAATTTTACTCAGCCCTTTTGGGATAGTTGGAAATAATTTTTTTTTTTTTAATGAGAAAAAAGAAATTTTTTTTCCTTAATACCAATTTATATAAGCAGAAGGAAAATTTATTTATTTTGCTTACTAAATTTGATCTTGAATTATTATAGTTCAAAAGAATTAAAAGATATATAGCTAAACTTATCTCTCAAACTTTCTTTTTGACCTAGTAAATATTTTAATTAATCTCAAATTGAAGCTCAGTCATAAAAAGTAAAACCTTCGAGGACGACAAATCAGCTGAAAGGCATCAGTCAGCTAGCAGCTTTTCTCCCTCTCATTCTGTCTCTTTTCCCCTCCCTTCAAGCTGGTGGAAACCCTTCGTAAGCAGCCCGCGACGTGGTGCAACGGCAAATGTTTTTGTCGCTCTCTGCGCGCAACGTTCGCGCGCGCGTCTCCTCCGCTACCGCTACAGCTTGGTAAAGTTTCCCAAAATCTTTTCTAGCGTGCGCAGGCAGCCAAACGCATAGAGGTATATACACACACAGCCAGTGTGGAATCGGTGACGGTATTAGTTATGGAACGTAGAGAAAGAGAGAGAGAGAGGGCGAACTGCAAAGTAGCAGTGGTCGCGCGCGCGTGTAGCTCGGAATTGCGCGCTTGGAAAACTCATTCTTTCGACTGCACGCGCGACGAAGCTTTTTTACCGTCGTCCTTTTAGGTAAAATCTCCCTCGCGCGGGCTTCTCTCTTTTTAAACTTTCGTCCTCCGCGCGCGCGTGCACGCGTTTTGCTGCTGCTGCCCTTTTTTCGTTCGTTCGCACGCTTTTTGCATCTGTGCACTCGCGCGTTTTCTTTTTTATTTTCACGTATAGGACACTGCGCAATTGCAGCAACGGCTAAGGCAATGTGTCTTTTTGCGTCTCGTGTGTGTGTGTGTGTGTGTGTATGTGCACGGTAAAAATTAGCGTGTGCTTCTCGCGAGCATCGGTACCAGTTGGAATGAAGGTAGTAAATAAAAGAATGCAGTTTCTCGTTGATTTAGTGGTCTACATCCTGAATATTATATCTCATAGAATTATTTAATAAATATTGCGATAATTATTTATTTTAAATAAGCTAAAATTTATATTTATTTTAAACTCTTTGATGACTAATTTAGCATAAAAGTACCATCGATTTATTTGGAAAAATGCTAGTCTTCAAAGGGTTAATAAAACTTTTTTTAAGTGTACATGGTCTTTAATTAATTATATTTCTTCTTTTGTTGCAGGTGAGTCATGATTCCTGAAATCTAGAGCAATCACAGCCCAATGTACTGTAAGTCATTGAACTATAATACAACTTGTGAATCTTAACCACGTAACAACAATTTATAGATCCTATTGCAAATCTAAAAGAGAATTCAATTTATGAGTTTTCAATAACAAACTTTTGCATTTCACGATTTAATATGTCGTCGCATATGGAACATCCGACTCGTTACACTTACTGCACAAACCTATATATTCACCCATCTGAATTTGCAACATTCGTGTAATTAAAGCTCGAGTGCAGTAAGAAATTCAACCGTCAATCCCGTCATCGTCACGCTCGCGAGAGCTTCGACAGTAACGTGCAAAGCCTCACCCCTCAAATCTCCAAGTCAAGGTACATGCAGCTGCAGATAGCTCTCAATCTCGACCTACACTCACAAAATTGCTCAGGGCAGAGCAAGAGAGAATTAATGCTACCGTATATATACACACAAATATGTCTATATAGACGCGCGCGTGCTCGCATCGGATATGCAGCAGAAGGAATAACTATCGGAAGGGAACCTCGTACAAGCGTACTAACCCTATTCCTGCGGCGTCGAATCGAATGAAAAGCCCTATGTATACATAACGAGGACCGGTCAAGACCTTTGCTCCCATCGAAATCATCGCAGTATATGGACGCAGCGAAGGTCAAAGCGGCCACTTTGAAGACGAGCACGTATATACACGCGTGAATACGCGCCTCGTGCCATCACCAACGCCGTCACTGTGATTTGGGTTATTTAGCATTTGGGTGTTGCGCGCGTGAGCGGAGGAGTAGGAGATAGGTAGAGACACGATTGTCGCATTATTCGAAAACCGCGGCTTTCGAACTTGCGGTTTGGTGCTGAGCGTGACAGTGGCGACGACGACAACGACGACGGAGGGGTTCGTCGAGTGGATCCTCTTGACAAAGGCGTAAAAAGCTAAAGAGGGTTTATTGGAAGCTTTGCGGGGAGATTTTCGCGCTTTTTTTCGGGACGCGGCCGCATGTGCCTGCGACGCTACAGTGTGTGTGGGTTATTTGGCCTTTTTTGCGGTTTTCTTAGGCGGGGATTTGGGAGGAAGACTACTTAGAGACCGGAGGTGGATGAGGACAGGTTTAGAGGCACGATTAGTGTGGTGAAAAACTAGTAAAAGGTATTGTAAAGTTTTTAGCGCGATCAAAGTTTTAATGTTCTGTAGATTGTATTTACTTAGCTCGAATTAAATATAATGTATACGTAGAATGCTTGTTTATAAGCGAAATTTTTTATTGTGTAACTTAGGTAGATATCACACCTCATAAATATATATCGCACGACAATTTCCTATAAATCCAACTATACACTTACTTCTCGTTATCTCGGAAACAGACTTTCGCCCTCGTACCCATTACCATCTTCTTGGCCTTCCGTAAATTCGCACTTTTTTCCAGCTCTCCTTCTTGTCTCAACCTCTCGTGCAACAGCCAAGAAAGAAAAATAACAAAAAGCGAGGAACGTCGCACGAGCTCGGCCGAAAAGCCAGTTACGTCGGAAAATTTACCTTGAGACAATGTCAAGTCTCTCTCTCTCTCTCTCCTGCAAGTTCGCTACTCCCGTCGTTCCTCTTCCTTCGCTAGTATACGCGCGAACAAGAGCTTTCACGGGAAAACGAGCCGCTTAAAGTCTTTAAATACGCCGGCGCGCGCGGCGGAATCGTCTTTGCCGCTCGCGCTTCGACTTTCGCTCGAGCATCTCACGGGAACAAAGCTCTCTCTCTCTCTCTCTTACTCTCTTACTCAACGTCGTCGTAGTCGCGGCCCGGATGCAAAACGCGGTGCGGGGGGTGAAAGAGAGTGAGGGAGAGAGAGAGAGAGAGAGAGCGAGAGAGCGACGACGAAGCCCTCGGAAAGTTATTCGACGAATTTAGCGTTTCTTGCCCGCCCGTGGCAGTGAATAACACGAGGGGACCGCTCGCGTACTTCCAATTTATGCGTCGTCGCCCGCGCACAGGGAGAGAGAAAGAGAGAGGACTCGCGTGCTGCATTCTTGAGAGTCGAGGGCGAAGAAGGCCGTGCGGCTAAGGAGAATGACACCGGGGTGGCAGCTCTCTTCCCTTCCTCTTCTTCGCCTCTCTTCCTTCATCCTCTCTCTCTCTCTTTCTCTCGCTCACTCTTCGCTGGAGAGACTCTCGGAGCTGTCGCTGCCGGTTACTCTCGTTCCTCATTCGCGTTCGCGCCGCCAACTTAGATTTGCTTTCGTAATGTTAACATAATCTCCGAGTTTACATGCCAGACGCCTCTGCCCGCCTCGCCTCCCTTGCTAGAAGTAGGTCGTCCTCGGTCGCCTCCTCCTCCTTCGAGAGAGGATTTCTGAAAGAGCCTCTGCCGCTGTTTGCGTGTATGTGTGTGTACGTGTGTGTGAGTGTGTGTGTGTGTAGAGGAGAGGCGCAAGTGCGCGATAAACCGATGGGGGCGCTCGATGCCGAAAATAGCTTCGCGTGTCCCGACGCCGTTACTCTCGCGAGCGCGGGAACGCGATTTTTCGCGTGGCAATTTCTAGCCTTTTTCGGCGTGGGTGTGTGGAGAAGGAGGGTGGGAGTGTTATTTTCTTTTTGGAGGTCTTTCCGAAAGGTTTCCTCCGACGCTGCCGCCTCCTTTTCGAGATTCGAGTCGAGCTAGCTGCTGCATTTATGTAAAAGCTGAAAGACTTTTCTAGTGCTCTTATAAAGTGCAGAGAGGGTAAAGAAGGAGGAAGAGAAGGAGGTGGAGAAAGCGGGGAATCCAAATTCGGTAATATTATCTGTGCGTGTGTGTGTATGCGTATGTGAAGGTTGGTAATGCGAAAGTTTCTCTGAAACTGGGTAGAATGGCATCGATAGAGTTTTATCGGCTGAATGATTTATCCGTACTCTTTGTAATGAATTATTGATAATCATAGTAAAAGTTCGCTTAAATTTTTATACAAAGAAAATTGGTAGAATACCTACATATATAGGGGGTTTATATATATATATATAATATGTAGGGTGATGTCATTTAATTTATCTGTATTATTCAATATTAATACAAATAATTTAACGATCATAATGCGACAGTCGAGTATTGTAAATCAAGGAGCGCGGGAAGGAGCGACCCGTGCTATATTATACATTGAAATGGGTGTGCGAGATTTTAATCTGCTTATTTTACATTTTATTTTACGTTTAAACTTATTTATATTTAGGCTTAATCGTAAGCCATTTGGATACTATACACAAATCAGAAAATTTCATGTAAAATATTTATTTCATTTAAAGGATATAAAGAACTGAATTATTTTATGTCCGTTTTCCTTTCCTACGAACATCTTATTTTTCTTCTCTGGTTTATTTTGTCAAGTACGTAACATTTGTCCAGCTCTAACACTTATATATATATATACGGTGTGTCTAAAAAATTCCCGGACCTTTCTGGTAGAGAATTTTTTAGTGCCATCTTTGAGTGAGTATACGCGTTTGAAAGATACATCTTTAACTGACATTCCCTCCAAATTTCAAGGCATTTTGAACAGTGGAATTGTAGTTATTGCATTTTAGTGACAGTATCTTTTGTTAATCGGTCGGAAAATGAATGTCGAACAAAGAGCGAATATTAAGTTCTGTTTTAAACTCGGTAAAACTTTTACTGTGACTCATCAAATGATGAAACAAGCTTATGGTGATTGTTGTCTATGCCATTCAACAATTCACGAGTAGTATAAACGTTTTAAAGAGGGTCGTGAAAGCCTGGTCCGCCTGGAACTTCTGTTAATGAAAAAAACATCGAAATTGTACGTGAATTCGTCAAAAAAATACCAAAATCTTCGGTAAGATACATGGAAATGGAGCTACGTTTATCCAAAGATTCTATTTATCGTATTTTAACTGAGCATTTGGGCATGTGGAAGGTTTGTGCACGGTTTGTTCCACACAAACTCACTGAATTTTTATTATAGTACTATACTTATTAAATAACTATACTTATTTCAATTTAAATGACTATAAAATCATTTTTTAAATAAAAAATTGATACTTTGTAAATTTTTTATTTTCACAGATATAGAATATTATTTATTATTGTAATATGATTTCCAATGAAATTATTTGAAATCAGTTGATTGATACTGAAAGTTCTTAAAGTAGAAGCGGATCTCAAAAAGAAAAACGTTTATGTTTTTGTTAATGAAAAATGAAATAGCAAGCTTTGAATTGATTTATGAAGTTCTTGAAGTTATGTATATTATTGAATTTCTATGGCATTTTGTAATTAACACGATAAAGGTTGTTCCGACTATGAGAAGGTTTATACATTTTTTTGTCATAATTTGTAATAGTGTTATAGTTTTTAATGTTATGATGTATTAACATCTTTTATCTAATATTATTTAGTATAAACTTATATGGATTAAACTGTTCTAAAACTGTCGTTCTAAAAGTTCATAAGAGAATTTAATAAAAATTTATTACAAAAAGTTATTGACTTAACGTAGGTAGAGTCACAGAGAATCTCCAGTTTCATCAGAAATTTTAACAAGCGTGAATAATGTTTTAACTTTTTTTAAACGAGTTAGTCTTCGATTGCAGTCTTCCTTCAAATGCTGTAGATTATTTTAGAAATAAAGCACATATTTGCAAGGCGTCATTTTTTCCTTCGTCCAAGAAGAATATTTTAAGATTCTTAAAATTACAAAAAAATAGCTATTTTTTTTTAAATGGTACAAATAAAAAAATTTTTTAAATTTATAAATTCGAGTACGATGTTTCAACTATTTTTATTTCAGTTCTGAAAAAATATAATATCAGGATGGTCTGAAAAAATTTTGGTACTGTTTGGAGGATAGCTATTTTTTTATGGTCTAATAAGTGGAAAAAAACTTGGTGAAGTACACATGAGAATCCCCTAATTTTGACCATTCAAGAATACTTTTAATCATAATCGCCACTGTTGATCTTGATAAAAATGAAGCGCAATTTCAAGAGAATTTTGTTTAATAGTTCTATGTATTTTAAAGTTAACTAGGTTTATTTATATGAAAGATTTAACTGAATGACACGAAAATTAAAAATTTGATGGATATGCTCATATCGAAAATACTGATCCGCTATCTATCACTCGAGGTAATACTCACTCAAATAATTTGGGTTATCATGAAGGTAAATCATAGGATTCTGTACATGTAGAGATGATATATTTAAGCGGTATAATCAATTATAAAGTAGAGCCAATATAATTATTTATTATGGTAGATTTGTATGTATAAACAGTTTTAATAAATTTATGCAAAAATTTAGTATTCTACATTTACAAAGTCCACCTGTAAACTGCAAACCGTCGGGACCGCCAAGTATGTATGGAAGTAGGTGTGTTGTTTCCCTCTTAGGCGTCACTTTATACTCGCTGGCTGAAAATTTTAGAAATTATAATGTGGGCGTAAAATGTAATTTTACACGCAAGGTACGAAAAATTGTATTACGTCAGTCAAGTCAATTGATATGGGTTCTTGACTACAATAAACTAATTTCAGTACTTTCTTGAGTTTGATTTATATAGAAGAATGAACAAATTTGAATACATTTTGCAGAACAGTCATATAGTTGTGTTGGGGAATAGTTTGCATTACTTGATATTTAAATATTTAAAAAAATAAGTTAGATACGTGATAAGATAGGGAAAATTCGATTGGCACGAATGTTTGATGATAAAACATAATGTATCATTATATTATTCGTTATGGATTTAATATTGTATCACATGATATAATTACCTTTATAGAATTACTTTTTAATTTTAACGATGAATCAGCTCAATCTTGAACATGCAAAAGCTTTGTTGATTTACACAATAACGACATAATGATCATAAAAGCCATTCCAAACGATTCATGAAATGAATTCAACTTAATAATGCGTACATTTTCAATTTGTGGTTCATTTCTCAACGACCTTCATAACCGCTAAAGCAGTATACCGTAGCTCTCGAGCAAGTTTCAAGCCCGAAAAATCCTATCCATCCAAACAGCGTCGTTTGCACTTCATAAACTCGAAATAAGACGGGCGCGGAATTGCCCTTTGCCGTTGAAAAACACGAATGGCCTCCTCCTCCTCCCTCAACCCACTCCGCAACTCCGCAACACGTGCCTGCCGGCGAAGAATGAGATTCGCCTATGATTCTTCTTCATGAGCAGCCCCCTCGCATATACACACATACACACACACACACCCATACAGGCGACGTCGACGACTTCCAGCACTGCAGCTAACATACATCTTTATGTCAGAGCAGGGGGGATGGCCGCGTCGTCACTTTAAACGTCGCTCGCTTGCCCCGCACGAGATCCATCAGGGAGCGGCGGCGGTGGCGGTGGCGGCAGCAGCGGAGAACGAAAGGAGAACGACTCGGAAGAAGAAAGGAGGAAGGAGAGTGAGTGAGAGAGAGAGAGAGCTCGCGCGCGCTCATGGAATGATGTATGAGATGCATTTGTAACTTACCGTGCGCGCCGTCGTGCTTCAAGTGCTCTTGAAGGAAGAGAAGGCAGAGGCGGAGGAAGAAAGGAGAGCGGGAGCATAACGTCCGCGTATACAATCCGACTCTGTCAACCCCAGAGGACTCCTAAAGCGTTTATGAGATTGCGCGAGCGCGCATACGACGACGACGTCGACGTTGCCACGAAAAATGAATTCAAATCTCATAACGGTTCCCTCACGCATTGTGCATGCGATTCTTCGTGGTAGTTGCGATTTACTATAGCTGGGTTTTAGTGCCCGATGGGTGTGATTAATCTTGAGTTTTCGATGCGCGATTAAAGTGTGAATAATAGACGTGCGAATGATAATTAGGTAGTACGATGGATTATTTGGTTCGGTAAATTTTCGAGTTTTTGGTATAGTTGGCAGAAGCGATTCATCATAATTAACTCGATTGCAATTTGCACTAACATTTTCCTAAACTTAATGTACTATGCTATTACGAAATAATTTGCAACGATAACACGTCATTTATTTTTATGATGAATTATATCCGCAACAATTTTTTAATATAAATGTTTAAAATATGTTTCAATTGAATGAAAAACTCACTTAAACTATTAAAAGACAGTGGGAATTATTACTACGAATTTATAAAATATAATTTGACATTCATATAAAGCAACACCGTTAGAATCACTTTAGAAAATGCTGACAAAGTACGTCTGTCCGAGAGTAGCAGAACGTAGAAACATAGTATCACTAAGATCCAGATATAAATGGTCCGGTACCTATAAATTTCGACGATCACGTGTATGTACGTGCAGCCGCCTGTAAATTAGATCGCTCCGACACAACTGTGTGGATCTGTTTTCGACGTGTCCAACCTTCCTACGCATCGTAATCGTCATACACACTGTCCCCAAAATATATAAATCCATGTCATTCTGCCTTCACGTGTGCCTACACTCTACATCGTAATTTATTTCCACCACTATTTTTTAATCAAGATTTTAGTCTATACAGATATTAAGCGATATGGAATGCATCATCGCGGGAGGGAAAAATTTATACTCTCACCTCGTAACTTTTGTGTGTGTTGATGGTAGGGGCAGTCGTTGTGTGCCTATATACAAGTCTACGTTTTGCTCGTTTTTGCAGTTGCTTTCGAGCAAATTACTTTCCTTATCGCGGCTTTTTATCGCGTGCTCGCAAGTGTACACCTTAAACGCGAGGTTATACAAATAGGATGGAAATCAGGTGCCGCGTGAGATGCCGCGCCGTTTGCGTCCTGGATTTATGACGAAGTGTATTAATAGTGAAATATCTAATGATATGTTAATTAGCTTAATATTTTTGCCCGGACGCTCAATTTTTCGTCATAATGAAAAGATTGCGTTTTACGGAAGTTATTCTAGAACATTGTCTACCCTATTTATCATTTTATAATCCAAAGCTTATACTATTCAATAACAACTTTATTATCATTATTATCATTTTAAAAATTAAAAAGATTTTCTACATAAATTTTCGTTCTACAATTATAAGCACCATTTTGACTTACTTTAGCATACTTACCGTGGCTGCTCTATATTTTTCCTCGTTAAAATCGTCGTGGAGAAAAAGGCGCAGAAAATTCATCTCGTAAATGTTTATCTTGGTTTTGCGCGTGTGCATTCGCGCTCGCGCGTCAGTGAGGGACGCAAGAAATATTTGTCATACGCCCGGGGATTTTTTCCGGGCTTTTTGTTTCTCGCGTTTTCTGTTTGCGCTCCCGCACACGCGCGCTCAACACTATCGCCCACACTGCTGGGCGTTACTACACCACTGCAGCGTAAATTTCTCCTATTGTAATAAATAAAAGACGCTTTATGTATATGATGGAACTTCCTCCGCTAACGATACCATTAATCAAAGTGATAACGGCTTTGAGAAGAAGAAAGAGCGTGCGAAACGGTAGGAAAAAAAAGAGCAAGCGAGAGAGGAAAGACGAACGCAGAGCACGATGATAGCTTCAGTTTCGTAATTTAAAAAAGCTTATCTGGCACAAAGCCCCTTTCTGAAGCATTTATTATTTCCCGTGCGCGACGCTGATTTGTTCCTCCTCGTTACTTTTCCCTTTATTTTCCTCGCGCACTCGCATGGGTGCATAATAAAAGAACGCCGGGATGGCCACGATGAAGCCGGAAGAATCCCTGCAGCGGCAGAGTCGGTGCGGAGGAATTAAAAGTCGGCTAGAATTTGGCCCAATTTTGGGAGTCTTTGTGCGCGCACGCTGCCAGAGCCAAAAGTGACTTCTGCAGGGGGATAATGGTATTAGTTTTCTGCACTGTTTACCCAAAGATCCACTCGCCATTTTATTAGAGTTCATTCTACTATACCGTAAACTTTTTCGCTACCGACTTTGTTACACGAAATTAAAGTAATAGAAGGAACCAAGTTTGTGATTCCAAAGATAACGCACTGATAATTTATTCGAAAATGGGACAGTTATGAATACATCTCTTTACGTATAATCGCCAACTCGGACAACCATAAAAGACAAATTCGAAATATCAATCTCACTTAATATACATTCGCTTCTCCGGCAATAGTATAGCGGGTCTTTACCGACCTTAAGTTATAATTAATAAAGAGGGTCACGGAGATCGCGAAACTCTGTTCCCCTTCTCGCGAAAGAAAGAACCAGTCGGCGTCGTCACTATATGCTAAACGCTGCAGCGCGAATCTTCTCTTTCTCTCTACCAATCAACTACGAGTTCTATACTATATATCTACACAGTACCATAGAGCGCGCGCACGCGTGCACAACCTTTCTGCGCGGCGCGTTTATCGCGGCTAATGGACCAGGTTGCCACTTGCGGGAAGCCTCGGCGCGCATGCCAAGTTTAGCGGTGCGGAATCCGCGGCGGGGCTCCCCCCCCTCCCTCAAACACCACCGAAATAAATGGCTAATCACGATTCTTAATCAGCGGATCCCGTGGCTGGCTGGCTGGCTGGTTGGTTGGCTTGCTTGCTGCAACGAGCTATATATAGAGGTGTGTGTGTGTGTGTGTGTGTGCGAGCGTACGAGACTGCCAACTTCGAGGCTTTGCTGGGCGAGAGGAGCAAAAGTTTGTTCGCAAAGGGTTGGTAGTTTCGCGCGGAGGTTGTGTAGTGCTGCTGCTGTTGCTTCTCTCTTGGGCTAGTTAGTTGAGGGTCTTCGGTAACAGTAGAAATCGTTAGGCGTGCGCGGGAATTTGTTTGGGCAGTAATGAAAAAGCATATATGAAGCAGCTTTGGTTTGTTTGCTATACCGAATTTTTGGTGAAAGTAAATTGAGTTCAAGATACTTTGCATAGTATATGAATTTTAATATCTTTATAAGGCCTGATATAAAACATCATATTTTCTGAAAAATCATATTTCAGTATTCAGTGACATTTATATTTCAGAGGCGGAGATCAAAAGGAAAAGATCAAATAAACATAATGACACGAGGGGAAAAATGAGATAGAAAAGTACAGAAAAATATGAGGAAACGAAATTCGCGTAGTTGCTTCCGTATCTCATTCCAAAAAGAGCGAGTAAAAATTAGCATCTGCAAATTTATGCGCGTCCCAGCAGTCCAACTCGCGTTGTCGAGCCGACACATCGATGTGTGTCCTGCGCGCAGCAAATTGGAAAACAGCATACAGAAACCGGTGTATAGGCCTCATCCAGTACCGCACACCAGCAGCTGCAGTAGTCCCCGGAGGTGTCCTCCGCACATCCAAATAGACAGATAGCAGAGTCCGCAAAGCCGCACACACACTCGTGCTCGCAAACAAGAGCAGCGGCAGCATTTCCAATACCCACGTTACAACATTCTGCAGCAGTATAACAGCAACGGTCGACGCGCGATAACGAGCTAAAAGCAAAGTAAATAGGAATTCTCGTGTCGCCGGGTCTTCGACCTTTTCCCTCCGTACGCGTCTTGTCGCAATTTGATTGTGTACGCGTGTATGTGTGTATGTCTTTATAGTCGGACCTCGAATCTCTTGCACCACTGCCGACTTTGGCCCGCTCGCTCGTGGCTTCGCTAATTATACTGTGATCTATGTTTGGCTGCCGCCGATATACTTTCTGGCATTGACAGTTAACGGCATTCGAGTCGCGCGAGCGCGCTTCGTCGTTCCTTAACCGGGCGCGTAGACTACGAGAGAGAATGAGAGGGGATTCGAATTTGTTGACTCACTTTGCAAGATGTGCAGGAGGAGTGAGCACACGCCCTTTACTTTGGCTAATTTCTCGATTGGATTGCATGAGAGAGCGCCGAAGAGGGAGACTGGGGAGTTTAGTTTTCAGTGCCAACTTTATTTGGACGCGCGGGCAAAAGAGGCGAAGGTGGAAGAGAAAAATTTTTTTAGGCCGTTTGTCTGACTGCGCGAGATGTTTTTCACGCTGCGGAAGCTTGATTAATACGGGGTCCTTTGATATCACGTTTTAATTAGCAAGAAGCTTTTCTTTAGAAGAGATTACGAAAGATTGCAAGTTAATATCTTTAGAATTATAAAATTTTACTTTATATTCATTCCAATTTTGTTGCGGATGCCAAAATAAGATTATAGTCGTGGCGTTGTTTGAAAATAAAAAAAAATAAAAATTTCAAACTGAATTTCTAGGCTATGGAATTGATTATCCGAATGTAATTTGCATAAAGTAGTGTATGTAATGAACGAAAGGTTAACTCTAATGAAATTTAATATACGAAATAAGGACAAAGGAAATGATATTAATTGATTTAGATTGCTTCTGTTATTGCGCTCAACTTTCATAAAAGCGGATATTTGAAAGCTTATTCTGCACAATCGAAAGTCACTATATATAGAAAATTAGAATATAGCTCTAATCGTATTTAACTTTAAACTAAATATTATATCTCTTTATTATTCATCTTACAGTGAAATTGATCAACTCCATTAACTTTTAGCTAATTGAAATTGATCGCTTTAATAACGTATAGCAGCAACCAAATCACAGTCTTGTAAATTGATACCCTACTACACCTCTTACACGTAATCATCTTCACGTTCCACTTTTTTCACCGGCCGCGTTAATTACACAAATTCCATCTCTTTCACTCCTCGATCGATTACATCCACGTCGAATCCCGATACTACGTGAAATTAAACGATCGCAAAGGCAGCAGCAAAACCTTAGCTCAACTCGACGTACGCGCTGATACCCCAGTATAATTACACCGAGCGTAGCGGCGTCATCGGCAGTGCAGCCACCGCCTCGTTTCAATTAAACAAGTGCTGCTATCTGTACTCTCTTTCCCCTTGACTGCTGTTAATGAGATTCAGCCTGCGAGCTGCTCGGCGTGCTCGTGTGCGTTATTTTTACGCAAATACACGCAGCGGTGCGCCGCGACGCGATATCAATCGCAGATGCAAGCGATCTTCTCGGGAATGCGCTATGCCCGCCCCGTTCAATGTCGTGTATATATATATATATATATATATATATGTGTGTGTATATGTATATGTACGACGGTCGTGCGATCGATACGCTCGAATTAAAATGGCATTTTGACGTCATCGATACATTCGATGTGCAGACGAGAGGAGAAGAGAGAAGCTGTCAGATCGCCACGGGGTTAAGCGAGGTTAACTGGCGGATCTAGCACTGGAGAGAGATGCCGATGGTTTTTTTCGATTTCCGAGTTATGCTTGTCGCGTAAAACATTTCGAAGGTTCTGTTACTTTAAGTATTATTATGAGATAATAGAATAACTTAAACGTTGAAAAATTGTAAGGTTCAATTTTTTAACTTAAACCATGATTAATTGCACATTTTTATTCTGATTTGGTAAATTATATATTTCTTATTGAAAAAGTACCAATACCACTAAATATTTAAAACCTAAACCATGAGTTATTTAAATTCACCGCGCAGAACTTAATTCTCTAAATTTTTAATTCAGTTAATTCGCAGAAAACGACCTACCGGCGAACGTGTATTTTTGTAAGTCGAAGAATATGTCCGTATACGCATGCATATACAACCCCATTCGCATGCAAACGCACGGCCGCGCGCACGGAGCCACTCATATTCATACCCGGGCAACAACGCCGAAAATATACATTCTCACCGACGCGATTCCGGGCGGCTTGCTGCTCCGGAACGGAGGCGAAGTGTGTGGATCGGCGATACAATCGGCATCTGTTGCATCATGTATTTGGGTTGTCTCTCCTCCTCCCTTCCTCTCTCTCTCTCTCTCTTGCACACGCTCGCACGATTGGGAGAATCTCCGGACGGGCGAGAATGTCGCTCGCATTGCGATTGCCGGGCTCTTTTGTATAACCGAAAGCCTCGTCGGCGTCGTCGGCGGCGGCAGCGTTGTCCCTCTTCCTCCCTCCCTATTCCCCCCCTTCGAAATCGTTATCGTTTTCCCCTCGATTGCGAGCGTCCGAACACCCACTTTGCGCACGTAAGCCTCGGCATTGTATGGGCCGATTGACCGGATACGCGCGAGCGAGCGCGCGCCGCTGTTCGAACGGTGCAAATAAGCGATTGCGGTATTGGGATTCTTCGAATCTGATTGATTTACGAGCGTGTGTTGGTTCTTTGTTTACCATGTTTTCTTTTTAAAATTTTCGAATTTATTGGGTCTGTATGAGTAAGATTGCTTTTGTGAATTTTTTTAATGATATAATGGTATTATAAATTTTGCATCCCTGAGTGCGCAACTGATAAAAAGGAACGATATAAAATATTTACTCCCGGACAATTTATTCGGCGTTATCTTTCATATTTATTTATTCAAATTGCGTTTTTAAATGATAATGAAATAATGAAAGCGAAGAAACAAATCGTATCGCCGTTACCATTTTCCAAGAATGCAAATTTATCTCCGTATTTTAAATAGCATTATATAATGTATACGAAAACGTATATGTGCATATTTATGCATGAAAAATTGTCTGACGAATGAGATTTTGACTTTGATTCTTCTTCATGTGTTTTTTTTAATCATAAACAAAGCATAAGAGCATAACATTCTAACAATTGTAATGTATATTCAGTCGATTTGGAAAAAAGAAGTTACGAAAATTACCTCGTCTGCTAAGAAACCTTTGAGCTAGAATAAGTTCATTTAAACTATTAATTTTTTAATTCTATTTCATGAACACACCTATATATCTATTCGTAACTTTCTAATAAATTAAAATTACAACTCAAACAAGAGATAAACTAATTATTTATTTCTCTGAGTCCAAAAATGAGGCCATATACGTACAAGTATATACGTACGTCACACCGACAAAAACGCAACGGTGTAACAGGGAAATCGTATTAAGAAATCTAGCTAGATATTGCATTTTTGATTCGGTCTGCAACGAACGTCGGCTACGGTGGCGGCTGCTCTGTGCCTCCTCGTGCGCGCCTAGACTCGTGAGAGGGAGAGAGCCTTGGCGGCGTCAAGCTTTCCTATTGGATTGAATTATTAAATTCAATTTTTCGAGTACTAAGGGTCGTGTAATATTAAACTGCCCCCCACCCCCGAATAGTCTTTGTGATTGCAGCCTCATCTTAGTTATATCGTCGCTGCCGCCGCCGACGTCTATGTTCTCCCTGTCGTTTTGTTACTTCTTTTTTTTTATAAATAGCCACCCGTTGCCATGGGTGTAGTATTCTAAAATGATTTTCAAGTATTTTTGCTGGTCGTGCAGTGAATGGAATTTCTGAAAGCGTGACGTCAGATGAGTTTGCGATAAATTAGCATAACTCCGTTATGGTCGACCACGTCGATCTTTAGTTCGGATCACTTATCGGTTTCCTTTTTCTGCCCGTTTGAATATGTACTATACGTACGTGCCTCGCTAAAGACTTTCATTTCTGCATAGCGATTCAAATTTATTGTAATTGAGACTCGCGAACTCTTTGATAAGCAAAATACATTTGCTTTTATCTTTTATTTTGCATTTTCAGCCTTTCACATTACTGTCAGTCTGCAAAAATTTGTTAAATTTTTACTGACCGATAGGAAATTCTCTTTGGTAATTTATTTAATGGTACAGTGAATACATTAGAATAATTTGCTGAAATTATCTCCCAGGCGAATATTCCAAATACGATATGTGAAAATTTGTTCACCATATGATACCTTTTACATGCGCTTATTATAGGAATGGTGCTTTAATAATATCATTTTCTCAAGTGCGGTATATAAGTGATACTTCTAAGTATTTCAAAACTTCTTGATATTTATGAGAAGTTATCTGTATACTGCAACAAATTAAAAAATATATTCTTTCACACGATTATCGTCATGGAAAGATACATCCGCGTCTGAAGTGGGCGAATACGCGGACAAATTGAATGAAGCCTCGAAAACCGAACTGGAAAAGAGTTGCTAACTGAGAAAGAGAAAAAAGAGAAGGAGAGAGAGAGAGAGAGTCAGAAAGAAAGGAAACAACCCGAAGAGTCTCTCACACTAGCTAGCAATGACCGAACGTAGAAACGGCCAGGTCTTAACAGACTAGTTTTCCACTCGATTTCCCGCGAGAAAAACAAAAAAAGGATTGGCTGAGATTGCAGCGGCGAGGTATAAGAGGTATACGGCCGAGCTGGTGCGCCCGTGCCCGCGTCAGGAAGATAAAGAGAGAAAAAATAAAAGTGAGGAAGAATGACGCTCGGCGAAGGACACAAAGCCCAGGCCAAAATCGAAAGAGCCCGGGGAAAAAGGCTACTTAAGGCGGCTTTCCGCTTCGTTGGCTTAAAAAATAGGTCATATTTGGGATTTTCTTTGACGCTGAATATTCGATAGATTGGCCGGAGATTTTTAGAGGGCTAAATCCTTTCTCGAGGAAATTGACGAGAATTGCCTTATAAAACTTTCGATAAACTATACGATAACGATGTATCAAAATCTGAAAAATGAAAGTTGTTACAGTTTTCTTTTTTATAATTTCATTGAAAATGATGAATAAATATTTTTTATCTGTGAATGAGTTTTTTCTTACGGGTGAAGTCAGAGATCTCATAAGAAAGACGTAAGAGTAAAACTGGAAAGAATTGAAATGAAGGCGGAGAAAAGAACGAGAGAATGAGCTGAGAGAGAGAGAGAGAGAGAGAGAGAGAGAGAGAGAGAACGAGAGAAAGGAGAAGGGTCGAATATACCGCAAGGTGAAGAGGATGATAAAGAGATACAGTTATAAGGAGAGGAGATGGAGGAGGGTAGAATCTTATTCGCGAAATGAAAAGGCACCCATGGAAGTAAAAAAAGGAGGGAAGAAAGGAAAGTCGGAGAAATTCGCATCGACACATACACGCACCCACGGCAGAAAGCGAGAAAGAGACGCACCGATCCGTATATTGAAAAGTGGAAAGAGCGAGAAAGAGAGAGAAAGAGATTCCGCGTTGCAGTGGCTTAGTCAGGAGGGTATTATATCGTATGAGAATCTATTTCTCGCTCTCTCTCTTTCTCCCCCTCACTTTCTATCCCTCTCTTTCTCTCAACCTCGCGTTCATCGGAGATCCAATAGTTCGAGAGCGAGGATGTGGAATAAAGCTCATCAAGGATTCAGCCCACAATCCGCATTCGATGAATTAAAGATGTCGCCCAGGAGTAACAAGAATGGATCTTCCGATCTCTCTCTCTCTCTCTTCTTTACCCCTTTCCTACATTCCCTCTCTCTCACTCTCTTTTTTTCTCTTCGCCGGCAGTATACGGAATATTCTCTTTCATCGGGGCGATCGCGACTCACCGGCTTTTCTCCTCATTACGAATCGGATTAACTTCGCTGCTGCTGCCGCCGCCGCCGTCGTCGTCTCGCGGCATTGCATTCCCTCTCCGGATTTCCGATGCCTCTCCGCTCGCGAGAGGAAAGAAATCAGAAGCTGAATGCATAACCCGAACGAGCGATCGTCGAGTCGCGATACCGTCGGATCCCTACACTCGCGAAGTATACGCGCTCTGAGAAAACTGCGCACGTTTTGCATGACAAGCTCGAAGTGGTGAAATAAAAATTCGCAGTATCGTCGCGCTCGCGCTTTTCTCTCCCCCTTCTTTGTTGCTCGCAAGGGATTTTTTCTTCCGCTTTTGGGTCTGGTTACTGATGTGAGAGACCGAATAATCATGTAAATTTTGAAAAGTTTCAACCGCACATGGTATCGCGTAACAGTGCTCTGAGAGATGTCTGGGATTTGATGCGTGGCAGTTGGCTTGTTGCTGAGAGTGATGGTAAACCTAAGGGATAATCGTATTCTTGAGATCAGCTAAGAGTATTCGATATGCTGTTTGTTTAGTATGATGGCGTTCAATGAGGTGTGCGTTTTTTTCCGGAAAAACATGCTGTTTGAAAAATAAATAGCGAAAAAATTGTTACACAGAAAAATGCGCCATTTGTGAATACTGTAAAAGCAATAAATGATTCAATTTAAATATTAAAATTTTAATAAATATACATGCCATATAATTTGTACTAAAAATTCTTAAATTTATAAACTTACGAAATTTCTACAAGATATTCTTATAAAAAAATCGAAACAATGCTATATTTAATTAAAGAAATTTCTTCAAAATATTTACATAATAACATTCGAAAAGTTCGAATCCGGCATTAAGAGAAATCAATTCACACAATATGATTTTTATCCCTCCATCGGAAGTCAACAAACGATCGATTAATCCCACGTAACCTCTCCCTAAGCCCTAGGAATACACGCTGCTTTTTTCTCCCTTTCTCTTTCTCTCACCCTCCACTCCCCAATTTTCAATTCAAAACAAGTCCGCGTCTCCAGCGTGAAATCGATTCTGCCCCCCCTTCTACCTTCTCTCTCGCGGCAGATAAAATTCTGTTTGCTACCGGCTCGACGCTCGCTCACTTGCGCCGGAAAACGCGTCGTTCGCGGCGCTAAATCAACGTCCAATTTTCGTGATCTCGGCCCTCCTAAATCAAAAATATCCCAGACAGCCCTGAAATTCGTCCGGATTAAACTTCCTCCTCCTTCGTCGTCGCCGTCGTTGTCGTCGTCGTCGTCTGAATGCTCGCCACGTAAGGGCAAGTCGTGCGCTGTGTTTGCGGCTGTGTACCGCGTACGTGTTCCATCGAGGGGGAAGGAGGAGAGAGAGAGAGAGAGAGAGAGAGAGAGAGGACGAAACGAGCCGAAATAGGCCGAAAGTGGGTTAACCACGAAACAAGCGCTTGGGCGGCCGCCCTGGGGCGGCTTATATACAGAGGCGCGTTCGCTTCTGTCTCTCTCTCTCTCTCTCTTTCCCTCTCTGCACTGGTCAGCGGAGCGAGTCCCAGCCGCCGTGTGCATCCTCGTTCTATCTGCGGAGAGGGTTGGAGGCGAACACAAAGTGTCAGCGGAAAATCGAGGATGGCTGCAGTGAGACGCAGTCGGCTGGAAGGGAGCGAGTCTGGACAGTAAGGCTATTTCGAGGGATGGATGAACGTGGTTTGATTTGAGAGAGGGAGACGGTAAATTACGATGGAAAAGTGAAAAGAAATTTTCCGAGAGAAATGTCAGATAGACATGTTAAAGTCGATCGAGAGACTATTTTTTATTATCTATACTGACGGGTGTACTGTTTTAGAAATACATGACTTTTACCAGAATTAGAAATCCACTTAATTCCAACACTTGACTTCATGAATATACTATCGGTTCAATTATACAAACCATTTACAATGATAACATACGTTTATAAATTTAAATAATATTCCAATACATCGAATACCTTTCCTTTAACCATCAAAATTTCAACGAGATAACTAGAAGTCCACGATAATCCCTTTAACTACATCGAGAGCCAGGGCGAAACACTACTCCTTGCAAATATACGCAAGAATCCGAGCGCTCGATTAAAAGGCAGACAGCCGTCTGCATTATAGAACCTCCCTCCAACTCTCTTTCCAGCCGAACGACCTACCTCTACACCAGCGCAGCACTGCTATACACCACCACTACCATTACTAACGCGTAGCACAGAAGTAAAAGCACCGGCCGGCACGGCGGTCTATAAAAGGTGGCGGGCAGCGCACATAGGCTGGATTTGTACCTGCGCGCTGGCTACGGTGCCATCATTAGAGCGAGCGAGACGGGCCATAGCTGCAATGCGGGCGTCCATGCGCAGCCGGCCCTGTGCCATTGCCCTCTCCCTCTCTCTCTCTCTCTTCTTTCTACCACCGCTGCTACTACTACTACTACTACCGCCAATCCCCCCGAGGTACCCCGTTCATCGACTATACATGCAGCAGTGCTCGCGCGATACACGCGCTGGCACGAGGCCAGGTAGGCTTCGGGGGTCCTGTCACACCATCCCCCTCGCGATGTACGGTTACCAAGGGGGTGGGAGGTGGTACTGGCGGGGTGGTGGCCCTATCCGACTGACTACTTTGCACGTTTTTCCGAGACGTAGAATTCAATTGCCTGGTGAGGTCGAGTGCAGGGGGGTTTATTGATTCGACTTATTTTGTGGTGCGGCTGGGTTCTTTGTGGTGAAACAGAGAGAGAGAGAGAGAGGTGAGGATTTCGAGCTGACCAAGGTTCGTGAGAGAGGTGGGTGTGTATGAGGAGTGAGAGAGAAACGAGAGGACGTTGAACTTGTGCGGTTGTTTCGAAATTAGATTTTCAATATCATGGTTGGGTGTAGGGTTACAGGTTATTGTCGTCGTTGCGTGGAAAATATATTTGTTTCGGGTTAAAGGACGAGACGGAGCAAATGTATAACATGTAGAAAAAGGTAGGGAAACAAAATATTTGGAACTACACTGTAAGAAAACTTTCATATATATAGATATACAATGTGTAAATTTGGAAACTCAAAATGTAAACACAGTATATTGATATATATTACTGGTTTAAACAAATAAATAAATAAATATGAAAGTTTTCTAACAGTTTAAATAGAACAGATGAAATGATTTTAAAAAAGTCAAATAATTATTATTAATTTTTAGATTTAATTATTTACAGTTAAAGGTAATTTACCTAAAAAGCCACGATTAATGTTGTATTGAAATCAACAGTATAAACTACTCGCGCTTTAGACATAACTTTTTGAAATAGTATTTACATACTAAATACAAACTACGCTTTCCAAAAATGAAAACATGCTCGTTTGCTTGCACACTGGGAGGTCAAAAAAACGAGCCAACAAACCTAAGCTGCACTTCCATATCACTCTCGCTCCCCATCCAGCGCAACACTGTCTCGAATACACGGGCAGCGACGACGTATATCTCCTCGCTCTCTCGGCTCGCGCCATCGTCATTTTAACGCGAAAACGGCACTTTAACGAAGTGAGAACTAAGAAAAACGTTACTCTCTCCGTGCGCGTATATACTTGCTCTCCAGTTATAAAGAGGGGTAGAATTGCAAAGCGACGCTGCAACGACAGACACGAGAGCGCGGGGCCTCTAAGTTTGTAACTCCGGTTAACGGCTCGCGTAAAAGCTCCTATTTTTTCCCTTTGCAATGCTGTCGCGACATCGTCGAAATAGACGCTGAGGCATGCGAGCAGGAGCAATTCGACAACAACGACGACGACGACGACGACGCGCAAGTGCACACGTGTACACGCGCGGTGAGGATCTTCGATGCGTATACGACGCTGACGCATAATTTATATTTATTCTATCGTGAGTGTGTGTGTACGCGGGAACATGGTAGGTAGTTAGCGTTAACCTTATGAAAGTTAAATTTACTTGTTTGCGATCGTCTACTTCTATGTGTGTACGCGAAAGTTTGCCAAGCGGTGGAATGTAAACTTATGTGCTGAGTTTTGCTTGGGAAATACATTCGAGGGATATTAAAACAAGAATCCATAGAATTGATTTTATATCTACGTTTGTGTTTATTTATTTACAAACTTGTGCTATGAAATTTCTTTGCTCGATCTTTATCTTAAGAAAGTTAGATCAAAACTGAAAATTGTTATTTTAACATTAAATTTTGTAGGATGATTAATTGATAAAAAAAAGTCTTTAGAGATTCGTTTGAAAGCAAAAACAGTTAATAGAATACACGCAGATAAAATGACTATTCTGACTCTGACGAAAACCTACACTTATCCCCAATTTTCACGCGTTCAATTGTCCCCAGCAAATCCTCTACTCACTATCCACTTCGAACAGCCTCCGTCACACACAAGCCACTTACGTAACCTGAAAAAAAATCTTAAGCGCGAAATTGCCCCCCATCACGGATCTCTATCCAGCCGCCATTACCATAAACAACGTTCTCCCTAACGTTCATTATCTCGCATACTCTCTCTCTCTCCCCCTCCCTCTCTCGTAACAAACATTCACGAAAGCTGGCGCTACCTATACACCGCTTCTCCGCAGCTATATCTACCTCCGTCGCCTCCGGAACGGCCTCCGCGCGCGCCTAACCGTATAGATATTGGTCATTAATATTACAGCCCCGTCGCCTGCGTCGTGTGTCCTCCCTTTCCCCGTTCCCCTTATATAGTCTCTCCTCAGCTCTCACTTCCCCCAAAATCGTAACTCCGCGTTTATGCAAACGATGCTTTAGAGGGCCGTGGGATAAGTAATCCTGGTAGATCCGCATCGCGCAAAAAAAAGGCCGAGCGAGGCACGCAGCCAAGAAGAGGAAGAAAGAGGAAGAGGTCTGCCTAGAGAGGTGCTCGGGCGGATAAAGAAGCAGAGCCCTACTCTTCCCGAAAGCAGAAGAAGGCGAAGAAGGAGGCGAAGACCATTCGTTTCAATGAACGGTCGCCTCTAGAATGGAAGAGAGAGAGAGAGAGAGAGAGAGAGAGTGAGAGGGTGAGCCACGTTGCTGCTCTCCTCTCACTCGATTCCCGCGTGCGCGCACCCTCCCGAGAGAATCCTGCGCGCGTGGAATGGGATAGAATAGAGACGAGGCGCGGAGAGTATATAGGACTTTATATGCGAACTCGGTTGCTGAATAGAAAAACACTCGAGAGCGGCCGCGCTCTGTTGAGTTCTCTATCTCGTCTCCCTCTCTCTCTCTCTCTTTCTCTCTCTTCTCACGAGGAAGGCGCTTTTTTGCGTCGGCGCGTACATATACACAGAGCTTGCCTCGTCCGCTCTCTATCCTCTCTTTCCTCATTCCATGGAAAAGATCTCATTTGAATGAAACCCATAGACTCGACGAGCGAGAGTCCGGGGTTCAATATGTTTGGGGCGGGCTTGAAAATCTAGGTTTCAAACTCGAAAGACGCGAAATGTAGAGAGAGAGAGAAAGGGCTATGTTACCGTCTCACGTGTATGTGTGTTCGAGGAGGATGAAGAGGGATGTGGAGGGCGCTTCGCTTTCGTTACGGTTTTGTGTATACACGTATCTCTCGGGATCTAGTTCTTGTCGGACAAATTCAAATTGTTGCGGCGATCTTCGGTATTTTTCGGCGGATTCGTCGAGTGTGCACACAAGAGGATCCTTTCGACAGCTTGAAAATATTGTTTCTTTTTATTTCCCGAGGTTGCATTCGAACGAATGTATTTTTGTAATACATATGTTGGTTTTGACTAAATATACATATTCGCCTTTCCTTTCATATTAGTTTTTGATGCTGAACTTGAATTTCTCGAGAACCACTTATAAAGTACCCAATATTATGCGAACTACATTTTATTATAATAATGAAAATCTTCTCAAACATATCACTGATTATTACATGTGATAATATTCCAATTTGATATCATGTATAAAAATAACAAAAAATTAAAAATTTATTTAAAAATATTTTGAGTACAATAAAAATACTTTTTTTCAATAATCAACACTTTTCTCACTGTAAATAAATAATTATTAAACAAGATACTTTCTATCACAATTTTAATTATATACTTTTAAAACAACACATTCTACAAGATTTTATTCCATCACCGCCGCAGCAAATCTCTGGAAATGTAAAATCAATAGCAATCTTCTTGCAGACGCAAACAAAGTGCTCCATTTAAATCAAAATCCGACACTTCAATTAAGAGCGCGGGCGAGCGCTCATGGGGTGCTACCTCCGCGCAAGCGCGATTAAAATTCCGAAATCCTCCTTCGATCCATCAAATTCTCAATAACAGCCCTTACTACCTCCACTTTAACCAAAACGAAAACGATCTATACTCTTTCTCCTCCTTCTCCTAAAAAGCTTCGAGCGTAAAAAAGAGTCGCGCCGTACTAACTAAGCGAACATAGCTACGTGCCGAAAAAAAGCTGGAGTGGGCATCCTGCAACTCTCTCTCTCTCTTTCTCAGCGACGTGAGAAACGGCTGTCAACCGGTGACTTTATCGACTCGCATGGCTGGCACCTCGGCGAACAAACACCGTTGTAAGTACGGGGTAAGTCGAGCGAAGGAGGAGAGGGAGGGGTGGGGAGGGGGAGGAGAAACTAATTCCTTCCGAGGACGAGAAAGTCGCTCGAGTCCTCACACGCGAGGCAAACATTAATAAACGCTCGCTCGCGCCACGGAAGTAGCTTCCGTACTTTAAGCGCTGGCACGAATTGCCGCCAAGCAGCGGGGGGCGAATTTTTGCTCCCTTCCCCTTCTCTGCGCCGGCAGAACATTTCTTACCCTCGCGCATACATGCATGCATACGCGTATATATATATATATATATATATATATATATATATATATATACATTCCTCGGCTGCGTGCACACGAAAATTTGCGCGCACTGTACCTGGGTATACGCGTCTGGATTTTCATTTCCCCTGTCGCGCGAGTATCGTCTGTGCCAGGAGAAGAGAGAAAGAGAGAGAAACAGAGGATCAGCAACTTGCGCGTATTATAACGCAATCGCGTGGCTTTATCTTGATAGTATCGCAGGTGCGCGTGTTCGCGTGACACGCGCGTCCTGCTAATAAAATAATTACTCACATGCCGGCTCGGTTATTTATGCGCATAAGTGGTCATGTCGGTGCGGGGGTGCTATGGAAAGAGAGAGAATTGCTCCGCACGGAAGGGTAAACGGAGAGAGAGTTTTCGCGCCCTGCAGGTGCGACGCGTGCGGCCAATGCTTATAAACTTTCGGGGCCGCTGGAATGCCGAAGCTCGCGCTCGCGATGCTTATCCTGGTAATTTAGATAACCTCGGCGTGCTTTGAATGTTACGGTAGGGGACATGTGACGGTGGTGGGAGTTTTGTTTTTTTGTTTGGTTTGCTTTGGCATGTGGTTTGGCGTTCGGGATCTTATCGGCTGATATTGGACAAATGAAAAATGGTAATAGTTGGGGAAAATTTTGTAAGTTGGACGTCATTATAGAGGTGTTGAGGGAATCAGCGATCTTAATTATTCAGTTACAATTACGTTAAGGAAATTAATACCAAGGACCTTTCCTGGTAATTGCATAATTTTGTACTGATTCGTATTCATCAGATTATAGTTTACACCTTTGTATTTTCATTATCGATCAAATTATCTAATTATTCGATACGAAAGCCTGTAATTATGTTGAATATTGAATTATTCAAAGAATTACGGTGCTATGTTTAACGTCGAAAAGTAACGATTAAAGTACCCATTTGTTATCGAAAAATTGTAATTTCATTGGGAAATAAATTTCTATAAATTTCACTCATAATATATTTATAGAAGTCTTACATTTTAGCAGGGCCAACTCCAATAAATATTACGACAATTGGATTGAATCGTAAAATGTGACGTTATCCAGCAAAACGATTGTAATTTTTAATTTTACACCCCTGGGGCTTAAATTAAATTTACGGTTTCGGTATGTAAAACATTTTAGACCGCACAAGTACTTCTTTCTCCTCCTTTAAAAGTAAGTCCTACTGGACGAAGAACAATTAAGGAAATGACACTCGTAAATTCCAGCGTGGAACGTTTTAAAAGAATCCGGGAAACGACGAAATTGCTTCCATCAATCCGCACCCAAAACAAATTAAAGAACCATCGGGAATGGTCGACTAAGAATCTCTTCCTAATGTCCGTTTGAAATATTTTTTCCTTCTTTCAGTCAACTTACATGAACAATTAAATTGACGTGTGAATACTCCAATGATTCTAGAAATTTTCATTTTAAACGACTCATTCAGTTCCATTAAATCTTAAATTACACATATATGTATGATTACTAGAGTAACTACGTGATTTAAAAGATAAATAAAATAAATATCATTATTGTAATTATATCCTCTGCACATTCACTTGAAAGCGTACGCATCGAAATGCAAAGCGCAAACGGCAACGCGCGTTTTAAATAAATCTTACGCACTTGCAATCAAAATAGTAATTCCGCTAATGTTTGAGCGCGGGCGCGCGTCAACGTTATGAAAACTTTATGTCTCGCACGCGCGGGTACATGCGTTTCGAAACCGCGCGCCCGTAATGGAAATGCGGCTAACCTAATCAGTAAAAGTGGGTAATTACTTTCGCGCACTGGCGCGTGTACGCGCGGGAAAGATCAAATGTTTAGTGCGCAGAAGAAGCGCGGCGTGCGGCAGTGTAGAGCCGCGACCGCAAATATTTGGTTAGAATAAATTTGACGCGTGACTTTAACGTAAGTATGTATTCATAAAATCTCGTCATGGCAATTAATTTTATGATTCGTTTATCTCTCGTTTTTACACGCGGCAATATCTGATTTTGCAAGTGAATTGTGTTTATTAATTAATTGTTAGCGTTGTTAGCCTCATTAACGATGCGTAAGCTAAATTGAAGGTAGCGCCGGTTGTTAAAGGGGTGGGAGGAGGAGGCGTTACATCAATTGTTCAGAACGTTCATCAATACGGATTAGACAATGATTGATTGAAAATTCCATTAATTCGTGAGTACCGTTCCATGTCAACACTAATAGCGGCTATATATTGAAATGACCCAGTAATAATTTTTAATCATTTTCGCTGTAAAACAAAGATGTTTCGTCCCGTAATCAAACAGCGCTTATCATGACGCAGGAAATATTAATCAAGATAATTAAAAAACATGCTATCAATAATATGTTCTTCATGACGATTTAATTTTTCATACAAATCACACTTGCATTCGCTCTAAGTAGTAAAAGTCTATGCTATCAAATCATTTTATTTTTTCTAATATTAACACGAACATATCTTTCCCACTAATAACGCGCAGAGACACAAATTCCACAGCTAATTTAGTCCTAATTCTTCCCACCCACTCTCTTTCTCCCTCTCCGGTATTTAAATGCCCCCATTGCAGTTAAACACCCTCGGTAAACAAACGTAATGCAGCCTCCCCCGCAGCTTACACACGGGATATCTAGGTAAAAATTAGTCTCGCCCGAGAGCTTCGCGAACTTGTGGGGGCGATTTGGAAGCGAGAGAAGGGACAGTAGCGTCCGGGTCGTTTGGGCGGTTGGTCTGCTTTTTTGCCTTCGGTCGAGGGCAGATACGTAGCTCTACGGTTTATCGAGCCTCTCTCTCTCTCTCTCGTTCTCTCTCACGGCTGGGGAAAGTAAGTACCGAGGCGAAAGGCGTGTGCAAGAGAGGGGCGGCACTTGGGCCTTTAGAGCCTCCCCACGTGTGCGCGCGCGCTCACTAGCTCGCTGGATAAAACAGCGTATAATTAGATAGGGTGTAAGACATATTTGGACCTCGGCCACCTTGGCCACTTGCCAGGTTTAGTCCCCTTCCACTCTTCTGCCGAAAAGTCGACGCGAGAGAGAGAGAGAGAGAGTATGCACCGGGTTTCCTCTGGAGATAGAGGGATATAAAGTAGGAGCGATAGGTGGAAGACAATTCGCATCTGTTACGCTACGTTGCGTACCACTGACTGCAAAACAGACCGGGGGTAAGAGAGTTGTCGCACGTAGAGAGGTGGGCGCTAGACAAAGAGAGACACAGCTCGACGACTACATTATCGCATTTTAGTCGCTGAAATCTGCGAGAAGGGAAGTTGCTTCGCCGATAAGCTGTCTTTGTTGGGCTAATGGTGCTGCGGATATATTTATGTATTAGTTGTTTTTTCTTAACGTTATACGGGCTGTACAGAAATTGTAATAGGAACGATTCATAAACTGTTCTTAAGTATGTTTTTTATCATAACATTGCAGTAAAATCTTTTGCAAACGTACTTTTTCTGTCAATAGTTTTGAAAGAATTGATTGAATTTTATCAAACTGTGAGATTTTCAAATCAAATGAAAAAAATTAACACTTTTTCTTGGTCGTTTTTTTTTTAAAAAGTTTCATCTAATTGGGCCGTTTTTAAGGAGTCGTTTTAAATTTTTCGCAAGATATCACATTGACGATAACGCGACTTCGTGATAAAGTGGGGGGTACACTTCCGTCTAGTTAAATGGATTTTTGGAAATTTTTCAATAAAGACTTTTTCAGTTTGCCATCGCGTGTGTGTGAGGCCTCGCGCTCGCGTTCACGACGTGATACAGATGAGTCCAATTATCTCCGACCCGCGCTCCACTGGCGAAAAATCAAACTTTTAATTCAGTCTTAAACAGAGCTCAGGCTCTCTCACTCGCTCTGCAATTACGAAAGTTTTGGTAATTGGAAGAGAGGCGAATATGTATAGACCGCGTGGTGGTAGGGGTTAGGGAGGAGGATGAAGGGGAAAGTAGCTCCGACGCGTGGGTGAGGAGCGGCTGGAGGAGGAGAAGAAGAGTGCACTCAGTTCGCAGTACTGCGTTCATATTTTTGGATTTTTTTTTATTGTATCCGAAAAAGGAAACCAGTTGCACTTCTTAGTGTCTAGACGACTATGTCCAATAGTTCAGGATAGAGTATATAGACATGTAATAGAGAGTTAGAGCAGCACAAAGGGAAGGAAAATCCGAGATCGCAAATAAACTTAACAAAGCAGGTAATATGTATCATATATATGTCGATTAGAATTATTATTGGTACGTTGAAACGAACGTAGAAATACTTTGATCTTAGAGACACCATATTTTAGTTTTGGTTACTTAGATCATAAAAGATAAGGTTATAATATATATATATATATGATTTAATCTTCTAGTAAACTTGATATAGTAATATGAGCTTGTAAAAGTATTGTATACGCAAAGATTTTCCAATTATTCACATAAAGTTTCAAAATACGAAGAAAAACAATATACATCTATACAGCTTGACAGATAGTTAATTTTTTCTATGCGTACATTACTGCAAAGTACACTTTATAACAGCGGTTCATAATGCGATGTCTCGAATATGACGATGTGAAAAATCTTTCGTTACTAAGGCGGTTGTACCTGAGATTATTGAGAACTGTAACTTAGGAAATTCGAGTGCAAGCAATAAAACCGTTTAAACGAAGAACATTTATGCAATATGTACGTTAATTGGTATTTACTCAGAATAGCACTTATAAAAACTTCTCTTAATAGATGCATGAAAAAAACCTTTCCCAAGGATCGCGCACAAAGAACCTTTACTGAGTATACAGAAGAATTTTTTATATAAACATAGTAGTGGGATATAACCGGAACAGGGGCAATTGGAATATGATATCTAGAAAATGAAAATTGTTTATTAAAAGAATTCGGTCGCTATAGAGAGGATTAAGAATTTAGGAATTATTGAATTACTTTAAAGAAAAGGGTGCGGGGGAATGGTGTAGATAAAAGGGTCAGCTAATTCAATTTTTGCAAATCCGCAGTTTCGCTTTTTTCGCGGCGCTGGCGAAATTCGAAATTGCTATCAAAATATACAGCTTAATGGAAGAACCCAAGTTTCAAGGAAAATTAAAAAAGATTTGGTATATTAAGGAAAATTGTTAGTAATTGAGTCTCAAATTGAGTGAGCTTTCAGTTTTCATTTTTTTTTTTAACGTAAAATTTTTATTTACAGAATAACTGCATGTTTTCAATATTAAAGATGCAAAGATATGAACTACTTTGTTTACGTAAACTCCATCACATCCTATTTTATCCAAGAAAATCAATTTCATTAAAAATTTTACGATGAATTGTAAAAGATCTGCCATCCGACTAATAGAAAGTGATCCGGAAATTCGCGGACAACAGTAATCAGCGTGTAGCGTCACACAAGCAGCATATGCGCGCTAAATAGACCTCTTAGCGTAACTTTTTGAATTGTAACCCTCTCGAAACTCGAAGAGGGATCTCTCTCTCTCTTTTCATAAAAGTTTACCTTTTCCTTCCTCTCGCTCGCTCGTCGTTAGTGTGCCAATAACAAACAACCCGACGGACGCGAAGTCGTGAATAAAAAATGAAAAAGCGAACGAACGAACGTAGAGAGAGAGTGAATGAGATAAAGAGAAGTACTCGCGAGAGAGTGTCGGGTAACTCACTCACTCTCTCTCTCTCTCTCTCTCTCTCTCCCCTATATACGCGATCGCGGATAAAAGTTTTTCCCGGGGCGGCGGCGGTATGCTGCTGCCGCGCGATCGCGAGTTTACAGCGCGCACTTAAAGCGTCGACGCGCGCCATCGAAGGAGAGCGCTGGGTATAGAGTATATAGCGGCATAGCGGCAGCGGCAGCAGAGAGAAACGGAAACAATTAATAGACCAGCACGCTAACGACTCCGGAGTTTGATTCCTCCATAAATTCCGGGCCCCCTCGTTCCGCGCACTTTTACGGTCAATTCTCGTGAGTTACGACGAACGACTACTCGCGTGTGTAGAAGTGGGAGAGGGAGGAGAGCTACGTTTGTTTCTCTCTATATACCTAGCCAGCGAGCGAACGCTTTCTCAATATTGTGACTTTTCATTTTGCAAGATGTCGCGAGCGATAAAAGTAAATCTCGGTGCTGTAAGTGCGCGATTCTTGATTTTTCGGCGCTGTATATATAAGAAATAAACGTGAAAGAGCCTTGAAAGTTTTGCGATCGACTCGGAAAATTTTGAAAGATCATCTAGTTTGGGTGATGCAATTTTTCGTACGGCGACTGTGTATGTGTGCGTATATTTTATGGGTAACATTGCCAGATGATCAATAGTAAAAGTTTAGTTTGTGATTTATTATATAGACTACACCATGCTTTTTTGCTCTTTTCGATAACTTTTATGTATATATATTTTTAAGTTTTGAAAAGATTTGTATCGATGTAAAATAAGCTAAAAAGGCACAATATGCTACGTCTCCGTTTTATGCTATAATACACGTGGGTGTACAAAAGTTTTATAAGTTTTTAAGAAGTTCAAAAGATTTCTAGATTTTTCTCTTTTAAGCAAACACCATCATAACATAACTTTGAAATACATCACATTATTGTCAAAGTTTCATCATACCACAACAAAATAACATACAAGCGTAAATAACATGTACTTCAACAACAGGAAACAATAATTAACATTGAAACGACGATTTCTGTTACAGAGAGTTTGAGGGAGTACTTCACCAAGTACGGCGACATCACAGAGGTCATGGTCATGAAAGATCCGACTACGCGACGATCAAGGTAAGTCCTTGACATGTTTAATGATTGTAATTAGGAGGCGAGCGGCGGCGGCGGCTCAGAGCGGCCGCCTTGTCGTGTATATATATAGTCTTGCTCACTCGCCCTGTCGGCGCGAGCAGCTCCGCTTGAAAAACGAGGCGTGCCCCGCAATATCAACACTTCGCCCCCGTTCTTAATTAAGGCGATGATGGCGTTGCGTACAAATAATGTACTCTCTCCGGCCGAATTAATACCCCGGATTATTGCCGAGTTAACAATGCCCGAGAAGAGCGTTTCCTTTGAAATGCGTGTAATACTCGTGTATTAAAGGGTAATTTATCTGTGATTGGGGCAATTTTATTTTACGGTTTTACGAATATTTTCTGCGAATTATAACAATGTTCTATACGTATAACATAACACTCAGTAGAGCAGTAAAACATACCAATAATAGACAGAAACTCACTGTGAATTTACGATGATTTATATATCATAGTTAATTATAGAGATGTCAGTCTGTGCTAATTATAATATAGTTTAATTTTATCTTTCGTACAATTTAAATATTTCAACAAAAAGACGCGACATCTATATCGACAGGCAACTATATAATTCGTGAAATTATAAATTTATACAGTATAGGCTACTGTAAGCTGATCCATTTTCCTGTGGTGCGCGTGATACGCTCGTTCTCCATGCGTCTCTGCATTATAATAATCCTGCGGCTAAATTAACTATCGCATGAAGAGAAGTGGCTGCTGGTGCTCGTATTGCCGATATCATGGCTACACGTCGCGAGGGGGGACGTGATTTCGGATTTGTATATGGTACCACTTTCCGCGGGTGCACGAAACGATGCTATATATATATATATATATATATATATACAGCGTGAGTAGCGTAGAGTCGTTTTCGTCATTGGTCCATTAATATCGGACGAGCGCCACTGGGCGAATAATGACAATTATTACCCGACGGTCTTAATTTCCACGAATTACTGGACGATGTTGTAACAGGCTCGTGTATGCGTATACACACGTTAGTGCTTGCCGTAATCGTTGGTAAAGTAAACGTTCTGTAGAATATATGGATGTACCTCAATCATAGCGATACGTGCGGCTTACGGAATTGGGACATAATTTAAGATTTTGTATATTTTGTGGACATAAGTAGACGAATAAGCTATACACGTTACGTTGATTAAAAAGATAAAATACTTGTGTTATTAAGTGGCATTGGGTTCGGATTAATGTATATAAAATGTTTAAATAATTCGCATTACAAAATAAGTTGTTAATGAATTACTGACGTACATAATGTACAATCATTTTATAAACTTTTTTTCAAATAAATCTTGATTAACGAGAAAAGAAAATTATCAAGCATTTTCGGGAAAATCCAAATAATATATCCAACCTATTTTCCACCACAAAAAAAGAGAAATAAAAAAATAACAAAAAAAAGTGTAAAATGTCAATTAAAGCCCCGACCTCTAAGTCTCATTAATCCTGGGCAATTATTTCCTCCATTTTCGAAAATCCCCGGGAAATAATTCAGCGCCAAATTAAAAGTCGCTCCATTATTCATCGGGGCCGGCGGCCGAACACCTCGGTTTGGCATCGCTCGCGAAAAGCGCTTTATATCCGGCGGGCAGGAGGTAGGGGATGAGGTACGGCGAAACTGCCCATGCAGTTGCCGCAGCAGCAGCAGTAGCGCACCGATGCTGCCCGTTCATTTTTTAAGCGTCGAACCGCAACGGTGATACGTCCAAAACATCGCGAGAAAAATGCTATTTCGAGAGAGAGAGAGAGAGAGAGAGCGCACACACGCGTGGGGACGACCCGCATGAGAATTGGCAGCCAGTGTGCACGGGAATTCGAGCGCCCTTTGTCTGCATGTGTGTGTATGTCAGCGATCTTTTTTTTTCCTCTATGTCTTTTTTTCTTCTCGTATAAATGATGTTCGATCCGAAAAAAAACGTTCGGGAAAAGATGATTGACGCGAGAAGGTTACGCGAGCGATCGCGATGGTAGCTGTACGAAGACGTGTGTGTGTGTGTGTGTGTGTGTCTGTCTCTAAAAATATTAACGTCGAGTCACTCTGTAAATAGCGTAGGTACAGCATTTTTTCATGCTTGGCAGAAGAGAGAGGGAAAGAGCGTTTCTCTCGTGCGCTCCTGAGATTCTTTTCTCGGGTACTCGACCTCTTTGCCGCCCGTGCACGCGCGCGCGACTGTTTTCTTAGCTATTTCGTAATGTGTTGCTCGTTAGAAAAGCTGTCAAAATTCTCGGGTCGTCAACGAAATATTTTCAGGAAAATGAGATTTTTATAGTCGGCGGGCTAATAAACGCTTATTTATACACGTGAAACACTGAATTCTGCGGGGCTTCTTCCTTAAATTAACCGCGTTTACGAAAATGTGTCGTTAAAAAGCAATAATGACAATGCTGTATCATACAAATATAATTAATATAGCAGAAAAATGAATGAGCGATCTCTATTGTTTAACGCCGTATTTTATCTCACTCTTCTAGACTGCAATAAACCACTATAATAACAACCACCTCGTATTCCCTACGAAACATCGCTAAACCTCATAGAAGCCGAAAACTTGAGCCTGGTAGAACATCATCTCACTTCTGTTCCTCGTAATCGGCGTTTAAAACTTCCTCACAAAGAACGAGGGCAGAAAGGAGAAAAAAAAGATCCGCGTCTTGCAACTTCCTCCCTCACTCCTTGGCGTCGAATCTCTCCTCCTTCATCTTTAATCCAGCCGCCCGGCATCTCGACTCTCGTGCCGGTGTTCTCCCTCTCTCTCTCTCTCTCAAAAGTTGCCGGACGAGCACAAAGCGAAACATAAGACAACTTACTTCTGTCCTGAAGTTATGAAGCAGCAGCGACGTCGGGCGACGGCGCAGCAACAGCCGCGCTCATTCACACCCGCTTATTAAGCGGAAATAAAGCCCATGCCACCAAAATCTTCCATTGTGCCTATACACATCTGTCTCTCTCTCTCTCTCTCTCCAACAATTAGGAGTTTCGCGCTCTCTCTCTCTCTCTCTACGCGTCCTCCCCCGCCTCTCACTCTTCAAGGTATGAGTGCTGCGGGGGCGCTTCGCGCTCTATATCCTTCGACATTATTCAGGCTTCCGACGCTAATTGAAATTCGAAACTTGCGATTCGTGCCAGCGGAGTGCTTAGGATGCCTCGACGCGCCGACCGACCGGCTTGGCTGGTGTGGAATCGGCGCGAAATCGTTCCGAGAGCGATGCGACTGCTGCTGCTGCCGTTGTTATGCGGCGCCCCGCTCGAGAGAATGCTTTTTACGATGTGAACGCCGTTGTAGCGGCGAGAGCTGCTCAGAGGGGATTAGGGTGTTAAAGTTACGGCCGACTTTCTCTTGACTATTGGTATCTCAGGAATTGCTTTGTACTGGCGCGGGTGTTGAAATTTATGTTTTTCGCTTGATTTATATTTATTTTGTAGATGATGAATAATAATGTCTGATATTTGGTTGTAAAATTTTTATAAAAAGTTATGTAGTACCGTTACATCGTCATGATTCACTTCATTATTCACCATAACAGTCATAGATTTTTTAGATATTTCTATACATAATTCTATATACATACTCGAACATTTATAAATATCAAGCATTTATCGAATCGGTGAAGAAGACGGTCAGTGAAACATCAACTTTAAAAAATTCACCAGTGCTCCAAATTCCCATCTCCAACCTCACATGAAAAAAATCACGCTCAAAATTCATTTCTCTCTCCTCATGTCGACAATCAGTTTCCAAGTCGCACACTCGCATGAGCGCGGCAATCATTAAATATTGCCGACACGCGGAAAAGGCGCGAACGCTCGCACGTACACGTGTCGAATAAATCGTTCCGTATACACACGGACACACACATACATTTACTATAAATACACCTGCGCGCATGCGCTTACCTACCGCGCATAAATTAACTGCTCACGCGTGCGCGTGCGCTTCCAATTACTCACGCCATCGTCTCTTTGAATTCACCTTATACCCTCGACTCGCCGTCTTTCTTTTTCCTCTCCTCGCATTATGTACATATATATATATACACACGTGCACACGCATGTATGCATTCCGGCGCGTGCGACATTAATTACAATTGCACGCGCAGTGAAAATACCCCCGAGAGAGAGAGAGAGAGAGAACGAGGACCGCCATCTCTGCCCAATCCCTTTCATGAAAGATCGAAAGTACCGCTCGTGTGTGTGTGAGAGAGAGAATAGGGTGGAGGCAGGTACTTAGAGCGCGCGTTGCGGCGCCGGCAACCTGTCATTATTTTATTACCGTAATTACCGTTTGCAGGTGTACGATGTATACGTGTGTGTATGTGTACGTGCAGCGCGCAAATGCGACGTCGGAGCTCGCAGAACACGTGAGTGGTCGTTCGATCGCGCGCGACGCGTCTTTGCGTTTCTGATTTATTTCTTTTTCCATCCGACTACGCTACGCTTGTGAAGTCGTTGCTTTCGCAACGAGTTACTTGATAGATGTTATATTCGTATGGGAACTCGTGATGCCTTAATTGTGATATTGTTATATTAATTTATTAATAATAAAATAAATGATTAATGTATGGAAAATTAATGAACCCAAACTTTTTATATTTTTTATACAATGTCATTTTTATATTATAAAAAAAAAATAATAAAATTTTTCAATAATTTAATAACACTTTAACCAATTACAAATTCATTTCGTCGCCATACGTGCCTAGATTTTAATATTTTATCGGAAATTTAATAAATTATGAAAGAAATGTTATTAGGTCGATGGATAATTCTTTTTATAAAACCAATAAAATATTCAACGCACATTACGTTTAATTTGGCTGAGAGGCCGATTGTTTTACATAAAATGCACAATTTATAAAAAAAATAATATTTCTGATAATAAATCAATAATACAAACCACTATAAACGTCATACTTTTAGTTTATTTAGAAAACCAAAATTACAAAAATATGATCTACGTACCATTTCCTCATATCTTTATAACAAAACACCTTATCACATTATCAAGAAAATCAGAGGCCTATATAATTTTTCATTTCCCCAATACCATCTGACCTATCCCTTTTCTTCGCGCTCGATTACCCTCTCACAAAGCGAAACGCAACAAACCTAACCGTCATCGGTCAAAGGCTGCCCTCCTCTCGCTCCTCTTCAAACAAACACGTCGCTGAAAGGACGACACAACGCGCGTGAAAGGGTCTCTCTATACGGTTACGGATAAAGGACACGCGCTAGAAGATAACGTGGCGGCGTCTCAACCCTTTCGCGTGCGCCGGTCGCACGATAGATGAATCGAGAAAACGCGCTCACCGTTCGAGTTGTACCGCTCGTTCCTCATATTATCCCGCAAAAGGGTGACTCTGTGGGTCGTGAATTAATGGTTGGCACATGGGGGCGACCCTTTCTCCATGTATGTATATTTATACATGCTTGATCTATGAGTTGTGTGTGCGTGGGCGGTGCGAAACTATATATACGATACGGGAGAGAGATTCACGCACGGATCTTAAAATTGGCCCTTTGCATGCGTGCGTTAGGACGATAAGATCGATATTGAGTTGGGGCTATAATGCTGGCGTGTTATTCTCGCGCCAGCCGCGCGGCGTTTCAACAAGTTTCTGCGGCCGCAGGATTGTTTCGGTGGGGGGATTTATGGTTGTGGCTTGAAATTGAAATTTTACTACGCAGCTCGGCTCTACCGGTAATATGGCGCCCTCTACTTCTCTTGCGCGTTTCGGACTTTTCCTATATGTGTATGAAAATAGGGAATTGAATGAAATATGAATGCGATACATCTGATGTATGAGCTACGTTGCGAGTTTTATTTGCTTGGGAATTGAATTTGATGTGGGTGCGTGAAATTTTGTCGACGAGATTAATTAAAAATCAAAAGATTCGTTTGTTATGTATTTTTACGATGTGTAAGAAATATAATTCAATAATAATATGAAATGATGGTACGTTATTATATCCATAATTAGAACTTCCTCTCTACGTCAATTCAGAAAGTTGCCGTAGCACGGCTTTGAAAAAAAAGTAAATCAGGCTTCATTTATTTCAAGTATTTCATTCGTTAGAGCGCTTGTTCGTAGACGAGCGAGTGGACTTGTTGAAGAATCCCTATAACGATAACAAGACAAAGTTAGTTACATTCGTTAAGGTACTCTCCATTATTGACAGTTTCATTTCCCCTGGCGAACTTATCAAGAAAAATACACGACCACCACCAGCTAGCTACTTTCTTCGCGTTGCGCTCGAGCTCACTGCTTTCTAGTGGAAAAAAGAGCCGACGTCTAATGAACAAACTATCCCGAGAGTCTGGTCGAGGTCGTGGCTAACTAATCACAATTACGGAGAAGTGATGCGAGTGCTATGTCGTGGTATAGACGTATTTCGCTGAGAAATAAAACAGATTCTTAGAAAATTTGCATGGCGAGTTGTATTGGGCTATTTAATTTATTGCGATCAGCCCTGTTATGCGTTAAATTAATTAATTTACTTGTTAATTGACGGCTTATAATTTTTATATGAGACTAATTTATTTTACGAAATCTCTTTGTTTACGATACCGTTTTAGAAATGAAAGGAATTGTTGATTATTTGAAAGATTTTATGGGAGAAGCATTTTCTTTAATTGCTGTCTCGTATTTTCTATTTAAATTTAAACTTCTAAGCCAGAAACAAACATTCCAACACCGATCACGTATACAAAAAAGAAAAACGACGATTTAATTGTCAAGCGCTCCATGAATAAGTAATGGACTTCGAAAGTGATTTTCCGGTAAATTTAAAGACCAGTAGAGGGAGGAAAAGAGAGCGAGATTAGAAAAAAAGAAAATTCAAGCCGATAATTCCGGTAGCGACGTGCAATCCGTTAATTCGATCGTAAATTATAGTTAGCGGAAAATTTAGTTGGAATTCGTCGAGCAATAATTACCAAAGACTTCACGCCCGCGTCTCGGACCAGACGCGGTACGTTAGAGGGAGAGGGGGGTAGAGCAAAAAGAGAAGGATAGGAGGAGGGAAGAACAGCGGCATCGCTCGAGAGAAAGGCAGAGAAGACAGAAGGAACGAGATAAGGTGAAGAACAAGGATGCGAACTAGACCAACGGCGGGTGCGAGTGCAGCTTTAGTCCTGAGAAGTGGAATTTATTGGACGATAAGCTTCATGCAACGTCGGGGATCGCTGCCGTTGTTCTTTATCGATGGGCGCTCGCAAAATTGACGGCTTAAACGGAATATAATTGTGGGTAGGAGAAGTTATTAATCCATAAATTCCTGAATAATATTCTGTGGAATGTGGTTGTCTCAGTAACCGCGGGGATATGTCATGTACAGGAATACTTTATTATTGGTTATTAAATGTATTATAATTAATAGTTATTTATAACAATTTATTTAATGTGCAAGAAGCTTGAGAAAAGTGATTTTAAATATTTTTCGTCTGTTTGTAACAGAGAATAAATTTTTAAGAAGCATATATTGTTTTCGTCATTTTAAAATGATAATAAATAATAATAAAATATTACAAGAATAAATTCTAAAGTTATAAATTTCTCAAAGCTTATTAAAATTTCAAAGAATTCAATGAATTTTCAATTGCATAGGTTTTTAAAAAGAAAAAAGATTTATTCTCTCGTATAATAGTGGTGTCGCGTAAGTTGCAGGGAATTGCGATAGATGTCGCTACTTCCTTGAAATTCAAAATTTCTAGCTTACTACAATTTTCCCAGAAAACTAGATATGAATGACTCCGAAAGAGATTTTTTCCCATCAAACCGAACAATAAATTGATTTTTTAGTAGATTTCAATCGATCTAAACAATACTTTTTCTACCCTTTCTAACTCACAAAACACCTCTGAGACTTTCAAACATTGCATTATACACATCTACGTGATCGTCACATCCAAACCCACCCAAATCAATACACACCTTGCATACCTTTAGTCGTACACCCCGCACGTTTACCTGGCCTAAAAATCTTTACCAACTACTCTACCACCCACACTACACCTACATCCACTCCCACACACCCCCACCGACAAAGCACTCGCGCGCGTCCGCGTCGCCACACGCCGCGCTGGTAGGGGGGGGGGGGGGTTGAGTAATTTATCAGGCCGAGTGAAAGGCGCGTTCGTCAGCAAGCAGTAGCAGCGAACGCTACGAGCTCACGAGATGTACCGTGACCGCTGGCCTAGGGACGTTACCGCACACGTACGTCGCCGTCAGCGAGCAGCCGCGTGTGTGCGGCTACCACCGCCGCCACCGCGCGCATCCTTATCAGCTCTCCAGGGGGGCCCACGATGCCGTATATATATATACGTATGTGTGTTGGTAGGTAGGTGGGTGGACGGGGGTGTTGAGGAGAAGGAGGAGGTGGAGCTGGGTAAGCTCCGCTACGGCCAATTTCCAGGAATTGCCGAGCTCACCGAGCGGATTTGGAGCGAGGAGGTATAGAGCGTGTGTGTTGTATAGGTGTGGTGCTGATGGTGGTGGATGATGCTTAGAAATGGAAATGTTTCGGGTGGTGGAGGAGAGTTTTTTTGTGTATATTAGATGAATTCTATTGAATGTGAATGGTTAAGTGGATTAAGGATTAGAGATCTGTTTTGAAAATTAATGTAGGTGGTGTTATTTAAGTAGTAACAGGCGTAACCAAACAGACTATAGTCGTTATAAGTTAGCATCTTCTAATTAGACGAAGGGTTAAACACTTACAGTTGATCATAAATGATAAACGCGGAAACATAATTACTCCGTAGCGTACATAATATTATATATATGCGAACGCAGACAGCGCGAAAGATTTACACACCTCGATGTCAAAATGATCAGTGTTTCTGAATTACCGAGCTCTGTACACCACATCCTATATATGCCATTCTTTACCAGCCCCGCTAACTTAATTAATAACAAACGATTTCTCATTTAACGCTTCATGGACGAGCAGCGCAACATAGCAGTACACACCTTGCTGTAGATACAATCTCTCGCTGCACTTCAACACCTATATCCTCTATCCTCGAAACAAAAAATCCCCTTTAAAAAAATAAACGAGACAGCCGCGCTAGAGTTACTATACGGTTTGCTTTCGTAACGAACTCACCAGCAAAAATCACCCCGCGTGTGCGCACCTACATAGGTATACTCATACACATACGCTATACTATTGCGCGCGCGCGTGTTCCGCACGCGATTTCCGCGTTAAGTTTGCCGACGAGCCCCCCCGCGGAGAGAGCACAGCACGAGCTCGCGCCTCTCCGCCCTTATTTATTCTTCGATTAACCGCGTACCGGCTGTGCGTCGGGCACATATAACCACCCGGCGCGCCGCCGTGTTACGGTTTTCAAGTCAAGCGAGAGAGAGAGAGAGAGAGAGAGAGAGAGTTGGAAGCTCGCGTACCCGCGTCGATAAAACGTACGAGCGCAATTAAGCAGCGAGGTGTACTCGAGGCGGAAATATTCCGGGTAAATATAGAGGAGTACTGTTCTGGTGGTATAGCGGGGGAATTTTGCGAGAGTCGATTTGGTGGTTTTGGTTATCATTCGTTGGGGATTTTAATGGTGATGATAATTTGATAATCATATAGTAAGGTTTGATTTTATTGTAAAATGTTGACAATGTTTGATGATTTTTGTACGAGAGATTTTGAGTTGCAAAAACTGAAATATCAAAATATCGGTACATATAGTTGAAAATGCGATTTAGTTTTGACACAAGTTTTGTGTTGTAGGGTAGTGGTCCTATGGTGTGGTAGTGGTTTACATGACATAAATTAAATATTCTAACCTTAAAAATTATGATAAACTATTAGTAAAAGCACCAAAATGTTGATTTATACCACAAAAAACACTGTTTGATAACTTTAATTATAGATGGTTAAAAACACACACTAATACGGACATTTCGTCTGCTTAAAGGCACACTAACCGGGCCTTCTACCCTAGTAGCATTTCGTGTAATCGCACACAGAACAGAAGATTTTCAACTATGTACAATAAATCAATCCGTTGAATCATAGATAAAACGCATTTATTCAAATCATCTCTTGTAGATATACCAGCTCGATAAGTAAGTAACAAAACATCTCAACTCCACGATCACCATTACGATAATTGAATATTCAAGCAATCTTCGCGCCCTCAACCACATATAGCGCCGTATAAAAATATCTCGACAGCGCATTAAGATAAAATCCTGCGGGTAATTGAATCCAGCACGCGCGCTCTCGACGTATATATATACACATACTCGTCCTCTCCCCGGTAATCTAGTCTGCGAAAATCACGTACGTACTCCGTTGCTCTACAAGGATATCGAAAATTCTCGCTCGCTCGTCGCAGCCTATTTACGAGTCCGATAATCGTGTGAAACTCCTCGCTTTATCCCCGGGGAAATAGTAAACCTCCTCCCCCACCACCTCGTTTCACCCGCGTTTGCCGTGCCGAAGCAGCTTAAGTCGATTATCGTCGCGCGCTTCTGATGCGCTCGCTCGCTCGCTAGCTGGGATATATTTCGTTAGCGTTCGGGGTGCAATTACGAAGCGGGCCGACGTTGACTTTCGAGTGCAACGTACGCTGAGCGCAAGCGTGTGAGATTTAATGACGCGTGCGACATACTAGCTCGTAAACGTAAGTGAGAGAAGGAGTTTGAGTGCGCGAGATGGGGAGAAGTGTGCGCGGGATTATATAGTGTAGTTGGCCCGCCCGCGTGTTTTGCCGCGAGGGGCTATCTTTCTTACGAGACTTTCTCTCTTTCTCTCTTCTGTGGCTGTTGTGCGCGACGACGGTTAGTTTCGGGGCGAAATTTCGGTAGGATGGTTAGTCATGAAGTGGTCGTTCGTAGACAACTAATTAGAAGGACAGAGTGTCGCCAAGAATTTTTTTTTTCGTTAGTGTAAAAATAATAGTGTTTTTTTTTGTTAATGCTTTTATTTTATATTTATATTTTGAAATTAATAATAAGAATTCTGTTTTAAATATTAATGGTTTTATCAAGACATTTCCATTTTCTTTAAAGAAAATACGTACCTAGTACGCTAAAGGTTAAAACGCTGTAATACATGAAGATAAATTTTTTTTTTTACAAATATATCTTATAACGAACTATAAATAAGATTTAATTATTTCTGATCATTCCTAGAATTTTTTCTCTTATCCACAAAAAATGAAAAAAAGCACTGCAAAGCAACATAATTTTGAACTGCAAATAAATTTTATGTTGCTACATGTTACCTTCGGTAGCGACAGAATACATATTCACTTCAATTTCATATTCCTTTCATAACATAACTTGCGCATCTCCATTTCTTTTCTATCATCAAAAAAATCACTGCATTTGCCAATACTCGCACAACGCGCGCAGAAAAACATAAAAGCAGGAGAATAAAAATAAAAAATATATAATACTCAACCGATCGCAATACTTCCTCCTCCTCCTTCTTCCCTCCAGCCGTAATAGTCCTCCTGGCTTTTCTCGCGGGATTACCTTCACTCTCTCTCTCTCTCTTTCTCTCCTTCCACGATAAACCCCCCCCCCCTCCTCTTCCAGCCTTCAGCCTACACCTTCACTTCCACTTATCTCCGAGAGAAAAAGCAAGAAGTCACGCGACAGACACTCCAGCCACGCGGACGGCTGATCTATATACGCGCGCGGCTGTCAATCCTGCCTCGCGAATTTTATGGACAGCGCGCGCACGCCCGCGGCTCCTTTAACGGCCTCACTGGCGGCAGCAGCAGCAGCTTTTACGATACGGCCCTGTAATGCGTTGGCATTACACGCTACACCGTTAAAGCGGCCTTATGCCTCGCGCGTGCGGAGGCGAGCTTTATTCCCCGGGAATAGGCGTAAACGTCACGCGCTAGAGTGTATAGAGGTGAACGGCGATCTCGGGGGCGCGGAATTGATCGATATAAATGCCGTTAGCCGCTGGGGAGACTGGGAGAGAAGGAGAATGAGCGTCTCAATTTCACGTGCTGAGACGTTGATCTGTTCATTGGATGTGCGGCGTGTGGTGGGTGTATTTGTGATAGGTGTGGAATATGGGTTACTTGTCACTTTATTATACAGTATTATAATTATGTCGTTCTGTGCGGTGATTTATTAAAGAAAGTGCTTTCTACTTTATACATGTGTTTAATGAGATTACATTCAAATAAAATTTAAAATGTTCTATTAATTTATTTTAATTTTCTCGTCGAGGGCTAATCGATCCATACATTTTAAGTTATGGTTTGATCAAATATTGCCCAGACAAAATATTTCATTTTTTAATCTCCTAATGACGATAACATAATAATGCTTTTGACGCTCAATTATTAACGTGGCAGCCAAATCGAGCATAATTAACGGGACTATTTTCATTAATGAATTACTCATTGTTTTTTAATGCTCGGAATAAATTTGTCATAAAGTCGTGGCGAAGCGTAAATTCCCTGGCGGTTCGAAATCACGATCTTCTCTCGGAGCCTCGGCGTCGGTGAACATTCAAAAGCAATAGAATGAGCGACATTTGGCAAGCGTGCACACACACACACAGTTCGCGAAACAAAGTAGGAATAATCAAATTAGCGTGACTGCACATTTCTATTTGTTTCTTCTCGATGACAGGGTGTGTACGTACATACTCGAGCCAAAATACATTCGAGCCGCAGTACGTCACAATCTCATGCCCATTAAATCCAATAAATGATTGTATTTAACTGAAACGAGCCACGCGTACATATACGCCATGAAATTAATATCATCGTTGGTCGCGTGTATGTATATATGCGTATAATTTCGTGGATTTTATTAAGCGATAAACGTCGAAATGGGTTATGGCCTGTAGAGAGGGAGAGGGAGTCCAATAAGTTCACCGCGGGTGAATTGGAAGAAGTGTCATTTTCACTTGACGTAATTAGCCGGGTGCCTCGGCAAATGGGATTTTCGGTGGAAATAGATTTGACTAAAATAACTGTCATTTTCAGTCGATATCCGATATACCGATTGAGAGTAAGTTTATTCATTATCCAAATTAATATGAAGCTACCTCGAATTAACGTGTCATTTGGAAGATAATTAATTGCATTTAAATGTTTGTCAAAGTCATTTTGAATATCACATTGACACAAGTTTGATCATATCTACTGTAATTTTTTTTATAATTCCTATAAATATTTGTACATACAACACTTTATACAGCTTTAAAAGCATCACCTAGTCATTTCTAACCCAATCTGGTTTCTAATATAAAACCTACTTTTTTCATTTTTCACTCAAACTTTACACTTTTTTTATATATACGAATATCTATTTTCGACATCGTTCCTCAGCAAATCAAGCACAAATTTTCTATAAGCGCCTCATCCGCGTGACCGCGATTCTTACCGGCTTCTCTAGCAGATATCAATTCTCTCCGCTTACCCCAAAAATAGCCAGTCGGTCGCGCGCGTGCGCGCGTCCCTATAAATATCAGGCCGTGTGCGTCGCAGTCTGCAAAAATTCCGGCGAAGGTCTTGGCACGCGCGACATCTGACAAAACATTTTCGAAAATCGCGCGCTTTCCGCGAGTAAATCACGCGCTAGCTGGGAATTTAATGAGCGTGTCGTGAGCGCAAGCTCTGTATAAATACGCACGGTACACACGACAAAAAAGGGTGCGTGCGCGTGGAAGGTGGCGTCCGCTCCCTTGGGGGAGACAGACAGACAGACAGACAGAGAGATAGTTTTCGTGCGTATGAGTACTTAAGAAAGCTAAACGTTTTATTGGCCGCGCTTGATGATTCTTGTAATAACATTGCTTTATCATGGAGAATCGCTGAGAGTGCGCACACGTCTGCCTGGGATATATATGGTATATAGAGTTCGCGGAGGATATTAATGAGGTGGCGAAAGAGTTGCGTGGTGGCGCGCGTTATGATTTCCTCATGTGTTTTGACATCTATGGTGTGTCAGGGTTATTTAGATGGCTGATTGGAGATATAAACTAGATTTATCGAGTGTGTCGATATAAATGTTTGTATCTATGTACATGATTTGTCTTGTAATATATAAGATATATTATAGTGACTAAAATTATACAGATTAGTACTGATTTATATATCCGTATAATTTACGACTTGATAATATCTGATAATGTTACAGGTATAATTTGAATATAAATTGATTGAATAACAAAACAATGAATTAATACAAAATATCGTCGTGAAAAGCGTATCATTACAAACATTTCTTCCAATAAACATAGAGACAACTTTAATATCATATTACTCTGCATGAAACTATAGACTCGAAATATTTTCACAAAATTCGACTGACAGTCATTCTGCAATACCTGACCGTATACCTACAACCAACATTTTATCAACCACAACGCACACCAGCACTCCCTACGCCTATATGCCCGCAATATTCCGTAAAAACTCCAGCAAATCCCCCGGCCTATTAATAACGTCGGTCTAAAGCTACTAGTCCGAGCGCTTATCGGAGCCTAATTAATTCTCTCCACCTACCGCCACGCACGTAAAAATCCCCGAAACACCCTTTCCGCGCGATAAAGTGGCAAAACCCATAGCTCTCGCACATATACACACACACACACGTGCACGCACGAGCGTGCACATATATAACGAACGATCTTTTCATCCTCAGCCGATAAATCCCGGCCTTGTAAAATTCGCACGCGCTAGCGAGAGAGAGAGAGCGCCAATGCCATATGCACTGTTGGCCGCAGCTCGATTTACGGGGATTTCGCGGAGATACTCCCCGGTGCTATAAATCTCGCGGGTTCTCGCTGAAAATTAGTTGTGCACGCGTTCAAGCTCGCGAGCGAGCGAGCGAGAGAGAGTGAGCGGCTTAACATTTTAATTACGGCGCGCGCGCGTAACCCGGATTCGGACGTGCGGATGGAAGAAGGGGGTTGAGGGACAGACATGACAAGCCCACTCGGTCTCTCTGTTCTCGGGAGCGCAGCAGAGTTTTTACGAGGTCGGAGTGCGTGTCTATTTTTGCATTTGGCGAAAATGCACGAGAAGTTGCTTTTTCAGCTGGCTTGGCCGTTATTAATTTTGGGAAAATTAATTTTCTCCGGATTTCCCGTCGTTTCGTGTTTTTTCTCCGCACTGGAAGCGCACGTACGTATACGACAGTTTCGCGTAGCTTTGAAGTGCGTTGTCAACGCTAGCTTATCATACGCAGCTTTATCGCATAAAACTCGTTTGTAGGTATAAACAACGATAGCTTTTTTACGAAGTACATGTCACATAACCAACAGCAATAAAAACAAGATCACTGAATTTGAAGCTATTATTCATTGAAAATACTATATCAATCACTACCGTGGAATTAAACAAAAACACTTCTGTCAATCTGGCCGCAAAAGCCAGTAATTGAAACTATAGGAGAAATCGTCTATCGCAACATCCGTGCACACGAAATCCCAGCAGTAGCATCGAAAAAATTACCTTTCATCACACTCTGGTCACTCAGCGCAGGCACTCGCGCGGCGGCCATGGCCAATGCAATCCAACAGATATATAACCCGGCTACAAAACAAACGCAACGAAAGTTTATAGTCCGTATAATAGGATTACCTCTTCCAATTCGCTCTTTACTATCCTCTCTCTCTCTCTCTAAGCTTGCTCTCTGCACGTCGAACACACATACACTCACCCGCGTCACGGCGAATCTCGCCCGTCGCCACGCGTCCAAAAGTTTTAATTAAAACGTAATAAATCAGACTAAAAATCTGCGCCGCCTCTCTATATATCACCGGTGTGCGCACAATAGTTTCTGAGCGCGCGACAAAGCCATGCGGGTTGGGGAAAGGAAGGGGCGTCTCTCGTAGTAAAGCAAGCCTCCATGTATGCTACCGACGAGAGAGAGAGAGAGAGAGAGAGGAAGATTGCTGCTGACCCGTCGTTAAGTTAGTTCGCGTCCGGCGCGAGTAGTTCTGCTAATTAAATGGGATGGGAGGAGGGAGGGAAGAGCGAAGAATTCGCGTTATCGTCGAGCGCCCTCGCAAGCACAGGATGCGCCGCGTCCGAATTGAGTTTACGCGACCTGAGAAATTAGTTGGTTGGTGCAGTCTGAGTATGTATGTGTGTGTATATGGGTGTGTGCGTGTGTGTATGTAGGGACGCACGTGCGCTTATATCCTTGGATAACATTGACAGCTGGGGGTGCAATGCAGAGATGCGTCAGATTCAAAGCTTAATGTTGGAAAAGACGTTATATATGATGAAAATAGAAATTCAGAAATTATTTTTTTTTGTTTATTTAAGAGAGGTTTGATTGAACATAATGAAATGTTTTAAATAGAAAATGTAGGTCAGAAAGCTGATAACAATTTTCTGTGAGTATTGTGAAATTATTTATACGCTAATGGGAGGATTTAAGCTTTCTAGGGTAATTGCGAAGATGCCTTGTGAAAACATTTCAATGATGAAACGTTCATAATTAATGACCCGGAAAATCATAGAATTGACTTTACCAAATCGTGTGAGTGTGTACTTAATGATAGCTCATTTCAAAGCATTTCAGTGACGAATGTGTGTCGCAGAGGGGTTAAATACGACCAAAAGCCGAAGAATCAGCTAATACGGATTTGCTGTCTATTCAATACGAAAAATTAAATACTTTATGTTACCGATAATTTACAAATTAATTGTAAATTACCACATCTAACTTTTCTTATAATAAATTAATTAACGAAATAAAAAGGGTAAACTGAATTTATCTAAGAAATAATAAAACTGTCATTCCCTTAATTAAACATTTAAATCCTCTTTGCATATCGTTAAAGCTTTTAGTGCAATCCAGCATTTACCGTCAAATTCATCCCGCGTCGCCTTATCATTTACCAAAAACGACCTGACTAATTTCATTTTCTATTTAAAAATAAATATCACATATCACGCGCTCATTTAGAACGATCCAAAACGCGTGACGTCGCACGCGTAAACGCACAGATAAGCGCGCGCACACGCGATTATCAGTGACATTTTCCCGAATTAAAACAGTCCCATGCCCCTTCCCCCTCCCCCTCCCCCTCCCGGCTCGCTGCGTATCTTTGCACCTAGCGAATTTGAATATATTATAATCAAAATCCAACGAGAGTTTAGCTGGCCGTGCTGTACTGAATATCGAGGGGTCGGCTGGCTCTGTTAATAATACCCTTGCTAATACGGGAGAAGCGCACGTGTATGTGTATGTGAGTGCTCTCTCTCTCGCGCGCACACGGTTATCTTTAAACGACGATAAAACAATTACGCTTCTAAATTACATGGTCATTGCTGCGGCGACTAAAGCTAGTGTTACAGCCCCTTTATCCTTTGCATTTATCGATTAGCCCCTACTGCGCTCACGCGGTCGCGAGATATGGGATACTATATATATATATACATATATATCTGCGTATGTGTGGGTACACGACCAGGACCGAACGAGCCCTCTCCAACTTTATCGACGTTAAAAGGGCAAAACTATCGTCGTCGCGGTAAATTCGCCGAGTTTACTTTGCGCTGTTAAAGTTTAACGGCTATTTATGTTAAATACACGCGGCGCATTATTATATGATGTTGGTGGGTGATTGTCGTAAAAATCAAAGTTACTTTCATGATATTTCGTTTGTTTTTGTACGTAACAGCCTTATTTCATTGTTTCGTAGAACGTGAAAATATGTTTATTTTATATAAGAATATCTCTGTGTCATGTAAAATTTTCAGTTAAAGGGGGTGTAACAATATGTAAGATCAGTATAAATTTAAATTTATAAATAATAGTATAATTATGACTCTTTTGATCGCCTTATTAAATAATTACTGTCGACTAAATACAATACTTAACGTATTATAATCAAAAAAGCCGATAAAGTTCCTGTACTATCTAGGTAACAAATCCTATTTACACGTTTGTATCCCCGCATTACCGTGTATTTATTTCACTCAGATAGAAAAAATATCATTCGAATCCGATTCAATCCCTTTGATTTCTCCCCGCACTCTCGTCGTATACACACATACACACGAGCTAAAGCCGGCCGGCGAAAAAAGGCATTATCGTAATATTTCGCGGCAGTCGCACATATACTCGCTCGGGCGATGGCTTTAATCGAAAAGCGAAACATTGACAAATACCTTCGGAAAAAGCGTCGGAAGGAAAATAAACAACGCACACCCGTTAACTCGAATTTATACGTGTGTTTATACACACAGCTCGCGCACACGTGGTGGAGAAAACTGCAAACTGTTGGAACAATTTTTCGGCAGCCGCGCGCAAAAAACTCGAAAAAAATAAAACAGTAGCGTCGTAAAAATGAATCTCCCAAGCGATTAATATCGCGATGCTCTCTTTCTCTCGAAGAGGAGGGGGTGCGAGAGAAAGAGAGGAAAACGAGAGAGGCGAGTATAGTGTGTAGCAAAGCGATGCGCAAATCGTATATCACGCTAAACGCGCGCGAACGAGGGGCGCTGGCGGTAAACTTTTGCGGAGCGTGCTACAACCCTGTCGGCTAAACAATCCGAGGTCGGCCTGGCGCGCAATCGCTCGCGACTACTACTGTACGCTTTCGCGCGCTAACTCTTTATTTTTTTTTCCTTCGTTTGTTGTTGTTGTTGCTTTTTTTTCTTTCGAGGGGGTGAGGAGAGAGAGAGAGAGAGAGAGAGAGAGAGAGAGGCACATGTACGTATGTATACGCGCGCGAACGCTTTGTGCTGAGCTACGCGCGAATATCGTAAAATGCCATTTGAAAAATTCGCAAAGTGGCGGGGGCGTCGGGCGCCAAAAAGAGACGCGTGCCCGCGTCCCGGAATTTATGGGACCTCGAACACGCGCTGGTGGCGCGGGGCAAGCTCTGGATTCCTGAAGTTTTTCGATCCTTTCTCTTTCTCTCTGCCTCTCTCTCTCTCTCTCTCTCTCGCCCCTTCCTCTTTCTCTCTCTTTTTGTCATTTTTCCGTTTGTCAGCTGCGTTATATTTATATTTGGAAGTTTTACGGCAGATAAAGTGCGGTTACGTGTTGGCGGTGGTAACGCGCACGCTGCTATGCGGTTTTTATTTTTTTCGCACCAGTGTTCGCGCTTTCTGATATTTTTTTTTCGTTCCAATGGTCTTTGGGAAGATGGGTTTGCCTATGTGTGCTATTTTTGGTTTTCGACGCTCTCGTGTTTTGCTTTTTTCGGGTTTTCTGCGTTGAGGTCAATAGTAGTAGAAAAAGGAAAATTGGTATTTTTTGAATTAGAGGGGAAAGTGAAAAATGATAACGCGTACTTAATCCTTTATAGTTAAATCGAATTGTATTTTCGTGGCGTCCATTTTAGGTATTGTTTTAAAAACTTATTGGATCAATAAAAGACCACTGCTCAATATTTTAAAGCTCCATTTGTCAATAAAACATTTTTTATAGAAAAATTATTGTTACGATCTTATGTACAAAAGATATAGTCTAATAAATTAAAATATTAAATCTACAAAAAGCCCCTAGTATAAATTCATCTATTATCTAGTAAAACTGTCTAATCAATGGCTATAATGAAATGCCTTTTCTCACATTTTCTGCCTAAAACAAAATATTCATACATTATGCATTTATTATGTTATCTTTGATGGAGGAGCATTAAACTGCATCGGATAGCTTTTCAAAATTATAAATAAATAACATTAACTAATAAATCGTTTATTGTACTCATTCTATGAATAATTCAGCAAAACTTATATTTCTCCATCTAATTCTGTCTCTCTCACTTCTTGTTATAGCAACAAGCCCACTAGCCACTTTCAGACTATAAAAACTGATCAGTTTTAATACCTTTAAAATATTCAAGAACAAGGTTGTGCTTGTCTTCGAAAAACTCATTTTATTTTTCAATCAGAAGAAAAAGAGTTTCATCGGGAGCCTGACACTGGACAAAAGAAATTCCCATTTTATGGCCAGCTCTAAAATAAATTGTCGATTGTTGGTTATAAAATGTTTTGGATTTCCACCAGAGGAGGTATATAATTAATTGACATTTTTAGTGTCACTTAAATTTTCTGAAAATTACGAAAATTCATTTCCATACAATTGCAAATTTTAATCAAGAAAGCTTCACACCTTTGTCGGCCAATACACCTCTTACATCCCTGCAATCCTCAAAACGACCCGACGAGACATCGGGCAGCCCATTTCCGCTACCCCACTTTCCCCAAAAACTGCAATTAGCAATTCCCCGCTCGGTCGGTCCAGCTCCCCGTCTCTCTCTCTCTCTCTCTCTCTCTCTATCTTTCTCTTTCTCTCACTCGCATCACCCTACTACTACTACTACACTACTGGCGCAATACCACCCTCTCTCTCTCTCCGCACATTACCATCGGCATAGCGCGTACAGAGAGTAAGAGAGAGAGAGAGAGATGGTCGACTGGCGCGCAAGAGCCAATAGGATTATCGCATCGCATCGCGCGGCCCTGTGCCATAATGAGTATCCGCATTAATGAGCAGTGGGGATGAGACCGAATGATTGGATCGGTCGCCATTCCAGCCGCCACCGCTAGCCGTATATAACATCATCGTCGGCTCTCTCTCTCTCTCTCTCTCTCGGTTAATCAGCGGAGCGCGATGTCAGAATCGCAGCTCGAGCGGGTAATCAGGTTACCCTTACCGATTCCGATTACCGACGTTAATTTGCGAATCGCAATGATGCGCGAGCTAGCGAGGCGCTGTGCAGGATGTGTATATAGTAGAGGGTCGACGCCGGCTGCTGCTGCTGTTGCGTTACACGCAGGTGGTACTATTATTTGGACCGTCGATGATGGGAGGAAGAGAGAGAGAGGAAGCGAAGTCCTCTGCTTTGATATCGCGCAAGGGGCGCGGCACCGTCCATGCGATAAGAATCGCGATTGTGGCGTTACAAGTGGGTGATTGCGGTTACCGTGGTAACTCGTGTAACTGCTACCAGTTATGCGGTACTTAGAATTGTTAATTTTGTAATGCTTGAATTTAATCGCTGCAAAATTTTGTTTTTTCAGTTTTCGGAAAAAGTCAACGAATTGTGACCTACTTTTCTATGCTTCAACATGATATACTTGCTTTTATCTATACTACTATTTTCCTAACCACGTAAAACCAATAATTAGCATTAATTTCAAAATACTTTTCTATCAGTAATCAATGATCTCGGGGGGGGGGGGAATAAGTAATGATTATTCCGCAACATATTACAACCCAAGCCACGTCCAATAATTTTTAATATCGCTCGAAAAGGCAAAACCACCACTACCACCAGCAGTAGCAACACCAAATCAATACACAGCCAGAAAGTGAAAATCTGAAAAGTCACCTTCAACTCCTGCGCACAAAAGATTAAAAGTCAAAAGCGCCATGCTCTTTCTCGCTCTCCCCACTATACATATACATTCACACACACATACAGCAAGAGCTTCCCTCCTCTCCATTCTTGTCTCTCCCTCTCTTTCTCGCTGTGCGGGCGCTCTTCGCGGTCTCTCGGCATAATAATGAGTTGTACGTGCCGCGGAATGACGGTCAAGTTGAATGGAAAAAGTCGCCCGGGCGAGGAGAGCTCGCTGGCTTGGCTGCTGTCGCCCTGGCAGGGGACGTTAATTAAAACGAAGGCGACCGATTGATTCTTCGTTCTCTCTCTCTCTCTCTCGGGCGCATAACTAAGGGCTTGATGAAAGAGAGGGAGAGAGAGAGAGAGAAAGAACCGACAATGCGCCACTGCGTGTGTACAGAAGACGACGGCAGCATCTCTTTCTCTCCCTCTCTTTCTTCCGTAACTCGCGAGAAATAATTGAAACGTCGGGCCGTTTGATTCATTTCCTGGGAGCTTTTCTTCTCATTTTATGCAAAGATCGCTGGCTGGCTGGTTGGCTGGCTCGGTGTGCAGTCGGAGATCGCGCGACAAGGCATGAGAAACGTCAAAGGCCCCCGCGGCCGGAGCTATCTGATTGGACGGGACGCCGCGGCTCTATGGGAATACACTTATCCGATTGGCTCCGGCAATTCCTTCGCGTCAGCTACTACTACCACTACTAGCTGCTGCTGCTGCTTCTACTACTACTGTTACTACTACTACTACTATTACTAACCTCCTGCTACTCCGATTCTGCCCTAGCAACTTTCATATCAGATAGGATTTGAATTTCTTTAAAATAGAGAACGCAAGCGGCGCTAAAGGCGTAGAGAGAGGAAAGAGAGAGAGAGAGAGAGAAAGTTGATGGAAGAGAGCTCGCGGAAATAAGAAAGTTTTCCGCGTGCGCTTTTGGAATTTAAGCACGCGGCATACTTTGAGCTGCTCCACGTGTGTATATGTGCACGCCGTTCTCTTTCTTTTTACTTCGCGTCCTTGTTGCATGTGCACGCGCGCGCCTTTTCCTATCTTCCTCTTTCCCCGGTATCCAGGAGAATTTTCCGCAAGAAGAATATCTTCCGCGTGTGTTTTTGCGCGAAGACGCGGGGTGCATCGATTCGATTTGCAAGAAAATTCGAAACTTTTAGATTTATATTGTCGCGATGCGAGTTCTCTCTTTCTCTCTCCCGGCTCACCTAAGACAATCTTCTTTATGATGTTTACGGGAACTCCCTCTCTCCTTTTGAATTGTCCGTGCGCACTGCAGTTTTATCCGCGTGTACGCGCACCGCCGCGGGCTGTGTCGACGAAAAAGAAGCGTGTACTCCAACTTTTGTAATGTAATGCTTGGATGATTCGATATCTATATTGGTATAGTAAAGAAACTATAAAAATACTTACTATACCAAGGAATTAATTTTATTATTCGACTGGTAAAAACTCTTATTTGATAATTGAAATCTTTGCAAATATTTCGACATTTTTCGACAAATACAATTGCTTATTATTAACCAACAACAAAACGAAAAATCAAACGCTCACCTCTCTCGAAAATTCCAGGAACTTTTTTAATATTCGAAATTTATGGATTTACCATGAGGCTATTCAAGCCGTCAACAATTTCGCGTCTGCGTACGAGTGCGAAATTCCAGGGACGCCAAGCGCGGGTAAAAATTCCCCGGTATCGGTGGAATTAGCATAATAATTTCCAGAGCTCGAGTGTTTGAATCGGGCTCGGCAGAAAGAGAGCTTCGCCCTTCTCTCCATATTCCCAAAAGGGTTCGTGCGAGGGTGCGAGGTATATCCTGAAAAGAGGCGAGAAATAAAAGTACGAGCGTGGCGGGGAAGTTAGGGGTGTGAGAGTATGTGCTCGCGTGCGGCAACAGGAAGAGAGCAGTGAGGGCGGAAATGGCAATATGAAGAGAGCGAGGGCAAATTTGTGGAAAGACACGACAGATTGATTGATTTGGTTATTATGCCGTGTGCTCGGTGAGTTTGCTCTTGTAGCAAATTCAAAAGTTTCGAGTTGAAAATAATGTTTACTCGGATACGTAACTATTTTACTGACAAAGCTGAAAATAATATAGTTACGAAAAATTAAAATAACGTGTCGCTGTTATCGTAATTGTTTATTCGTGTTTAACGAAATTACCTGCCGATAGTCGATCCAACTCACGGCTCTTTGTCTGCATATACATACGGGCATCAATAGAAAAGCCTCGCTGCCACCACAATAACCCCATACCTTTAGTCGATCCCGTTCACATATATACCCACCCTCTATCCAGTTTAATCCATCCCCTGCGTACAGAGTCAACGCTTACCCCGAGCACGCATGCATTCGCAAAGCGCAGCCGGAAAATTGAGTATACAAAATACAAGAACTCGAATGCCTCCTCTACCTCCTCCTTCTCCACATTTACCTCTCAGAAAAAGCCTCCATCGCCGTAAATTCAAACTCGCCGTAGGAAAGTCGAGTTTGCTCTGGTAGTTGTGGCACCCCCGAGGCCGCAGCCTCCGGCCGCATTTTCATTAGTCAAGATAATCCTGTTTATGCTGCCAGTGGTGCGCCCTTTTCGAGGAGCGAACCAACACGAGAGCGACGCTGAATAGTGCATGCGTCGTGATGCATCGTGAATCAAGTGCGTGCGTATGCGTGTGTGTATACATATATATATATATATATGTGTGTGTGTGTGCGAGAACGTTACGCGCGCGGCGCGCGTCGCGCCATGGTGGGGTGCGTCGGGAACAGAACGGCGAGCGCGGAGAGCCAATTGAATAGCGCGCGGGAGCTGCTCTGCATGCATATTGTACTGGACGTCGTAGGAGTAGGGATATGCTGACGGTTTGTATCTCTATCTCTCTATGCGTTTTCCAAGGAATGGGAGACGGATGATGGTTGCGGGTGCGTGGCTTAATTGTGCATAAGTTATGCAGGGTGGGTTGTCATGGTTACTTTTTTGGTGCATGGCTTTTTCGACGATAGTATAAAGGATAACGATGTATTTTGCTTTGGTACTTTTTGTAGGTGAAGATTAAGGGTTCCTTTGAAATATCGAATGTGAGAAATTCTTATGTAATAGTTTGTATGTAAAAGAATAATCTTATATTGTTTTATTTATAATGATTTTATTAATATTTTATAATTATTGATATATTAGTGAACAAATATCTATTCACTACCTACAATACACAATGTCTTTTCAATATCTATTACTGTACAAATTATTATTAATATTAAGGAATAAGTGCGTACATTTATTATTTAATTACTAGAATGAACCTCGATTTATCTAAAAGTATATTAACGCATGACTTATCTTTATTCTCCTTTAAACCTAGCCTGCTTTCCCACTTGGTCCCTTCTCGATCCTTTTAACGCAACGGTGTTTTTACAATATTTAATTCTCACTCGTGGTCTCACTAATCGCAGTCGTATTTTAATACAAATGAGGATGCGGCAACTTCGGGGAATCTGAGTAAAGAGAGGGCGAGACTTCTCGTTCTCGGCCTTTTATTTCTGAGAAATTAGATAACTTGCGTTTATTATCGTTATTATTATACGATTTTCGAATCGAATCGTTACAAGTTTATTTTATTTGAAAATATAATGTTCTCTTATACACCGCAATAGTTAGCTAAAACTATTGAATAATTCACAGGAATTATTACATAACATCTTAATTTTAAATAAATTATTGTCCGATAAAATACAGACTATTCTGGTAGAAAATTTCTAACACATAGACGCTTTCTAATTTGAGGTTTTCCCCGACCAAACCCTTAATGAGTTCTAAAACTTTAACGCTTGAAAAATGCTATACTTGCAATAAATTTCTTCTATATTATTTGCAAACAAGGGAAAGCATTATATGCACGGATGTCGACCTATAAACATTCTAATATCAAAAAAATTTTTTTTTTTTACAAAGATATGAATAACATCCTATGTTAGAGCAATATGTAACAATAGAAACATATGAAATATAGAAGTATAAATATTTTCTCTGAAAAAGCGTATATTACATACCGTGTGAAAAACTCGAAAATTATATAAAACATTTATTCCGTCTGGCTCACACGCGAAGCGACGCAAGGAGCTCGAATAATTCATAAGGATGTTGAAATTTTTCAACATAACCTTTTCCCTCTTTTCAATTTTCCCCGACCTCCTCTCTTTCTCTCTCTCTCTCTCTCTCTTCTCTCTCTTTCATCTTTCGACGACTCCTTCCACGTACTCTTCCTTTTCATTGCCCTCTCTCTCTCTCTCTCTTTCCACAGGGCAGATCCACCGACTTATCCCTCATAGAGCCGAAGCCCTTTACGAGCGGTGGAATTCACTTCTTTTTCCCTCCTTCTACCGCCCCTTACCCCAAGCTCCGACCGCCCGCCCACCTCTTCGCGAAATTCGCGAAGGAAGCGGGAGAATTCCGCTCCGCTTTGAGACGTGAATCTCGGGCTTCGATTGCTACACGGACAGAAAGGGAATGGCGATTGTTTTCGGGTGACGCTGAGAGAGAAAGAGCTAGAGAACGCCGTCGTATACTGGCACACACAGGGATCGGCCTCACGGAATTGATCGTCTTTTTTATCACAGGGCCGACGCGAGCTTTGGGATTGCATTTTATCGGACTGGCCTACAAAGTGATTCGGAAAACAGCTGACCCGACGGCTTTTCCGACGCTCGTGCTTCTCTCTGTATCTCTCTGTCGCGCACGCGCTAAACTACATTTTCGGTCTTACTGCTGACCGGTTTGCAGGGTCTTCTTCCGATTGAGATTGAGAACTATTGCTTCTCGTGTTTTATTATTTTTGTGTTGTATATATATTTGGATTGAAAAATATTTATATGTGACCAAAATATAGAGATTAAAAAAGCATTCTGATATAATGATGCGAAAGTAAGATCCAATCAAAATATGCTTCTCGTAACATGTATTTTCATTATTTATGATATTAGTGAATGTTCACTTTATTTAAAATAAATTCAAATTCATCACGTTATTATTCTGAATGTAATTATAGAAATTAAAACCTAACACCTTTTACAACGGAATTATCCACATGCTCATCCACTCATCGGCCCACAGTCAAAACTAATAACACACAACTATCACACGTATATCTCCCGTTCTCCTGTCGACTCAACCCAACCTCGCGATTCTCTCCACCTCATCACCGTCTCTAATCCCCTGACAAACAGCAATAATCCACGCCATACCCGCAACTCACCCCCCCCCCCCCCCCCGTTTGCACTGATATAACGCTCTTGCGCAAAATTACAAGCTCCCGCGCGCTCGCGGCTTTGGCGAACCGCGCACTTTTTCGCGTACCGCGCGCGTTCATTCGCGCTGAATCGTCAAGCGCCCAGGGATAATGTTGTGCAGGGGCCATTGTTCTTCCTACCGCTACTACTACTACTATACTACTGCCTGCTGCTACCGCTGCTGCTGTTGCAGGGATGCGGGCGTCATGCGCTTTCATTCTGCGCTCGTCGAGCCGAAAACCCACCGAACAATCGAAAGAGAGCAGCAGCGCGACGAGGGGAGTATGTGCGTGTATGCGTAGACGAGCGCACGCAGCAGCAGATCGATGTGCACATCGATGCGTGTATATATATAGCATCGCACGTGTTGTTGCCGTTCTTGCTGTTGTGTTGAGCTGTCGTGTTGTTGCTTATCTGACGAGGGGTGTAGATCAGCCGACGGGTGCGAATTGTTGCGTGCAGAGATTTTGTTACGCGGTATATATAGAGGCTGGGGTACACGCGTGTGAGAGAGATGATCTTTGCGCGTTTGTGCACTTGCAGAGCGGGGGATAGAAACGTGTTTATCGAAGTACTTGTGTGCGTGCGCGGTTCATGCATTTTTTTTCAACGCTCGCGTGTCGAGTTCTCGGGGATTGTATGTTGCGTGGAGTGTTGCGGAGGTTTCCTTTTTTTTGTGAAAAAACAAAACAAAACAAAACAACGAAAATCCGTGTTGAAACGCGAGCTTCAAGTGAGATCGAATTTTGACCAGTTACATATATAGTTGTTGATTACAGGAGGCGCACTTCTAACTTAAAAAAATACAAGCTTTTATTATCATAGTTGTCATTGAAAAGACAAACCTATTCAAATGAGTATATTTTTTAAACGTTGCATTTGCAATAAAACCGAAATTTCCACGTTCCAATTAAAAAACAATTAAAAATAAGTTTAATACTCTATCACAAAATTCACGAACGTTCGCCATCAATTTTCCCCTTCCTCCAAAACTCTCTAGCGCCCGAAAAAGCCGGCGAAAAACAATAACTCATCCGAGCGCTGGAGATATAGAAAACACGTCAAAACTCTCGTAGCAACAAATCGGAATTTCAAATTCTCGCGCAGAGCAGCACGCACAACTCTCTCTTTCTCTCCTTCTCTCTCCGTCGCTAATCAGTTCGCTGGTGTGTGCAACGGCCAGACCTCGTGGAGCCACGCAGTGCACGCGCGACGCGGCAAAGCCGTCGCGGGATTAAAGATGAGCGGCAGTCTACTGCTCCCCTCCGCAGTCCGTAACAAAAGATATCGGGAAAAGTTTCCAAAAGGATTTCGCGATTCCTGCCTGCCTGGGGCGACGCTCCGCTAAACAAAGTCGTCGCGGCCGTTAAACGCATTCCGAATGCATTATCCGTGCTCGTAAATCGCGGAAACAGTCGTAGATCAATAATTCCATATCTCTAACTCTCTTCCTCGGCACACGCGCTCTCGTGCAAGCTAGCGAGCTTCCTCGTTTATTTATCGCTGATGCTCGCGTTCTTCCTTTTTGTGGTTTCTCTCTCTGCCTGTCTCTCTTTTACTCGTGCATTCTTCCTTCTCTTTCTTTCGCCAGGCGTTTCTCGGCAGAGACGACGACGACGACGACGACGACCCGAGCATTCGATCACCACCACGACGCTCGCACCGGCTGGAAATTATTCCAGCTAGCTGATTTACGATTATCGCGCGTGACAGAATGTAAAAGAGAGTAGCAGCAGCAGCAGCAGCAGTAGTGGGAGAAAGAGAGCGAGCGAGGCAGTAGAGCGTTATTGCACAACCGATTCGCAAATCCTCGCCCGCCCGTGTGTGGAGGAACGTAAGCTAGAGGAGAGAAAGAGCAAGCGCGTATGAAGGGAAAACTCGGTGCGCATCCGGGCGCGCGGTTTGCTTCGCAGACGTTTTGAGGAAAGAAGGAAGATAGAGAAAGAGAGAGAAACAGGAGGGAAGGGGATAAAGGATGCTTCGTCTTCTTCAAGGAGATATCCGCGGTAGCGATTGCGATGGTGCGTTTGCTGGTGGAATTTGAAAATTCGAGATTTTCTCTGAGATATTGTGCGTTGAGAGTTCGAGATTGCTGACAGTGAGTGGAAAATTGATGGATGCTTGGATAATATTTTCTATAGTAATGTTGCATAAGTGATGTATTGGATAAAGTTTTATGATTATAGATTTGCACCGAAAACAGAGACGTTTTTAGGTATTATATTGGTAGTTTTTAACTAATTACCTTAGTTTGTAATCGGAAGCGAATAGTACTGTTTTCTATTATATATAGTTTGTCTGACCATAGACTGGACCTTTTTACTCATTTTTATTAAAATCTTCTTTTAATAAGTTCATAATATACTAATTAGATGATTAATTTAATAGTTAACTTATGATTTTCTATATATTTCAGGTTATTTAGTATTGGATTTATAATACTTAACAAGGAGCGTTAAAATTTATAATAGTAATAGTAAAAATTAATATTGAATAATTTTCAATATTCAAAATTTAAATAGTGAAATTTTCCACAAATATAAAGATATTCTTAATTGATACTGATTTATAAAACTTTTCTCAAATCAAATAAAATGTAATTTTTCAACCTCTAATAATATTAAAATACCATCTATATCATTTCTGACCTACTATTATTTATGACCTACGAATACGATAAAATATAGTGTTAAAATACTACAGAAAAACGAACTTGACATAAATTCGACCTCAAAAAATCTCTCGAGGACCGCCACCCAGTAAAAGAATGCACGAAAAAGCATTTCGAAATAAATGGAACCGAGCTTCACGGTATATAGACACGTGCTGCCATCGGACGGCAGACCGAATGAACTACTCTACACGCGCGCTCGCTTCGTTCCGCTTTTTTTGTGTCGCAAGCGCCGCCACTTGCTTCTGACGGCTTATACTTGCACCGTTGGTATATACATACACACGTATATGTATCTCCCACGCTGACGTACCGGTATATTAAAAATGGCAGGACATTTGTTATTCGTATCATGACGTGTCGTAGCTTTTTGTCATGCGTCGAAGGCAAACACGTGGCTTTCGTTATATAAATACTTATTTAATAGGATATTTTTCATATCTATGCAAATTAATTCTCTTTTTTTATTATATATTATAATTTTTTGATTATTTCATGTTGGTTATGTCGAAAGAATGTGAAAATGTGTGAGCATACGTAATATTTTTCTATATTACATATAAATCAATCGTCATTATGCAAAATATACAATATAATTGAGAAATTAATATAAGTTTTTATATTCTTTCAACTCTAACATTCGTTTTAAAATGATACTGTAAAGAAATAATATTTCCAGAACTATCGTATGCATATTCTATCTGTACCTCTATAAATTCTCATCCGCATTCTCTCAAACATCATTTCCAATTGTCGCCTCATATAACGATACATCAGCTTTAAATTTCTGTTTGTGTTTCCGTTTCGCCATTACCCGTCTCGGCCCAAAGAAAATATACCCCTCTCCTACCTTATTCGGCATCATAAAATCGTCCTTCTCCTCTCAAACTTTTATTTTTGTAACCCAGCCAATTTGAATCTTGGCCATCTCTCTGATAATTAAAAAAATGAAGTTATACCCAGTGTAGTTAGAGAGGGAGAGAGAGGGCCTTGCTTTTTGCTTCAGAGTGATGAATTTTCACGGGCGAATCCAGCTTGTAAGTGAGAGGCAAGGGGTCTACGAAAGAGAGCCGTAGTGCGAATGCTCGAGTGCCAGGAAAGTGTGGAAACAGGAAGTGTTAGCAGTAACGGCTTCGTTCTGCCCTGCCAAATCGACTGGTCGCCTTCTCGTTTCCTCTTTTCCTCTTTCGAGCTTTCTAGCGCTGCGAAACTGAGTTGTGGATGCATTTGGGGCATGTACAAGACTGATTAAATGGCTCATTCTCCGTACCCTCTATCTCTGTATGTGTTTTAGCTATCATTAATTCATAATTATGCACTCGTGCCGTCGCATAATTTTGTCTGCAGAAACGAATGTTTGGCTCCGAAAAGTACATCGGTTGAATACATTGCCATCGTAATACACACTTATAATGCTCTTTTCATGAAGTGAGCGTTGGATAACACTTTGTATTTATAGAAAACATTAAAATTTCGTAACACTTCATTCAATCTTACTATTGATTATCTTCATTACGGCTAGTTTTATTTTATCATAGTTAAAATACAACAGTATAAATAAGCCGCTATGGTCAACAAATTTTTCTACAAAACAAGCCGACATCAAATATCTTCTATCTGATGAGAAATAAATTCATATAATGCTAATTAGAACTAGAAACTTAAGAATATTTATACGCGTTATCTGGATGCAAAAACTTACGCCATCGTATTTTTCAGAAGGCCTAGTTTTTCCCAGCAGTTGCCTCTCCGTCGCTCGCAGTAACTTTTTTCGCGCGCTCAGACGCGTTTTTCTTAACGACGCGCTATGTACGCGCGACGACGCTCTGTGTATGCACCGTAAAGCAAGTCCCGTATGGTTATAAGAGGGAATTTCAGTTGAAATTGCCGAGTAAGGGGGTAACCCCCTTAGTACCTAGCATTACTATCGCCTCGCGAGTCCGAGAATCTTAGCGATAATCGCGAAGATTTAGTGGGTCTCTCTCTCTCTCTCTCCACGCTGCACTGGTGCTGCTACTGTGCACTAGTGCTTCAGTCCGGGGAGAGTTCGTCGGCGGTTATAAATTTCCTCGCAATCTTCGCGTCGGGGACGATAAAATTTATCTATGGTTTATCCACTTTGTGTGTCACATTAACGGCGCTAAAATTCGTTACCAGACGTTTACGTACGCGGCGCGTGCACTTTCGGCGTGCACACTCTCCCTCTCTCTCTCTCTCTTTCGCTCAACAAATTGCACGCGGGAATTAAAGCTGTTTACGGCGAATGGAACTAGTTTACAGTCGTTTTCGCGGCTTTTTTTAGTCGGAAGCGTGCACGCGCGCACGAGAAGAGAGCGAAGTAGAATGGCTCGAAGTTTATGCGGCATTTTAAAAAGTTATCTCGGAGGAAGATGATAATTAAACGAAACTTTCAGCGTGTTTGCCACTTGAAATATAGGACAATCCGTAATTTTGTTTGTCCTGAGAGATAATTACGAAAATCCCTCCGCGCACGCGCGCACTCGCACTTTTCCGTCAGAAAATAGTAACTCGAACATTTTTTTACATTGCCCCAGCAGTATTTAGATCAAGATTTAACCTTTTATACCGGAATTTATTGTTAGAATTTAAATGAAAACCATTTGTGTTATTTACTACAGTACTCTACAAATTTACTACTCCGAGATTAACATTTTCCTTTTATTTTTCTTTGTTTCAGGTAAGTTACGTTCCTCCGCACAATCGTACGAGCTTAATCTATTTCCATAAAAGCGAACACGTAAGTATAATATCATTCACGATGAATCATTGATAAACCTCCCTCACACATAACCGAAAGATTTTTCACTTACTCGCAAGTCATCATTCGACGGGCTAAATCCCAATCTTTCGCCATTTCCCAAAGTGCCCCTCATACACCCGATTCAACCCATGAAAGTAATTAGATAGAACCATCAAGCCCCATTATCGATCCACCTCAACTCTCATCCCCCCTATCGTCGACATTAGCTCGTCTTGGACCTTTTAACGTCCACCCTATGCGACACAATCCATCGTTCTCTCTCTCTCTCTCTCTTTCGAAAAAATCTCTACTCTCTATCCATACATCCCTGGCGATCCTCTTCTCCTTAAAACAGCCGAGAGTAAGATAGAGAGACACTCTTTCATCGTCCTTCCTCGAGTCAAATTGAAATCGAAAAACGATAATTGCGGCGTGAGGCGAGCGCGTAATGGCCAGCCTTTTAAATACAAGAAGCCCCAGCGACGTCGCCGTCGTTGCGCTGCCACTGCTACCTACACTAGCGAGTAATGTAAACCGAGCGAGTGACGGACGGCGGATGGCGCTTGGCTTTCGCCGCCGCGCGCGCGCGGAAGGACGACGCACAATGGGCCGTCGGCCGCTTTGCGGGAAGGTAGCTTCCGTGCTGCCGGAGAGCCAAAGGGAGGAGAGAAGGGGCGAAGAAGAAGAAGAGGCGGCAAATGGATCTCTCTTCTCCATTCTACCTCCTACTCCCCTCCCTTCGTTCTACGCCACCGCGCTACTCGCGGACCGGAAATGAACGAAATGGCCGCTAAGCGAAAAGGGGTTCCTTTCTTTGATCGAGCTCTGGTTGTGGTGGTGTAGAGTTGAAGGAGGGGTGAAAGAGTGGCGAGAAGATACGGTGATGGGGTGAGGCGCGTCGATGTGTGGTTTTTTTGCGTCGTTTGTCGATGTATTTTTGAAATGTTTTTTTATTGTTTGAATGATGCAAAGGTCAAAGTTGTTCAATGAACAATAGTGAGTACAGAAAATTAATATACGGCTGATTTACCAGATAAACTTTTATTTTTGATGTTGAAATATGTATTTGAAAAATTATTAAGGATTAATTCATTTTACATTCATTTTAAGATTTTTAATACTAAAGTATGTCAAGTATTTTATAACTACATTTTCACCGGCTCAATGTAAGAAGCTATATTAAAGTTCATTAACTTGAAAACGGAAAGAAGTTTCATCTTAAAAAAGGTAACTCGTAACAGTTTTACAAACGATAATTCACATGAAAATCTAAAGAATCAAATTCGTTTACAAATGTTTCATTTGAGTGAAATTTTTTCTTTACTTAAACTTTGTTGAAAAACAATAAAAATCAACATTTTCACGCTTTTCAGCGCAGAAGACGACCTCAACAAGCCACCTCATAACTCTTTTCCTTCGCCTTCTCTCCAGCGCACACTAGTCGACGGGCCCCTTTGACATTACACACAACGTTTCATTTTATTCCTCGAAATTTCACCTCAAAGCTCCTCGGTTCTTAAAGGCGAGATCCATCCGACCATTTCTCTCTCTCTCTCTCTCAACGCTCAACCAACCATCCCACTGGAGAGAAACCTCCTCACCCCATTCCCTTCTCTCTCTCTCTATCCGTCGCCATCGCGACGACGCGCGGGCGCGCAATATCACGCGAAACCCTTGCGCTCGCACAGACACACACACATACATACACAGAGGGCCAGTACGCGCTTACCTCTTAGCTCCCGCGTGCGCACGGGCTGATCCATATGTAACGCGAATGAATATTCAACCCCTAACCGAGCCCTCGAAAACCGACCTTCCGCCTTCCCCCTATTCTACCTTATACCGATGCGACAGCCTCACTTTTGCTCAGCCGCTGAGATCTCTGCCGGAGTACTAGACGGCAACGCCGACAACGACGACGACTTGAGTGCACTGATAACGTTGAGATGGCGGCGGCTGCTGCTGGTGTGCGCTTTTTGCTGCGAGTATCGTGTGAGAGAGAGAGAGAGAGAGAGGCTAAGCTGGTCGCGGAAGGAGGCTGTTTCGTTGAATGGTGTAGTACGGTAAGGTCTGCGGAGCAGTGTTTTTGGAACGGCGAGACTCGGCAAGCGCGAGCGAGATGATGTTCGGAATTACGGAAACGTGGCTTTGCATAGCTTTGTACCGGCCCGCTGGAGGTTTGTTTTTGCATGCTATGGGGTTGGGAGGGTCGGCGCGAAATGTCTTTGTGGAAAGAGGGAGACAAAAATTGTGTAATAGATGTAGTCGGGTGGTTGTAAGAAGTAAAAGTTGTGTCTGCGTACAAAAAGACGTTGAGATAATCTAGTTTTTATTATTCTTAACTAATTTAGTTGTTTATAAGTATTTATTCGGAGATATTTATAGAAAAGAACATTTTAGGTATACGCAAAGAATTTTTTTTATATATAAATTGAACTTTGAAACGTTAATTAATGTATCAAAATAATATTATATTTTTACATGTAGATAATAATGATAGAAAACGCAGTGAGGAAAAAACATTCGTGTAATGGCAGTAGCTGTAGCACCTCATTCATAGATATGCAAAGCTAAGCGCCATATTTCAGTATAAATTATTGACATTCCGCGAGTGGCGCGCGATACGCGGGAAAATTAACATCGCTTTGCGATAAGTTACGATTCCGAGTGAACGTTCGATGTCGGCTACTAATAGCTCTTATACTAATGTGTTTACCAGTTGCCGAGCTTCGAAAATCGAGTTCATGCTCTCTCTCTCCCTCTCACTCGTTCTTGCGTTCGCGCACTTTCTCCCTCGCTCTGCACTCACGTACACACTCATACACTTTCCTCTCGCCCGCTTTCTCGATAATCCTTTTTCTTGCATGTTCGACAAGCGAGAAAATATTCCGCGAATAATCGCGATCTACTGCATCGGGCAGTAACGCTCGGCGTATCTAATGATCCGTAAAAATGTCAAGTACTTTGGCCCCGCATGCGCGCTTGTGCGTCCGCGCTCACTCGCCCTCCCCAGAAAACTTTTCCAATTTTATTTCAACTTGTTGAGAAATCCAAAAAGTTTCGGAAGCCCAATGTACAAAATTATTTCACGTAAGAATTTGCCGCTGAAATACGTTACGGCTCTTGGACTTGTTCGAGCGTGGCGTCAGATCAGGACTTTTCGATATTTAAAATACTAATTTTACATATATGATTGCTTTATGAGCAACAGGGTTATACGCGTGTAAAAATCTACTCTCGTTTTTCATCTCCGTCATAAATTTCACTGATTATCGTGGTTGTATTTTTGCAAATAATCTACACTTCAGTACCATCGAATTTTTATCAATGAAAAATTGAATTTTCTAACTAAATTTCATGTATCGTCGAAAAATAATTAACAACTTAAATTTCTTAAAACATCTTTTTATACCCTATATGTTTACTCTCCACGCTTAATCACTCAGCACGCACAATAAACTCATCAGAAAGCCAAACCCGACCCTCGGCGAGCCGACAAAAAGCCGAAAAGCCGAGCAAAAAGCAGACAACGGGCGCGTATCTTATTTCCGGGACACCATTAAAGTTCATCGTCGCTTAGCGTACATCTCGTACGCCCCGCGCACTTCTCTGTTCTACGCATCTAGTCGGAGCTTTAGCTATATCCGGCCAGTGGTCGTCCCCGCGTAGTCACGAGAAAGACAGAGGACGCGAACGGGTGAAAAACGATACAGTACCTCTCTCACTCTCTCTCTCTCTCCTACTCTCCCCGGAGCAGAATCGCACAGTCCGGTTCGTTACGAAAATGTCTTTTGTGGTGAAACCGTGGGAGAAAGGGAGACAGAGAGAAAGGATATAGAATAGAGCCAGACGCGCGCGCGCGCGGTCGGATTAGGGCTCGAGGTATTCGCGGTATGCAGGATCTGGTTTCCTTTGTCCGAATTTTTGTGTCCATTTACCCGCGCTTACTCTCCTCTCCCCCTCTTGCTTCCGTGCCTCACTGTATATACGTATACACACGGCCTTTCTGTCACAACTTTTCATTTCGCGAGGCCACCCCGCAATCGCTATTTCTCTCTTTCTCTCCCTCTCGGCTAGGAAGTCGGAAAATGCCTTTGTTTTCGCAATGGCGCGTCGGTGAACGCGATTCCGACAAGCGTTTTCTCACTCTCTGTCGCCTACACCGCGATGTAATGCTACTGCCGACTTGGCCACGCGGAGTGCCGGTAGTTTATGTTACGCTTTTGAGCCTTTATTAATTATGAGGGGTTACGAGCCACGCGGACGCAGTGTTCTTTGTGTCTCGATTCTGCTCGAGGAAAACTGCCCCTCTTTTTCGATGTCGGTGGCGAAGGTTCTTTCTTGCTTTTCGCAGGTGTATTTATGATTTTCAGAGGATTACGCGAATTCCTGTAAAATGATTAAGTAATTTAAAAGAATGGAATACGGAATAAAATGTATTGCAAAAATCTACGAAAGAAATAAAATATAAAAGAAAATCAGCATTTCTAGTAGAAGAGTCTCGTTTAGTCAGCCACAATTTTACCGTTATAGATGAAGACGTAGACCTCAATTTTAGCATGAATACTTATATTCTCGTAAAGTTTTACCCGCAACGACGACGAAAAACACGATATTTTAAAATCGCTGTTTGCATATTGATCGCAGGAAAACATTTCCACCCACCGTGCCTCTCTATTTCACCCTCAAACTTATCGAGCGCCGTGGAATTAGTGGAATGAGAAAAAAAAAGGAGGAAAATTTCATACTCATATCGAGTTTATGTGCCTTGACGTGATTTTCAACGTGACACGACGGAATCGACGAGGAAAAATTTCGCCTTCTCCCCCGAGGGGAAGTAAAAAAGGAGCGAAGAGGGTGGCGCGAGCAAGCAAGCGCGCGCAACAACATCGCGAGCGGCGATTGAATTTCTCAGTCCCCCAAGGCGGTCTGATGACAAAGAGGGCTATAATGAAACACTCGGCAAGTTCTGCCTCGCCGACTCGTAAGCCATTAGCCCTGACACTTTCACCTTTCTCTCTGCTGCTCTACCATCGGCCCTGTATAGTTTTACCTTTATACGTTGTATAGTATGATGAATATCTTCCTTTGCAAGACAAGCTTTTTATATACGATTCATCTTTTACTGGTAATTTGTTTGTGACAGCTATGTTATCATAAAACCTTCTTTTTTATGCTTATATATATACAAAAATAACGAATAAGTATAAATTTCACTCTGAGATGCTACATGTAGACGCATAACTTCCGGATAGTTGTATTTGTAATAATCCATTTAATAACAACAACTGGATATTTATGACGTTGCTTGTTACGTATACCCACGCGTTCATTTACGTACAGAACACGAGAATAATAAATTTAACAATTTAGTTGTTCAATTCTATAATACTTCTAGTGTTTTCAGTGTAAACAGAAATAACAAAATTAGGTCACATATACAGTCCACCTGAATTATTTTACAACCGGAGGTACTCACAATTTAGTTCACACAAATGTTACCGCACTTATTAAATTTCAGCAATTTACTCGTTTATATTCTAACAGATTTAAACATTTCTATATAAGTTTCAGAGTTAAATTTATTAGGTGGATAGACGAAATCAATATTCAACAATGCATACACGAGATACGCGTAAAAATTGAAGTCCATTATACAAATAACCTTGTGCAATATATTACACGAAAAACATCTTACTCACCGTTCAATTGCAAGTCCGCGAATTTACTCAACAACGCAGATCACACGTCACACAGATCATGTTTTTCCACAAAATGAAAGAGCAACAATACCTACCGTACTTTCTCTCTCCTCAGTACCCAGTTAATATTATTTCGGGGCTATTTCAACAGATCACGAAACTCTCTGTCCTTCTCTCTCTCCCTCTCTCTATCTCCTTCGTTCTCACAGCCAGTGCCATTACCGTGGGCCCGTACCATCCATTCCGGCGAAACGCCCGGGAATCAACGCCCAACTAAGAAACGTAATTGAATCCAGATTTGCATTTATATGTATTCCCGAGTGCGAGAGAGCGAGAGCTCTACCACTGAGCTGCTACCCATCCTGGACCTATCCTTTCTCGCTCACTCAACACAGACACACACACACACACACACACATTTATATATATATATATATATACATCCATACACGCGTGCAGATTCTCGATTCACCTCCGTTATGAATAAATTGGATCGTTCCTCGATATACGATTAATCAAGCTCGTGCGAGAACGTGACGAGATATCCAGACGGAAGTGGTGACGGCGACGGCGCGACTAATCTCGATTCCAGGGCCACCATACGCGTGTGCGCAGTACTGTGTGCGGATGTATGTGTTTCCAAATAGGAGCTGAGAATACACCACCGAAGAAGAAAGATAGAGGCACGCGCACGGCCGCACGTTGGGGAGATAGCAAAGACAAACTCGGTTATTGAAATGCAATTAATCAAAGCCGAAGAAGCCCTCGCTCGGTGGTGATGGTGGTGGTGGTGGCAGCGTTATGAGCGATATATCCGAACCGCCATCTTCGACGTGTCCTGGACGGCATCGATTCGCGGTGCTGCAGGTCTCCTATCTCTTGCCTGTGCACGAGCCCCGCTGGCTCACTCTCTCCCTGGTGGTAGTAGTGGTGGTGATCGATTGTTTTAGGTTTACCGCAAACACACGCGGGACAGGGTCTGGCTGCCCGTGGGGACCACCGTCGCTCGCTCTTCCTCTCTCTCTCTCTCTCTCTCTCTCTCTCCCGGCGCGTACAACGACGATCTTGACGGCCTTTGATACCGCTTCATGAATGTGTAAAGTAGTCGGGCGCGCGCGGAACTTCCCCTATACCGACGAGCGAGCTAGCAGAGACACACACACACAGACACATACATACACACGTAGACGAACGGATGTTGGGTGTGACTATAGTTCGTATTCGTGGCTGGACACATTGGGGGCGGCTGTTGCTTGCACCTTTCGTGGTAGCCGGACCCTCGCCAAGACAATTATACGGTGGCTGTTTTCCCTTGGATCTACGCTGTCTTCTTGTGTGTACGTAGGTACGTGTGTGTATGGGTGGCTGTCTCGACGTTGCTGATCCTAAGTTCAAGTCGATCTTCGAATATCTTAGCTAGTGGGTGGCCTTTGGAGGGTGTAGATGAAGGAGGAGGCTACTAGTCTTGAGGCTCAAAGGAGAAGCGCGCGAATATTATCGGCGTAGGATGTTGTCGAGGAGTTTATAAAGGAGATGTAACGGTCAGTGGGTGGACTTGATAATGAAAGTATTCGGCAAAAGGATATATTGTGTTTGTTAGTGGGGGATATACGAATTTAAATGAGTTATGGCTAAGCTCTTGGATACACTGACACTTTGTTGTATGGTGAAAGTGCCTGATAGAATTCACCACTTTGATGGTGGGAATTATACGTAGTGGTAAACTTACTTTCTAAAAATATAAAGATATTTTGATAGAAATTAAACAAAAATTAGTTGGTTTTATTTCCAGAAATAAGTTAATCTCATTAAAATTAATTAATTTCTATCTAAATCATGGCTAATCATTGTACAATTGTTGCCAGGTAGTAAAAAATAATAATGTGAGTAACATTTCAAGGTATCTTATAACTCATATTTCGTTACGTATAAAAACAAACAAGTATTTCCTACAAAACGATTTCTCACTGTAAACTCTTCCATCACGCCGATCTCAGTACGAAACCAAACATTTGTCAAATTCATTTTCTAATCTCGATGCGTAGGCATTTCAGCACACCATCAGCCACGACCTATCAACAAAAAAAGCCTTCGAAAACAATGGTTTTGACGCCATTAGCACTCTCGACAGTCCTCATCACTCATCTTTATCTCCCGGAATAGGTCGAGCTCGCGCGGCGCTGTCGGTACATCATATCAGATTGATGAATCCGTCGCGACGAGGCAACCGACCGAGGTCCTTCGCGTTCTCGTTAAGGCCTCAAATCTTTGGTTATCTCTCTCTCCTGTCCCTTAAGTTGCTATCATTCAATCGTTTGTCGACCGCTTGGCCGACCTTCAGCGCCCTTAGTGGCTTGAACTCTTTTATGTAGATCGATCGACGTTATTTTCTCGTATGAGATATGGGCATATCATTGTTTCTATAGTCTTCCTAAGTTTATTACTTAAAACAATATTAATTTATGAATTAGTTTTAATTTTTGTCGAATATAAAATTGTAATTATTTAACACAACTTTTATAGAAACAGCTGGGAATGTCGCTTGTCTACATCGTATGTTATTACCCTTTATACCCTTAATCTTTTTAGATAGCAACAAAATTAAAACATAATAATTATGCTCACAGAAAGGCAAACTTCGAAAAGCTAATAAATTAAATAATAAAATATAGAAATGTAGTTGGAATTATGGTTTCGCCTTTCGCAATTGTAAACTCATCACGAGTCTGTCGGCGTTAAAACTATAGTGAGAAGCGCGACAGCGTTTATACAATGATTTGCCGCGTCTCTGAACAATTTCTACCGCTGTAATTTCTGTGCTTGTAATTTATTTCACAGTGACGTGTTTGGCTAAGCTAAAATAACAACGTTGGTAACTGAGAAATTACAGTGGGAAAGACGTGAGCAGCGGTGTATTTTTAAAGCACTTGAACTGTTCTTTATATAGCTCGTGAGTTCTTGGTTATTGACCGACGATATGTTACAATGGCTCATTGTAAGCTGTACTTTATTTTGATTTTCTAACAGATTTTGCGAGAGTTAGAAATTTAACTTTATTTTCATAAGAATGTATTTATAACTTAAATTGCAGAATGTGAATAAATGTATGCTAAAATTTGAGATTAAATAAAAATGCAAATGTTGATTAATAATGAAAGATTGCAAATATTTGCTTTGGAAAGTAGAATTTAACGATTCCATAAATTTGATGATATCGTGATCGTATAGGATAACTATCCTTCAATTCGTGGTCCATGAATTCGCACATCTGCTCTTTTATTTTTCTTCCCTTTTTCAATAGCGATACAGTTTCTCGGCGTTTATAGTATACGTAAAAACAAAGAATGCTGTACCCACGTAAATGGTATAAAGTGTGAATGAGTATCGAGTAAAAGTAAAAAAAAAAAAATAAAGTGAAAAAAGCTTTTTTAAGTAAGTATAATAAAAATATTTTCAAATTCTTTACACTACCATATTAGACACCGTAAAAAAGTATCAAAAACGTCTTTTATCCACACCAAGCTTTCATTCCAACCGAGAAAAGGGCAAAACGTGCGTAACACTCCTCATCCTCTCGGCTACGTCGGATCTCCGGCTGATACAAAGCGTGCAAGCAAGCAGGAACTTTAGGGGAGGCCGAAGGGACAAAGAGCGAGATTCGTCCGGGCGAAGGGTGGGTATAAGTAAAGCCGCTTTGGTTAAGTGCCGAAACGCCGATTAGAATTCAAAAAGAATCCCTGAAACACGCACAGTGTGCGCGCACGCGCGCGGCTCAAGTGCATCATCATCGTAGTAGTAGTCGACGACGACGAGCTCTGCGGAAGAAGGAGCGACAGGGAAAGATTGTAGTAAGCGAAGAAGAGAGCCGCGGTGCTCGGCTTAATATTCATGAAGCCTTCTAAACTGCGCAGCATCGAATTATTCATGAGCCATTACGTTTGTATTTGCGTACATAAAGGCCATGTTTTATGGGATTCATTGATTTGTCCGAAATCCAGAGCGCTCGCTCGCTCGCTTGGCTACTCTTATAACACGGTGAGCCTCTTTCCCACCCTCTACACTCGGCCTACATATATTTACCCGAGCACACGTGCGATCTATAGACGAAAGAGAGAAAGCGTGCATGTGGAGGTATTATGCACACGATACGATTTAACGTAAGTGCATCAGCGGCGCAGCTCGCCATCAATTCCACACATACTCGCGCTTGCACCACGCGCGCGTTTTCACTTCTATGCAGTGGCGCCCCCACGAGCAAGCTTTGAAAACGTCTGCAGAGCGTCGAGGCAAAGAGGTACTTATTCAGAGGGACTCCTACTGCTACTGCTCGACTCTCTCTCTCTCTCTCTCTCTCTCTTCCTCTCTCCCGCGGGGGGTGGGAGGTTAGGTAAGCGTGCAAGATGCAATTTCCGGGAGAGAACTCGAAGCTTTGTAACGCGCATATACGAGCGCGAGGATCTCGTGCGTGCAGCGTATCTTTCAGGGCGGCCTTCCCTTTGAAAGCGTTCGCATAGGTATATATAGTGTGCACGTGTGTGTATGTATATATGTGCACGTATTCGCATCGAGAAAGGAGAACGCGGCAGGCGCGGAAGAATGTAATATGAATGTGCACGCGCGATAAGAGTAAACCAGGACAAATCGAACGGGCCACCGCGAGCGCACGCTGAATCAATTCGTATCTGTTATCAGGGCCAAAAGCCTATATACCCGCAGATGCGAGTGCTACGCGCAACGACGACGACGACGCCAACGTTGCCTGTGAGATACCGTAATCGAGAAAAATTGCTTTAAAGCTTTTGCGCGAGGTAGAGGCTGTACTTACCGAACACTGGCCAAAAGCTCATACTTTATTGTTTTCGTTGCGCAAGCGTCTTTTCTTTCTTTCGCGTGCGAGTCGTTTTTTTTCGCTGGGGGTTGGCTACTTTGCTATACTGTTTTGATTACTCGAATTGAAATTTATTGTACGATACAAGTGGGTTTTATTTTACGTAGAATAGTTTCGTTCAATTGTTGATAGCTAACGTAGGGCAATCAAATAAACATATGAGACATTATAGCTAATCACTTAAAAATTAATTTATTGTATATGAAATATTTAACTATATAGAATAACATTTTGGTACATTTTTCGCTTTTACGAAACTTTTTATAATATGTTTGTAAATGATTATTATTAATCTAAATTTAAAATTAAAATCTCAAAGCTTTACAAACTCATTGATTTTTTTTATTTTTTAATAAATAAAATTGCTTTTATAATATAATTACATATTGTTGTTTTCCTGCTATTTTATTATAATTCGTTTAATTTCCAATCATATACACAAAAGATTTGTAAAATCTTGTTACATATTTCAAAGCATAATAAATAAAACAACGGATTCCGCCATTATATTACAATTTTAGCTTGGCTTCTTTGTCTCAGGTAAGTTGCCATCTCTAAGGCCCTCATTCACTAGCCGCTTCTCTCCCACTCCCACGGAAATTGCTCCAACACGTTATAACGTAAGCCTCTCCTAAGCGAACTTGTTACAATTAATGGGAATTCCCCGGACGCTCTTTTTGGTTCGCCCTCATCCGCGCGCGAACTCACGTACACACACACGAGGGTAGCATACACGTAGAAGCTCGTTCCCCCTCCATCCATTCTCTGTTTTCCCGCAAACAAGAGCGCATTCGAGTTTACATCAAATCAAAAACGGGCTAATAGAAAACCTACGCGGCCGAAGTGCCTCTCCTCTGTTTCTCTCGTTCTCGGAATAACGAAATAATTCCCTCTTGATAACGAGCATGCTTTTTTTACAACTACTACTGATCCTGCTAGTTGAGTTCTTGATAGAGCGAGAAGTTAATTATGGTTTTGATTAGATTTTTCGAAATAACAGAAATAGAAAAATATAATTGGAGTACATAAACTTTTTAATGGTATTGAACAGTTTTTTTTAATATTGTCCTTTAAATTTGTTATTTCTTTTTAACAAAACTCATTAACTATTTTAAGACTCACTTAGAACGAGGAACCTTTAATTATCGCAAAAGCTCGATTTCGAACATGCCCAGTCATTGTGGTAATACAATCCGCGCTAGGTTGATACCCAAAACACAGGCTTCCGCGATTCTAAAACGGTCTTATCGAGTGGGCGCAGAAGGCGCCCGAAATATCCGTTTTCGACTCAAGACTGTGAGCGAGAGAGAAAATTTATTTATTTTCGCGGTGATTGATGAACCCTCGATAAAGTGTCTCGGCGCGCCCTCGCGAGTAATCTGCCTTAGTCGAAGCCCTGACGACGGAGAAGCGAATGAAGGCGGAAAAGAAGCGAACGAGAAAAAAAGCTTGCGACGACGACAACGACGACGACGTCGACGGCGGCGATGATACGCAATAATGCGCGCGGTAACGACTTCCGCGTTCTGCGCCTCCCTCCCCTTTTGCTGCCCAAATATCAGATTCGCATCTAATCTTTTTAATCAAGGCAAGCCCTAGAAGAGATTTATGCGTTCGCTACTTTGTGCCTTTTTTCTCTCTCTCTTTCCCTCTTCCTCGTTCTGCGTAGCATGCTTTTTTTCTATACTACACGCGCAAAGAATCGCTCATGCTTGATCTTGCTCGACAGTTGGAAAATCAAATCGCCTTTATGGAGTCGAGAGGGGAGATTTTCATTATTCAATATCGCGCGTGTGCGTCGTCGCGACGTATATTCACACGGTATGAGTTACAATAAAAAGCGATTTAAGGATTTTCCGAGCTACTGCTGATTCCGAAGTGTCGTGTAAACACGGCATCGATAAATTTTTATGTCGGAATATCTTGAAGCTCGACGCGCGCTACGGTGCGGTGGTTATATTCGTGCGCTCACGTTCTCTCTCTCTCTCCCCCTCTCTCTTTCTCTCGCAGTTGCAATTTTATGCGCACGTGCGCGCGTTCACGCCGCCCCCACGTATATAAGCCCATAAACGCTTTGACGATTGTTTTGCGCGTCGTAGCAATGAACAAATTGTTTTTAAAATACATTGATATGGCTCTTTTATTCGAGGGCATTAAATTTAAATTGGTATAAAGGTATACCTTTATGAAAGACCTTGAATTCAATGTATGAGCTGCAGAAAAGGAGACGTATTATTTGAAATCTTTGTTTCTTCAGAGAAATTATACTTTTATAATCTACAAAAAAATTTATTTTAATACAACAATATGATTAATTTGTAATTAAAATTTATATGCGTACTTATATTTTCACCTATGAAAAAATTATACATCCAATTTTTTTAATTTTAACTTATTCAGCTTATACATTTTTTATATGTCGCTATATAAATTTCAATAAATTTTCAGCTTATCTATTTACGACTTAGTTATAAACTGTATTCACAATTTCACTTTCTAAGACCACCTCCTCTCGCCTTCATAACTCAATGTACTGAATAGATAGCAAACAAACACCCATTGACCAAAACGGGCTCTTTGATAAGAAAAAAGGACAAACCCATACGAGATAGAAAAAAAAATCATGGGAAAACTCTTTCGAGATATCAACCTCCATAACGACGCGAACGCCATAAGCCCGAGGTACACACGAAAGCTTCACCAGTCTCTCTTCTATGTACGAACTTTATTGAGGCGACTCTCTCTCTCTCTCTCTCTCTCTCTCACGATCGCACGTGTCTGATGAGGTCACGGACGCAGACACACATCTACAGCTCGCGCCCGCGCAATCACTCATCTCGACCCGTATAATATCTCACGCGCGTGTAAACGCTATAGCGGTTTCTCTCTCTCTCTCTCTCACTCTCGAATCGGCCCTTTGGGGCCAATACCTTAAAAGCCCCTCTCGCCTCACCTCTCTCGCTTGCGAGAGCAATCGCTATCAGATTCAAAGCTCTCTCTCTCCGGCGCTCTCGCGAGATAATCCCTCTCTTACGTCTCCGCCAGCGCGTTTCCTCGTTTACACGTATATATGGATATATGTGAGTGGGTGAATCGACGCTTTTCGAACCATCGACGAGAGAGACCAAGCGCGAGTTTCACTGCAGAGTTATTCAAGGAGGTGATTCACCTCCCTTCCTTTCTATCCTCCTGGATATAGTAGTAGTAGTATTATAGCAATCGCGCGTGTGCGTGCTTGCGTGTGTATATGGATATGTATCACCGGCGTGCGCAGGAACGTGCAATTTTTCTGCTCTTCACGGCGCGTAGAGGAGAGAAGAGAGGGGGTAGCGATAGGTTTCGAGAGCGCGAGCTCTTCGACATTGAACTTTCGAGGGATATTGCGCGTGCTTTTTTTGGGATAAAAAATCTATGGGGTTGGAAAGGATGGTGGGGGATTATCGAAAGAGAGAGAGAAACGCTCTGAGCGAAATCCATCTTGAATGTCGAATGACGCAGTGAAGTTGATAATTTTCTATGGGGACGTACATATAAATATATAGTCACGAACGCGAATAGAACGAAAAGGGAAGCACAATATTTGAAAAAGTCTCGATGTAACAATTTTCCTTTTATTAATATTAGCATAAAGATTGACTTTTGAAAAAGGATTTCGTCACGCATGTTGCAATAATTATTTGATGAATATATAATATGTGATTTAACCTTTCATATACTCTCTATCGTTGGATATATGAAAAACTACTAATTATTAAAGAAAATTGCTGCACCCAAGAAATTAGTAGAAAAACTACTAAATTAGTAATTTCTTCGCTTATTTCTTAGGTGGAGCGAATTTTCCCAATTCAACTTTAGAAAATAGGTATTGCTAATAGACCCTAATATAAACCTTAATTAATTAATAGAATAATGTCAATTTTCCAACAGCTTACTTTGTATATCACAACATATCTTCTCGATAGAAAAATAAAGCGACTTTGTCGATGCCGTCATCTCGGTAACACTATCCACTAGATCGCGCTAACGAAGATAATCGCGTAATCGCAAGCCTCTCTAATTACAAATGCATCGCGTTCCTTTCTCCCCCTCTCTGCCCTAATGGGCGTTATTAACGAGATTATTGACAAGGATATCGCGCTCTCTCTCTATCTCTCTTGCACGGCTTGTGTAACTCTAACGCGTAAGTCAAAGTTCACGGTTCCAGGGGAGTGCGCGTCGATCGTTCCGCCCGGTCGCTTACTCGCGGGATCTTTGATCTACCTGCGTGACCGCCGCCGTCCCGAGAGCAATTTGTGTGAATCGTGTGTATGTGAAAGTCGAACGTGTATAGTAGAATGTCTCTCTGAGGAGGTAAAAATCCCGTGTGAACCCAACGATCATTGTTCGTGTGTGAGTGACGTTTATTTGTACGGTACGGCGATTTTCGTGTCCGAAGGTATAATGTTTGTGGAGAGAAAGAGATAGAGACCCACTGCTGTGAGAGGAGGTTTGCAAGAATGCTTGTTGGAAATGTATCGAGGAATTGTCATCGGCAAGTTTCCTTTTAGCTCTGCTTGAGATTCAAGGATGCATTATAGATATGACATTTGACCTTTGAATATTTTTCTGAAGTTTGTAGCGAGTTGTGTAGAAACGTATGTAGAGATGAATTCTGAATGTTTTATAACTTTTTGAAGATTAATATTATGAAAAATTCATCGCAATAATCAGAAAATAGTTTAATTTTGTTTCACATAAATAGTATTCTTAAAAAAATAAAATAATTGTGAATCATTTCATGCAATCTTTTTTTTTAACTTAATTTATAAATAAACATTTATATAATATAATACAATATATCTCCCAATGAAATTTTTTAAATATAATCTAAAAGTAAATAATTATTATTTTAGACCATTGGGAATACAAATCAATTTATTCACTGAAACCCTATAATTTCAATCGCAATATAAATTACTACCAAAGCTAAATAAATATCATTATCGTAACTCAATTGTAATTACGAAACGACGACGAGAATAGTCAATACCAGAGGTTTCTGCTCTTGCGCTTCTCGCTCCATCGCTCGAGCAACCCGGATCTGCAATAACAACGACGCTCTCGAATTCCGGAATCGCGAATTATTCCCGGTCGAGAAGCCGAAAAGAATGCCGTTACTATCTATACCATCCCAGAACGCCATTACATGCCGCGCTTCTCGAATCCTTCCTCTCTCGCGATGGATGGTGCAAAGACCGCGCAGGATATATATACCGACACACCCCCTTCCATCTTCGCGAAGAGGTAGAGAAACGTAGGCTAAGCGAGAGAGAGAGAGACCGTGCGCTCCAATCTTGGCGGTATTCTAATGAAATTCACGGCATCGTAGACGCGTCAATAAATGACCGAGCCTCTGGCGTCGGCAGCGTCGCTGCCGCTTCTGTGTAACACGGCGGGGAATTGCCTAATAAGCACTACTCGTGACAAATTGCCGGCTCGTGATGCGATGGTATTTTGAGGTCGAGAGAGAGAGAGAGAGAGAGGGAGAGAGAGAGAGGGATGTGTATACGTATACACACGTACATAGGTATGTGTATGTAGGCGTGTGAGTGTGTATATCTGTATACATATATATACGCACGTGGGGTAACGGATTGTTGCGTTGCCCAGCCGGGGCTAAACATATATCACCGGGAGCGCGGCAGCACCGCTGCCGTCAGGATCGCAACTAGAGAGTGTAATGACAATAATTGATTTTCCCATCCGACCCTCCCTCTTGCTCCTCTATCGCTCTATCCGCGTTGTCCTATCTTTTGTCACACCGCGCGCTCGCGTCAGCCATTTCCTCTCTCTCTCTCTCTCTCTCTTTGTCTATCACACGACAAGCTAGAGTGAGAGAGAAAGAGAGCAAAACCTAGTATATAGTCGCCTCCCTTCCCTCACACCACGGCTCTTTTCTCGTTTTTCTTTGCATTTTTCTCCACCACTTTATTTCATCATCAATTTCATGCCTCGAGAGCGCGCGCGCGCACGCGCAGATCGTGGGCGATATTTCATTCCTCAGGAAAATAAATAGAAGAGGTTTATCTAAATTAATGGTTTTATCGGGCGGCGAAAATCCGCGCGAGTGCGGCTTCCAGCAGCGGTGTACCTCCAACAGCAGCAGTAGCAGTAGCAGCTATACTACTATGCTGCTATATATATAGTATATAGTATATATATATATATATATATATATATATATATATATATACATATACCACTACATTGCTCTTTTATTGCCGGGCGCGTAATTTTTAATGAAGCTCTAGCGGCCTCTCGTCAGAGTGCCGGATAAACTAATTATGATGGGTTTTTGCTCATGCCCGCGCTCGGTTGTGAAGCGATGAAGGGGCAGAAAGAGAAATATGAGACAGACGGTAAACACGGCGATGTATAGTCGATTCGTGGGAGCTTGAATTTTCACGAACTGCTCCATCCGCTGTCGGTATTTGCCGTTTTAACTTTGTCTTTCGGCTGTGCATTCGGCTGCGTTTGAAATGCACTCATTTGTAAGAGGGAGGTGTTCTCGTTTATTGTTTGTAGAAATGAAATGCAAATATTTCACGCGTTTTAATTCGAAATGAAAAAAAAAAATTGTTCAACTTCACCCACGGCTGTATATACAAACCATTCTATAGATATAAATACGTTATTGGATTTCAGTTAGTTTGTTATATTATACTTGACATCGATTCATCGTTAAATCCCTAATGAACATCAGCAAAATGAGAAGAAACTGCTAGATGAAAAATCCCACTCAGCGGTTTTCCAACGAGGAAAATCCAATCACCAATTCTCGTCCATCAGAGGCAAATCAGCGTACACGAAAGCCAGTCGATACACCTATACATGCACGCATACGCTATAGACTTTAGCCAACCTAAGACTGTGTATGTCATATACACATACGAACCCTCACCTTTTTTCTCCCGGGGGAGGATAAAATTCTCGAGCGAGCGATTTCCCGCCTCGTCGAAAATCCCGTCTCGTCAAGCTGTGGTCTGCACCACTGCTGCCTGTAATTCGTCCATCTTCCAGCGTCCAATGGGAACGCGCATTAAGTCCGAGAGAGCGAATATTTGACAGCGACGGACAGCGGTTTCGTTCTCCCTTTCTTTCTCTTGAGCAAGCTGGTGAGCGAGATCTCTGGGATTTTCCGACAAAGAGAAATAGTAGTCGAGAAGAAGGAGCTCTACAGGAAGAACGAGAGTGTAGGGGACGGCCAAGGAGATGTACACGATTAGAAAGAGAAAGAGAGAGAGAGAGAGAGAGAGAAACGAAGGATATAAACAGTGGTAAAGAGAGATCACAAGGTTGAAGGGGTCGATAAGTTTTGTTACTGTCTTATTGTAAAGTTACAAATTATAGTTTTTAGTGTACGATACATCAAATTTGCACTTAAATTGGTATCACAATAAATAACGATCGATGATAAATTTAAAATTTAAAAGTCTCTATGCAAATATTTATATACTGTTCTTAGTACCTTTTATACGAATAAAATTGATTAATTAGACATAATAAGGTTTTGCAGGGTATGAATAGATATTGACTATTGAATAGAAGGTTAGATGGCAATAAAGTATTCGTAAAAAGTTACGTCGACATTTCGATTTTCAATGATTAATTCGATTTTCGTGTATCAATTACTTAGTCACGATTCTGATATACAAGTAAACTTTTCTTTTTGTGTATCAATATACACAAATAACGATCGTTATCAATTCCCGCTTCAAAAAAAAAAATAAATAAATAAGTATCTAACGAAGAAAACAGCTTATAATAGCATCGTCATTAACCACATGCGAAATAAACGAACAGCTCGTCAAAAGTAATCAGAAAACACCGCTCAACGATGCAAAAGGAACCCATCGAACTCTTCCTAGCCTTCGCTCACGTTCAACTTGATGCACTACTCGATCGACTACTGGCATCTTCCTCTCTCTCTCTCTCTCTCTCTCTCTCTCTCTCTCTCTCTTACAATATAATGACTCCACTTTTGCAATAGCATCGTTCTCATGATTTATAATAATAATTACAGGTATATCGTTCTAAAGCCGTTGCATTTTCCAATGTCGAAGCCGCGCTTATCATTTTTAATGTTGCCCGCTACTGTTGCTAGTATACCGCGCGCAGGTATGGCCTCGCCTCTCTCGTATATCATCCGGTCCGCGGGTTTTGTGCAAGCTGTTACAGGCGACAGCAGCAGCGACAGTGGCGATGGTGCAAAATAAAATCTAGCCGTTCTAGAACGCGTATAACGAGCATGTGTGTGCGTGCGTGCGTTGGTATTCTTTCGTGAGCCCTCGATTTTTCGCGCGCCAGCTCTCAATCACGAGAGAAAGAGAGAGAGAGAGAGAGAGAGAGAGGATATCGCGTCAGCAGAGGCCCCTGCGTGTTTTTACGCGCAACGCGGTCGCCGGAGTGTGCCGATGAATTAATGAGAAATCAATTTATCTCCGCGAGGCAGTGGCAGCGACGTTATACATTTGCAAGGTTGAGTAATAAAAATGCGCACGAAGTGCGTCAATCTTTTTCATTCGCGATCGTAAATGCGGGCAGAGTCGTGTGTTGTTTTAAATAAATATGCAATAAAATAATATAAATAAATACTTTAGTGATTTTTGTTCAAATATTGCAATTTAAAAATGTTTGTTCTGGGTTTAAATTAATTGTTATATTCCTTAATGTAAAAAGAAAGTAGTTGATAGATTTACGCAGCAGTGTTTTATAAATAAAATCTTAAAAATTCATTCCTCAAATGCTGTACAGCTCACTTAAAATAATGATTCGACTTTGTAAGACATCGGAAAATAAAACACCTCAGATGATATACGAGAATAAAATCCTCTTTTAAAATACCTTCATAACAGCGGCAGCAGCAATCGATGCTTTCATACACCCAGGGCAAAAACTCGACAACCACAATAACAGTGACTGATGATCCCTCCGGTAAACAAAAAAAGAAAAAAAAATCACGCATGTAACGATCGTTAGAAAATTTACGGTGTTTCACGCGGCGTCGGTATCGTTCTCTCTCTCTCTCACTTCCTCCTGTCATTTTTCTCTCACCTTTTTTCACCCGAATAGCCGCGCGTGCTCGCGCGGTGACTGAAACGTACAAAATGAATACGCTGCTCTCGCGGCACCACCTATATCGCATTAATGGCGATTGCGAACATTAACAAATTACTCGCGCGCAGCGTGCGGCGTCTGATCTCATTAGAGTTCTTCTTTCGCTGTCTCACTCGCACATGCATACATACGAGCGTGCGCTCGTTCGCACTCATGCAAATTGCAATTCGACTGTACTCGTTTTGCTTAGTTATACGGTATTATCGCGTGCGGTGGCCTGAAAAATTCATGAGTGCCGCGCAGATTCATCATCGATGGAGTACTCTCTCTCTCTCTCTCTCTCTCTCTCGAATTGACTCCGTGTGCGCTGTATACGCGAAGAAATTGCAATTTCGAATCGTTAAAGGAGAACGCGGCGTGCAGCTTGAAGTGGATGTATCGTTTTGTAATAAAGTGCCGCTGCCGATCATTCGAGGATACAGAGATTAATTTGATTGAAACGGGCTCGCACTCGTTTTGCATAATGAATAAATATTATTTCGCGGTTTAAGCAAAAATAAAATTTTACTTCGAATTGAAAATTAAAAAGCTATTATATCAATATTATCGAGTTCCCGGCTATACCTTTATTCTTTGAATAAAATATAACGCACAAACATTTCGTTTATTTTTTAGTCTTTTTTTCATAAATGAATCGACAAAAATAAATTATAAATAAAATTTCACAATAATTCTATATTTACGTTTTTCATCATCCAACATTTATATATTTTCAATTTAAAGCGTCGAAGTGGCAGTACTGCAACGCTGCAGCAGTAACTGCGCGGGTATATACGAAAGTACGTCGGTTACGAAAGCGACTATAGAGGCACTAGATGTCGCAGTGGCTTCCGATGGTTTAATCTGTTAGGGGTTTTCATTGCGACGCGGTGCGCGCACTCGCACCACACACTTGTAAGAGAAAGAGCGAGAGGGAGGGAGGGAGAGAAAGGGAAGAGACAAATGGTGGAGTGGAATGCACACGAAAATGGTGATTTAGATTTAGCTTTAGATTTGGATAATGCATTCGACCTCGGCTTTCGCGGCTGGTGGAGAAAAGGAAAATGTTGAGTGAAAGTATAAATAAAGAGAATGTCTAAAATGAGTTTTAAAAGAAATGTGATGTTTTTTCTAGATATGTACAAACTTGAAAAGAATGACATAAACAAGTTGTTTTAATTAAAACATGTGTAAAAGTTGACGTGTTTGAAATATAGAAATAAAGAAAATCACCATTTTATATATCTCAACATAATTCTAGTCGAATTTAAATACAAAAAGGTCTGGATTTAAAATTTTCCTATTCTAAAATATCAATCTCTTCGTAACAAAACAAACGGAAAACAAAGCAACCGCCGCAGTCACTTACGCTTCCAAACAAAGCAAGAAGAAAAGCAAGCGATGGAGAAGGAATAAATGGAAAGTGATTTGGGAAAATCGACGACGCGAACGTAGAGAGAGAGAGAGAGAGAGAGAGAGAGAGAGAGAGAGAGGTAAAGAGGGGAGTGGAAAAGAAGCTTGGAAAAGCACAGACAGTATATATACGTACAGTACTCACGCGAGTGGGAGAAAGGGAATTCGTTAGTGGAAACTAACGCCCGGAGGATCGCGAGATCTTTTTGCTCCCGCAGCGGTGGTGTGCACTCGTCGGGTATGTATAACTGGGGACGGAATGTGGTTTAGCCCTACCGATGTGCTGTCTCCCTCCTCGCTTCTCTTTCTGCGGTCCGCGCAACCGTCTAAAGGAATTTATCCGATTGATATAGGGAGAACGAGAGAATGGAAGGCGAAGGGCATAAAGCGTCGATTTATTATCGAACGGTATGGCACGTGTCGCATAAACGTCAAGAAATTCGACCGTAGAACCGCAATGTTGAGCGAACTAGATTATATTTGGTTAGAGGTATTTTAAAAATTTTTACAACAGTCTTTTCAATTAGCTCGAAATTTATGTTATATTACAAAGATAATTTATATATACAATGGTTTATCTAAGAATTGTAACAGAAATATGTGCTTAGTCTAAACTTTATTTTCTTACACATACATAATTTATTCAACATAAATTCTCGTACTGGTATCCAGCGAAGTTCAGAACGATAATAATCACTAGTTTACTGGCACTTGTCGAAACGGCACCTTAAAAAGTAAATCATTAACCCGGAAAGACAACCCCGCATACTGTCTGCCACTACAATTCCACTATATATACACACACCTACTATACTTACACACCATAGCTGCCGGATAAAAGCAAAGCGCGGCCGAATAATAATACGCGCGCGTCAATTTCATACCGGCCGATAAATTATCCACCTGTAATTTTCCACTCTACCAGTCGGTCGTGTGCGTATATATATACGAGAGGGATAAGTTGAAGATAGTTTTCACGGCCTACGTCCAAACGGTTTTCCTCGCTGCCGCGCGCGTATTTACCCACGCGTTAAGCAGTATAAGTGCGCAGTTGGACCGATCGTATAATACGCGCGACCTGACTGCATTTATAAGCGCCACGTAGCTTCACGCGCCATGAATTATCGCGATTTCTCCTGGGAGGAGGCCGAGGTATAGGTATAAAAAGCGGGAGGGGGGAAGGGTGCGTTCGACGGAAGTCGTCGACGCGAGTATCAATTTATTAAAGAATTGGTATATAGGGAGGATGAGGGAAGAGGGCGGGGAGGATCAGCAGAGTGATTAACCGCATGTGTAATGTATTATTCATGGCGAGATTAAAACTTTGTTGGACCTTTTTTACGGGGCCGTGATTTCGAGAGGGGATATGTATTAGGCCTTTTGCGCAAAGTGATATTGAAAGGTTTTATTTGTGAAGTTTTGCGGTGGTTGTTGGAATTAAAGTCGGATTCCTAAAATATACTAATAATATATGTAATAATGACATGTATGTGCAAAACTTGTACGTTTAAAATATTAGCAGTGTTTAATTCGTTGTTAAGAGGTTCTTGAGGATAGAACAGTATGTATGGGCGTGCGTTGGAATATCAGCGGAATCTAAAAATTCTTTGTAGTATTAATCATGTTTATTTTATAGTTATTGTGTATTTCGATATTTCGATTTTTAATAAAAAATATCGATCCAATATTTTCTTTTCTGTATTAATACTATAAATGCCTTTGTATCATGGTTATCATTCTTTTAACACAAAGCAACCACAAATTCCATCGGTTAATAAAATTCCTAAATCTCTGGAAATCTTTGTTATCAAATATCTTTTTATTCACTAAAATATCCCAGAAATTCCTGAATAAATCCTTTCTCCTTCTCTCACTCTCTCTCCCGATCGATTCTGAACTATCACGTAAATACATATTCCCACCCTCCTACGATTTCCACACACCCTCTCGACATCTAACGCTGCATTTCTCTGAATTTGCCATTCCATACATTTACACACACACACACACACGTAAGCTTCCAACTACACTGGCCACGCGTGCATCCTTAAAGGCGAATTTTTCCTCTGCTCGGAACGCGCGCGTGTGAAAGTTCGCGAAAAGGGGGAGGAGCTGTCGCCATGACGTCGTCGTCGGTAGCATCGTCGGCGGTCCAGAAAGCGTCCTAACGACGAGAGGAAGGGTGTGAAAGGCCCGTATTACCAAGTGGACTTGACGACGGGGCAACGTGTCCCCGGCCCGTCGTCGTAGTCGCCGCGTCCCGAGAGAGCGTTCCGCCTCGAATACGGGACGTAATGGTGTCGACTCTCTGTGCTACGTAGCGAGGAGAGAGAGAGAGAGAGAGAGGGAGAGCGCAAGAGAGAGAGAGAAACAGAGTGGAAGAGGGAGAGAGTCAGCGCTAAGCGTCTGGCAAGCTGCCCGGACATACAGAGCTCTTCCTTCGTGACGAGCTTGTTAAACTTATCGAAAGCGTCAAATTAGGAGAGAATCAGAGTCTTTCCCGCTCCCCTTTTCCCCTCTTCGCATTTTTTTTTATTATGCTTTTTCTTTTTCGGGTTGCTGCTTTTTCTGGTCGAGTGTACACGTTCCTGCTGGTTTTAGCATTATTATTTTCCTTCGCTCGCTTTTTGGCAGTGTTTTAGCGGGATAGCTAGCTTCTTTTTATGCGGGATAGTTTGCTTTGTTTTTTTTATACTTTTTTTCCGTCCTAGTTTTTTGAAGATTATTTATGAAGTTTTTAATTTTAAATTTGAAAGCATTTCGAAGTAATATAAACCGAGTTTCAGTTAATTTGACCACAAATTGTAGGATATAATCAAATTGAAAGAAGGCATGCGTTTGCTGATTAAACTAATATATTAGTACTTTCAACTATCTTGGGGAAAAAACGATTCCAATTACATCACTAACACGTTATTACACCCAATAAAATAATTTATCTCAAATGAAATCAACGACGTATATCTCTAAACTGCGCCTGCTGAATTGCATACCTCATCTCACACATGCTCACAAAAGAAACTATTACGACGACCAATGAAAGTAAGAGAGTGAAAGAGAAAGAGAGAAAGGAGAACAGCACCTGGTAGGATACGCCAGGCAGCCATCGTCGCACTCGATTGCATATAACCGGAAAATTTCGGATATTTATGAATGCACATACGCGAAGTCTCTCTCTCTTTTCTTCTTCTCCTCACGAAAGTATGCGGCGTTTGCCGTTTCACAGCACACTAGCACGCCTCCAGTAAACCATTACACTGCGAAAGGTCAAGTATAAAGCTCTCTCTCCCTCTCTTTTGAGAGAATGAGAGAGAGAAGCAATTTTCACTTTGCTCCCGGCTTATGTCCGCGTATGTCTTCTCCGTACTCGTTTCTTCCTTTCTCTCCTCCCCCCCTCAACTTTTTTCCTTCTTCTCCTCCTTCTCCACTTTCCACCTCTATTACATTTTTCTCTCTGGCCGCTCGCTCGCCCTGTCCCTCGGTCCTTTTCACCGAGCGCGAAATTTACCGTGTCGCCTCCGCGTGCGCGCGTGTGGACTCACTCCCTTGATTCTCTCACTCGCTTGCTTTTTCCCTCGCGCCAGCGCAATTGCTCTGACAGTCTTGTTCTTATGATTGGCAGGACGCGAGCGCCGGCGCTTGACGCACACCGCGCTTTTAAAATTGGACGAGTCCGATGTCTCTTGCTTTTGTCCTTCACCCCCTCCTCCCCCCCTTCATTCCCGTCTGCTTCCCAGTTTTGTATGTTTTTTTTATTCTACCTCGTTTTTCGCGCGACTGTATGAGTGTAGGTGTGTGTGTGTGTATGTGTAAGAACGCGGCGGGTGGGAACCGTCGTTGTGTGAGCGGTGCTCCTTACTGCGCGCGCTTGCTCGCTCGTTTTCCTCTCGTTTTTCCACTGTGTTACGTTTCCATTTTGTCTACTCGCGCGAACGCACGCGGGAGACTGGAATGGGATGGAAAAGGGTGTGGGAGAGAAAAAGGAGCGACCTTGCCTGGCGCGAGAGTGGATTTAATAAGTGCCGGAACCTTCGCCGATCGTAACTCATACGGGAATTGCACGCGCGCTGTAGAGGTGATATGATGATTCAGGAGTTTTAAATTTTTTCTCTCCACTGCTACGTATGCTGCGACAAAATAAAGCTGGATCTTCCTTTTATTCCTTTTATATAGTCGAAATTGCGCTCTTTAACTAGATTTTCGTAACCTTTTTCATGTTGGTTAAATCAAGTAGTACAATTTTCTCTTTCTTACATTCTGCATAAATATTTCACCTTTATTATATTTTGCACAAAATATATATCCAACTCTCTCCACCGATTGAAACTCCAACGAACTCTCCATTTTCATATCGCTGTCCAACCTTTCCGCCGTACACTTCTCTCTCCCTCTCCCAACCAATAGAGCCAGCTCTCACCTATTTTTCACAATTAATATTCCCACTGAGCTACCGTCGCCTCTTGCGCGCGCGCGCCCATCGATCCTCCTACCGCGACAGCCAAATATCCCCAGTGCTCGCAGCATCTCCCTATACCGTCAATTCGATCAATCGAATCGATAACGGTACTACTACGACCACTCCTCCTCCTTCTCCTTCTCCAAATCGATCAGACCTACCCCGAAGTCCAGGGGGGGCTATCGAGGGACACGCGGTGTGCCCGGAGAGAGAGAGAGCCTTATTAATATGCATTAGACAAGCCCGGGGCTGACTTACTCGCTCATTGTCCGCCGTCGCCGTTCTTGCTCTCTCTCTCTCTCTCTCTCTCGCTTTCCCGGCCGATTGGCCCCTTCATTGGTTCGATTTGTGCCTCCCTGTCTGACCCTCGGGCTGCGAGAGGTGGCAATTTGCGGCGCGAGCGCGCGCGCGTGGGCGATGGAGAGAGAAAAAGACGAGTTTGATTACTTCGGGCGCGGAAGTGGGCTAGTGTTACGAAAGTATTACGCGCGGCGATGGGAGTGGTGCATTTAGTGCCTTTTAGCGAGTTAATCCCACGGGAAGAGAGGGAGGATGGGGAAGTCGCCGTTTTGAATTGATAATTCGCTGTTAAGAGGTGATTGAGGATAGAACGGTATATATATGGGTGTGCGTTGGAAAATAAAGTTGGGCGTGTGTGGCTCGTAGAGAGCTCATTGCAATGATAAATGAAAGGGAAAGATTTTTACTTCACTGCCTTTTTTACTCTACTTTATCATAAGGTATATCATTTAATCACCCGAGTTTTTGCTTTTACGTAAATTAGTTATAAAATTTAATTTGAAATCTCGCATTTTATCTATAAGAATCATTATGTTACAACAATAATTATAACAAATAATAGTCAACTGTTTTGAACTATTCCATAGTTAGTTCGTTAGCCACTAATCTTTTTAAAATTATAATCTAAAATAGATGTAAGATAATATGAAAACAATGTTCAAAGTACGGCAAAATAAAAACCGTCATTAAATTTATTTAGTGAAAATATATATAATAGAATTTTTTTTAACTAAATTTTCCATACAAACTTGCGCCTATAATATTATCATCATACATTTACCCTCATACGCCGAAATTATGTAAACTAGGTTTATATACCAACTCCGAAAAGTAGTTACCTCGCGAACTACATTTTAGCGCGAGCTTCCTCGATCTTACGCCCACCGCGGTTCTCTTCCGCGATTGTTTCGTCCAAAACCAACCGAAACTTTGATCAAAGTTAACGGAATTTGTCTTGATAAACGGCTGGATGAAAATAAATACAACTTTCCCGGTACAGCTTCGGTGATAATCGTGCCCTTTCCCTTGCCGTAAAAATTTCCCCTCCCGTTAAAAAGGAGAGCTAAAGATGCAGCTGCGGGTAGAAAGAGTGAGCGAAGGAGCGAGCGAGAGAGTGTGCACAATCCTTTGAGGATATTCATGAGAGGATTTCCATGTGAAACGCCTAGTCAGACCTGGCGCTCCCCGGCTTCACCTTGTCACTGCGTCCTCTACTATAGTCTTTTTCTTTCTCTCTCTCTTTCTCTCTTCCATCGCGCTCGGTGTCTTCGCGCGTCTTTATCGCCTTTCCCGCGCGCGCTCGCGTCGTTCTTTCCACGTCGAGTTTCGCGCTAGCGTGCTTATACGACTTCCTCTCTCTCTCTCTCTCTCTCTCTCTCTCTTTCTCTCTCTTTGTCTTACGTGCGACGCTGGGAATTTAGCTCGTGCGCGGGCGCGTGCACTGAAGAAGGAGACAATTTACAGCCGTCGCTCACTCTTCTTCGACGTGGTCGCTCTTCGTCACTCGCTGCTGCTTTTCTTCCTCGCGGCTGAGCGCAAGGACGAGGAGGACGTAGAGAAAGAGAGAGAGAAAGAGAGAAGAAGCCGGGGGTCCACCGCACGGTCCACCGAGCGCGCACACTGCGTTTTAACGGCAATATATTTTAGCCGAGGAGAGAGGGATAGGGAGGGAGAGAGAGAGAGGTAGAGAAAGAGAGAGGAGCGGTCTGCATGAAGGAGACTATAATTGATGGTGGCTCTCCTCGTTTCTTTGTGGAATTATGTCGCGCACCGGCTTTCTGCGCTTTTACGACGATGTTTTTGCATTTTTTCCCCTCTTCCTCTTCGCCTCTTTTCTTTTCCGCTGGCTCTTCTTCGTCTTCTGCCTTCTTCTCGCTCCGTTCGCAGTGTCTTTTCTCGAGCGTACCCCACGCTTGTTTCTCCTTTTGCAAGTTAACGTTAAATTACGGACTAAGGATGCATAGTTTTCGAAACGCGCTGCTGCTTTTCTTTTTTGTCTAATGGTTTTCCAGAAGAGCAAGAGGAGGAGAAGGAGGAGGAGAAAGGGAGAAGAGCATTTTTGCATAATGAGCGAGTGCGTGGAGACTTTGCTGGTGGAATTTTTTGCTTTTGAAATAAGGCAGTACTTTATTTTTAAATATTACCCGTGGTAGATATGATTTATTATTATTTGAAAATATATATTTTTAATTTATCAATATTTGTAAAATGTAAATGTTATCTTTATGTATCAAAAAACCAAAATTAGCTTTTTTTTAATGTTACAAATTTTATTACATGAATTCAAAATCAATATTTTAATTACCGACACAGATTCTTAATATCAAGTTGACTATAGTGACATTTAAAACTCCATATTCTTTGTCAAAATCGCTAAATCGCCATACTTTCGATATCTGCGAATCGCTCACTGTCGACGATTCCTCGTATAGCTACGCGCACCCCAGACTTCTTGCAGTGTAATTCGAAAAGAACCCTATATTCACCTGATGGATTCTAGTGACTCTCATATACGCGTGGCGCCTACTGTGATGCGCCTCCCTTCGGGAATCGGCTTCTCAAAAGCCGGATAAAGACGACGCGCGTGCGCCCACGAGTAGTGCGCGAAAAGTAATAATCTCGGGAGCGGGAGAAAAAGAGCGCAAGCTGTAAGGACGGGGGGGGGGGGCAAGATAGAAAGAGACGCGGGAAGAGAAAAGAGATATCGAGACGCAATGGAATGAGAGTAATTTCCGAATAAGCCGGCATTCTTCTCCCGTTCGACATTGAAATAAAATCAGAAAAGTATCCTCGATATCTATCCAATGAATAGAAATGTCTCGTTCTGTAGCCGCGTCTCTTCACCGCCCTTTCGAGAGCGCTATTTAATGGCCCGGATCAAACGCGCGGATGCTATGCTGGCCTCTCGCGAGTTAGTACCACGTCGACTCTTTTTATCAGTATTCAATTCGCCGCACCTGCCTAATTTGTGCTTCGTCTCGTTCTTGCCAGGAGAGCTTCTTTCTACGGGTTTACTTTTTGATTGATATGGTAGGAAGTGTGCCATCTCGCTGTTTTATAATATTTGTAAAAAGTGTGCTATTTATTTTGCAATGAGACGGGATGAAGTAAAAGTATTTTAAATGGATTAAGGGAAAAGTGTGTGTCTTCAGCTTGGAATTTAATTTGAAGTTTAAAATCGATTTTTAAGTGTTTTCGGTTGACCTAGTTTTTTATCGCAAAAAAGCGATTTTCAAAAGTGAGATTCCACTGAAGAGAATACGCTAAATTTAAATAAATTCATTGAATTGAGCTTCATTTTGCAGTATAAAATTGAGATAAATTTATATCAATGAATCACTGCAGTCCCTTTAATCATCATGAAAATTTACTTTATAGAATTTCCAACGCGCTTTGGTAAAGCTTCTTTGAGATATAATTGAAAAGGTCAAATGAATGGTCTTTATTATACGAAGTTTTTACGATCCCAAAACTATAAATCATTATCTATTCCTTGTAACCCAAATAAAAAATGCTTTTCTTAAAATCAATAGAACTTACCCCACCATGAAAAATATCGAGATACCCCAATGTCAGCGCTTGTGTATAGATTTTTCGCATTACCGTACATTCAAACGTTTCTATCGCCACAGCTATATATCCATACCCATCCCCCATCGCTCGGCCGTAAAAAAAAGCTCCGATCTCAGCGACTTCATTTACATTCTCTTTTTACAACCTCTCCCGCTCACGCACGCACAGATAATCATGAATCTCTCTCCTCTCTCCCTCCTTCCACTTCTCTTCGCATCGACAATGCGCGTTCACACAGCGACACACAAGGCCGCTACCTTTGCGGGCTGCTCTTACGCGCTTGCGTTCGCATACCTCTTTGACGGCGGCATCGAAGCGCCGGGAAATAAGACGTATCGCCGCGTGTACAATGACGCCTACTCAAGAAAGAGAGGAAGAGAGAAAGAGAGAGGGAGAGAGAGAAAGATCTTTCTATTATCCGCACGTATATATACGTATATGCTGGCTGACAGGCGTACACGCACAATGTCTGTGCACTGCCGCCTTGGTCGCGGTTTTAAAAAGTCGAGGAAGAGAAGGAGGAGAAGGAGAGGAAGCCTGAATGCACACGCGCCGCTTTAATTTATGTCGGAGCGCCGTATATATATACTGAGAGAGAGAGAGAGAGAGAGAGAGGGAGCAAACGCTTGTGCGATTTATGTACATACGGGGTGCCGAGAGGGCTTTCCGTCCTCGAGAGCCTCGACTGTTCTCTTTTTCGTCGAGTTTTTTCGTATAGAGCGCATAGGGAAGAGGAGCAGGAGGTTTGTTTGTTTGTGGAAGGAGCGAGTTGAATTAATATCTCGCTCGATCTGCTCTCGTACGAGCAGTGGAGTTTCGGAATCGATAAAAGAAGCTGAACTGAGGAGTGTGTTCTCGCGTGGCATGATGAAGGTGTTGTCCGATGAGAAAATGCACGTGGGAACTGAATTGGGTGGATGTACATGGGCGATGGAATATTTTGAAATTTAATTTAACGATTACAACCGTATTACAATATAGTGATGGGTGTAGTGGAATTCAATTAATTGCGAGAACGAATTTTACGCTTAATTTCATGAAACTATTATGTTATATATTCTATAAATACCCCTAGAATAATTCAATGTATGTATCTAAAATTATTAACATTCAAGTAAATATTAATAATACTTTTTATCGATCTCATTCTATGGTAAATAATTGTGATAATTTAATTTAAATTTACTTTTAATGTACAACTAAATATATATATATATATAGTGAATATAAATTGCCCTCGATGCCGAATACGACCGTATATAGTTCTGCAGTTAAATTGATTCATTTTAATAAGTTTATATTATTTGATGACCAAGTAACCAATTAAATCATAATGTAATTTATCGTCACGCGCACTGCGCTCGCCACGAAATAACGCCGTCGCATTTCAAAACGCACTTTGCATCTCGCGCGTACGCTTCATCGCCCCTACCAATAAATCAATTCCGTTTCTAATTTAAACAAGCAAACCATTATCCGAACAATTAATTATTTCACTGTCCCTCCCGAGTTTTAATAACTCGCGTGTATACTCCAGGCAATATCACACACACACACAAGACAGACACACAACAACGACAGTTAATTCAAAGCCACTTTTTCAAGGACAAACTATATATACTTTTGCTCGCCACCAAAAGTGTGTAATTAGAGTTCGCGAAAAAAAGTCAACGCTCGTACGCTCTATATAACCAAAAGAAACTTTCGAGAATAATTAACATTCAGCACGAGCCAAATGAAATTTCCATCGCGCGCAGAGCGCTTCACACGGTCGCCCGTGAATCGCATGTTAATTTCACTAATTTGACGCCTGCGCGGTCGCTTGCGCGACGTTTCGCTTCTCTTCTACTGCTCCACACTGTATATAGACTCCGCGCGAATGTACGCACGTAAAAACAGAAAAAAGAAAATGTATAATCGTTCCCCCTCGTCGTCGTCGTCGTCGTCGCATCAGCAGCGCTTTGTAACGCGAGAAAAAAGGAAGAAACGAGAAGGAAAAATATTTCCAGTGCGCGGCGAGTGTTTTAGCTCGAGAGCAAAGCGCTCTTTCTCATGCTAATCCGCGCGCTCTCGCGAGTACTGGGACTCCCCGCGTTCATGAATATACCTTATACGGTCAAAGCCCGCCCGCGCGCGCCACTGCAGACTGGACTCGTTCGCTCGCTCGCGCGTCTCTCTTTTTCATCTCTAAGCGGCCTCTCGTACAGGCCTGCACACTACGCGAAACCTATTTTCAAAGCTTCGGCCGTCAAAGGCCGAAAAGCTATGTGGGGCGCGTGTGCACGAGCGAGAAAGCCAGCCGCTTTGTGTTTCGAATTCGCGCGCTGTTTCTTTATAGCGCGAGGTGATAAGTCAGAAGCGTATATATATACACGTCTGCATGTGTATGTGTCTATGTATCTCTTCTCCTATTAATCCTCGCTTCTTCCTATCTCCGTCTATCCATCTTATACTACTCCTTTTCTTACTCTTAGCCTTCTCTTACCCATTGCCTCTCGCTCTTAGGTGCTCGCCTCTTTTCTCTCTCCTTCGTGGCCAACGGTAACCTTACAATTACAGTGCGCCCGCACCTCTCGCTGCAGTGCGGAATTACGCGAGATCGTATCGCACTGGAAACTCCCGTCGCGCGATGTTTGTTTCGACGAGAGGAGGAGGAGGAGGAGGAGGAGGAGGTCGACGATTAAAGTACGGTGTAAAGAGGAAAGGGAGGCAGATCGCTTGGGAGGATATAACGTTGGAAATCGCTTTTCCTATACACGACGGCTACGCGCCCTTAATTATTGGTGTTAGTGCGCATGAGATTAGTACGATAATGCGAGCCCGGAGAGTTTTAAGGGACGACACGTGTGGGGAAAAGCGAGACGCAAATTACGTATTTTAATACGCTTTGTTGATTTAACTGAACGGCAGCATAGTGGCGGTTGTGGCACAGCCCCTAGGGTTATTTTCAAGCGGATGAGAAGGAAGTTGCCCTGGGTACATCGCACGAACGTTACAAGCATGTAAATATACGAGGTTGTAAGAATATATGCAGTGATGATGCGCCTCAGTTTTATATACAAGTGATTTTGATGCTGTCTGATGATGACTTTTAATAGAGATTGGATGTGAAATGTCGAACATTTTTTTTTCGCGGTGGGTAATTTAATTTAAAATGCGCTTTTAACCAGATCCGACGCCAAGTGTAGAAAGTTAACATCAAAGAGGTTGCACTTTTAATTTTATGAAAAGGTACCGCAAATCTCGACAGCCGCACTAACTCGTATTTTTAATTAGTCTGCGTTATTACGTAATTTCAAAATATTTTTACTTACAGTGTTGTACAACTGTGCTGCACGTACTGTGTATATATATATATACTTCTGAAAACTATTTTTTCGTGATGAAATTATAACATCCTGCGTCGCGCCGTAAACTCATCCGTACATTCTACGTCGTAATTAAATTTTAACTTAATTCACTATGTTTCATCAAAGTTTCGACATTAAAATGCAAGTACAAATGGTTTCGTAAATCGAAACGTAATATTAGACCATGATTTACCGCTCTATACATACGTACAATCTAATCCACCTATACAGGCTCAAAATAATTGATCGGCTAATCAATTACTCTGCTATTTACAAGGACACAATCCCGGCAGAGCTATAGCAGCTCAGCAACGACGCGCGTGCGCAGCCCTAAATAAGTGACACCTCGACACGAATAGCCATCGGAATAGCCTCTGTCAAACGCGCGAGTACATAGGACAAGCGTACATGCGTGTATACTGTATATACGATACATATACACACACACACAACATTCCCGGCGACTTTATCTCGTCAAAGCCACTTTATCCAGTGTTGGAGCACAATTGAACGTCACTGCGCGCGAACGTCGTGCTAAACGTCGCTATTCTTCCTGGATTTCTAGCGCATCTAAAATTCAAGGACTACAATACTATATCGTTTTATATACGGTTCTCAAAAGCTGCATTGTCATAGGCCAAAGATCGCTATCTCTCGATACTATACGTATACCCGTGTCCTTTGAGAATATAAGTGTCCAGTGTCGTTGGAATTCGTTTCCGCGACAGCTGACTGTTACTCTCGGGGTCGATTAATAACGGCAGCTTTTGCAGCGAAGAGAAGAGGAAGGGAGGAGATTGCCGTCATGTTGTGTATACGCTCTTCGCTCTTGACATACAGGGAATTAAGAGCAATGTGTGTATCGAGTGTGCCGTGTGTATAGTGTGTGCGCGCAATAGAGCGCAATGTATGTATGGATGGACGAGCAAATGGTGATTGACGTGAGGTATAAGTGGGACTCGCGTCGTGCGGATGCCTTGTTTGCCGAGGCGCAGGCTTATCGGCGATTTTTATTATCGGTTATTGATTGCCAAGAACTGACTTGCGCGTTTGACGTTGAATAAGTGATGCATTTGATTGCGAGTGTTTGTGCACGGAGTGAAAAAGACTTATTATTACAATAGCTGCTTGAATGCTATTTTTTTCATGCGGTAATTAATGAAAAAAAAACATTTTCTCACTATAGTAGAACTGATTAATAAGGTGATGAATTTTTACAGCCTTAATTTGCTCGTTCAATTAAACAAATAAAAAAAATTATATTACTCATATTAACAGTTACATACAATATATTTTTACTATTAAATATACTTTACATTTTTATTTTTAAACAAACTCTTGTATTTTCAATTTATTTATTACATCGCATTAACACTCAACACACTTTAAATCGGTATTGTTTCCGCACCTGAAAAACAAAGACATGGAAACGACCCAACGTTCAATTACCCCCATAAACGCCAGCACAGAAATTACGCTCAATAATCCAGCAATTGATCGACCGTAGGGCAGCTACCCTGCAATCCTCTCTCTCACTCGCGTGCACGCTCGCGTAACCGCATACGCGCGACGGACATCCACATAACCCGTAGCTAGCAAGTTACTCCCTCGCTCCCTCTTCCTCGCGCGCAATCTCCCCTCTCGCAGTCGCGTTTCCGTTATAACCCTTAACGGGATATAGCCAACCGTGCTTGCGCCGTAACTCGGCATCTAGAGTCTCTCTTCTCCTGCTGGACTTGCGCGCATAATCGCCGTCGTCTGGATTACGAAAGATGCGGAGTTGACTATACGCAGAATGGAGAGTGGGAGGAGGGAGAGGACACATCGTAGAGGCCACGCGAGGTCTGGATAATCCGAGGGGCGATTACGTTATGCTTAAATATTTATCGGTGTGCATTAGGGAAACATGAGTCCTCTCTCTATGCATAGGGACCACACGTGGGATCCATTGCGCGCGTCCATCCCTTTTAGCTCACTCCCTCTCTCTCTCTCTCTCTCTCCTCGCGCCCTACTATAGTGCATTGGAGAAACCGCATTTTCAGTTTCTCTCGCTCTTGCTCCCACGCTTGCGAGGGATGCCGCATGCACCCTGGCCAACTAAATTCTCGGGCGAAACGAGCCCGCAGAGCGTACGCGGACGCCCGCGCGTGGTAATTGTAACCACCGCTCGCGCGACCGGCGAAATTGAACGACCGCGCTGCGTTTTTCGCGAGTCTGCGGTGAGCGAGGGAGAGAGAGAGAGAGAAGCTTGGCTGCGTACCGAAAAAGGAATCCCTACATGTGTGTGTATGTCGCTCGGCCGAGCGCTTCCGCCTTTTTGCGGAATGGTATGGGCGGTAGTTTGAGGCCCGTACTGCGGACGTGTTTGGCAGAGATGCAGGTAGCAGCGTTTGTGAGTGCATGAGAACAGAGTACGGTGGTGGTGGAAATTAGCCAGGTGTGTCTGGTTTGAGTGCCAATTTTTTTCGGCGCTGCAGTCCTTTGAACGTGCTTTTTAAGGCTAAATACTTCATTCTGTAAATGAGAATTGCTTAAAGTAGATTGTTTTGATGTTTTTGGGTTTTGATGAAAAAAACTGCATTATAAGTAATTAAATACTCATTAATTGCTATAAAGTGCATTAATAATAGACATTGTTTAATAAACGGTTAAAGGACTGCTTTAAGTTACTTTTGATAGGAATTTTACAAATATTTTAGGTCTTTAATCTTTTGATGCTAAAAAGTCAGATATATTTCATTTTTTTCTCTCTCACACATAGATCAACAACGCTATTCCAACCGGTACTATTATTAATTCCCTTAAAATTGATGCCCAACGTGGCCATCCTCCAAAGTCCCATTCGCAAGAAATATCGCCTCCGCCTTCCACGGCATTTGTATGATAATCTAGCCCTCGCGGCTATCATTATAAATCTCCCCTCTATACACAAAAGAACGCCAGTTCCGCGCCCCCGACGCTACCGCTGGCGTTACGTTTGTAAAAAGGTCGCCCTCCGCGCGAAACAATCAGTAGTAAAAGCCAGTTTTCGGACCAGCGAGGAAAATAGAGAAAGGGAGAAAGAGAGGGTGAGAGAGAGAGAATCGTGTTCACTGCAGCAGCGTCCGAAAATAGGTCACGGCCAAGTCCCACCCGTCCGCTTGCTCTCGTAACAAATGTGTTTACGATTTCCCGCGCGCCTGGCGCTCTGGGTGTGTGTGTGTGTATATATATATATACACACACAAGTAGTACAACTCGTGTGCACATCTCGGGGTGCAAGCGATCAGGAAACCTTGGGCGGCGGGATTAATCGGCGAAAAAAGTTAAACGAGACGGAGAGCCTGAGCGAGTTTGTTTCGCGCTCGGCGAGCACATCAGTCGAAAAGAGTTGGGGGTGGAAGGGGGAAAGAGAGAGAGAAAGGAAAAACGCTGATGCGCTCGCCGCGCGTGGATTTATGGTTTAATTCGTTGCTGTCTCTCTCCCTCTTTCTCTCTCTCGAATATCCGTGCACACCCGGTTTTCTTTCTACTTCCCCCAACTCCCGCCTGCATTTCGCTGCAATTTTTTTTTCAACTTTTTCGATCCTCAGCGGCGCGTGACGCGTTCATTGACATGCAAATTCATTGACATGAAAAGTCCACTCGCGCGCGTGCAGGCGTTCGCGTCGCGCGTATACGTATACGTGTGTATAAATGCTATACACACATAACGCGCGTATAATTGTTTGTGTACACAAGCACCGCGTCCGATGGGAGCGTACTTATGCCTTTATAGGCAGGCAAGCGCATTTATGCAGCGAGGCGCGACGCTTTTATGAGCAGCAAAATACGAGAGCGAGGGCAATCAGATCGCGGCTAACCGCGACTGGCAAATAGCTCGGCAGAAATCGACGCGCGCGCGCTTGTGTGCGTGCGTCAGGGGAATGGAACACCGAGTAAAAGAGAGAGTGAGAGGGAGATAGAGAAAGAGAGAGAATCATCGAGAACCGTTCGGGGAAATCGGATGAATTCGCGCAAAGCGCCAGGAGGTACTGCGCGGTTAGGCAATTTTACGCTCTCCCAGTTACAAAAACCATTTACGCTTAAATGCCCTCGCGCATTCCCCAAAGTCCCGCCCTCCCGCGCTGTATAGCTCGCTCGTCCACGCTCTATACTACAATAATTTCGCTCGCTCTTCGCTTCGCTTCTTTCCGGCCAGTCGTACACGTGTATATCGACGTGTATGTATGTATATATATATATATATGTGCGTCGGCTGTGTGCAGGCGATAAAAAGTTTTTTACTGTCACGGAATTTTCGGAAAAGTTGACTTGGATGAGCCTGCCGGCCGAGCGACACGCCAATGAATCGAAATGCATTTCGAAAAAGCAGCGTTTATCCTCGTTATTGAATATTCCCAGAGGGTGTGCATGAGGCTTTTATGCGGGTCGCATGACCTTCAACGAATTTGTTATTTAAAACGTGATTAAATTAACGAAATGTTTGGGTTAATAATTTATCACTTTAGCATAAAAAATGTTGGCTTTTCATATACGTGTAAAGAACTGGTTTAAAGAACAGTTGTTATACGAAAATTATCTGATTAAAAAAGTAAATTCTGGCTTTAGTTTTTTTCTTTTTCATCTATCACTATTTTTTAATTTTACTGTTACTACTAAAATGAATCATTATAAACTTACATACATGGCAACAAGTATAAAAATTGGAATATAAATTAAAAATTATAAAATTTGATTAAAGCGTTAAAAAATTTTTAAAAATAATCAATAATTTCTAGAAATTTTCAAACAATTTTCATAAACTTCCATCCTTTTGCGTGCGATAATTATTCCTCGATCGTGACTACCAAAATCTAGTAACAATAAAATACGTCCATGACCAGCCCATGCACGTACACATCTACCCACGCTTATTCATCTACCACACATACACGCATACTGGTTAGCTATCGAACCATGGCGCTCGTGCCAACCCCATATACCATTCATTTCTTTTACCCAGGGCGGGGGGGGGGGGGGACTGACGAGATATCGGAGGAAGTCTGGGTAGACTTACGAGTTTGGGCAGGCAGTGCCAGGTCCCTCGAATCAGCCTGCCATACGCTTACGAAGAGTCTTTGTTGTAAAACGAAAGTCCACACTCGCTATGTCTCCAGAGGGAGAGTCTCCATTTCGAATTCTCCAGGTCCCCAAAAATCCAAACCAACTGAAGAAGCTGAAGAAATTGTTAGAAGGGACCATAAGTAAGAGTGTAAGGAATGGGGCGCTCCATGTTGGACATTGTGAGGCACTTTATTATATTTCCCCCCAAGGGGACAATTGGAGGTGTCTGAACTGTTACAAGGATGTTGAAGATGGATGGACAATTAGACATGCCCATGTAGTGGGATTCCTATCAGCCTTTAATGCACCGGCATGCCACTGTCAGGTCAATCCCCACATAATCTTCCCAGTAACTGCATGCTCGCTCTGCAGTTATACGTACATGTTACACCAGAAGGGAATAGATGCCGGCATGCTCATCGCCTCAACGTCACTATGTAATATTTTTTCAAGTTTTATTTTGTATCGATCCTTTTCTTCATATCAATAAATGATTTGTAATTCCTGATTCTTGTTTTATTTGTAAATGTTCAATGAATGTTTTGATGAGTGCTCGTCTCCAATAAGTTCTACAGTCAGCAAAAATCGTTCAAAACGCTTGATAAAAGTAAATAACTAAATATATTAACAAATAATTAATATTACAGCGTTAAATAACATGATTTAAATAATAATAATTGCGATCATTGCGTAACAAAATGCAATAAACAAATAATAACGTTTGAAGACGGGTTTAATGTATAATATCGTTTATAGATGAGTTTAACGTGTAAGGGCTTAACGTATGAGAGTATAATAAATAATTAATAACTAATTAGATTGCTTAGTTCCAAATAAGTAACGATTAGAAACATATTAATTAGTTAGGGAATGCTCGCTCAGGGTAGGGTAAAAGCTCTGTTTATAGGAAGTAATAACGGTTGCAAGGAAGAATGCAACAGCGGCCAAGGCGCGAGCAAGAATATAAATAATTCTAAGGAAACAAGGAAGGCGTAAACAACCATTCGAAGTCAACAATTCAAAGAAGGAATGCAGAACGGTTAACCACAAGCAGTAAACAGTTTTGAGAATTAGCGGCCATTTTGTACTCGCGCCAGTCTTTCTTTCGCGTTCGCGTATCTAACTTTAGTCATCACCTAGAGCTTAGATAATTTGTCGAAACGTGTTGTATCGAAACCTAGTTGTATCCCTTACCGAAACACGCGCCCGTCTTGAAACCTTTATCGAAACTTATTTTGTTAGAAAAGCGCTTGCGATCTCATGCTTGAATTTGCAAGTGTTATCGTGTATTCGTAGTTTAGATAACTTAGATTGCTGGGAATTTACCTTTTTCTTATTTTTCATATTTTAATAAATGTTAAAGTCTATTGTTAATTTACCTCCTTGTATCACTCTTGTCAAAACATATATTTTTCATGATTAATAATTAGATATTCATAACACTTGTATTTTACCCTAGCCTTTTCAGCGTAACCCTGCTATCCAGGTCCGCTTGGCTAGTAGCCCGTTACAAATTATACTACGGTAGCAGATTATAATCAACTAATAATTTTGTTTTTGCAGATAAGAAATACCTGTATTAGAAAGAATCAAATTAAAACACTAGTTGTTTTTATGGAGTATCATACGCTCTTTGCTCGAGGGCAAATTCCCCAATTAGGTGTTCAAGGACATCATAAATACAAAGCAATATGGATGGAGTTAACAACCCAACTTAATACGATTGGCCCATGCGGAAAAATGTGGAAAGTTGGAAAAACGTAATTTCAAATCTTAATGTATATACTGTCCTTATAAGATTTTATTTTTTTTCTGTTTTTAATAATCAATTTTCAGACTTGGACGAGAATGAGGCTGAGGGCGAAACTTAATAAAGCTAAGTTTTTGAAAGCATTCAATAGGACTTTACAGCGGAATCCTGGTTGTGATGTCAGTGAAATAGAAGATTGTATATCTCAAATTTACGGCATGTATGGTACAGGAATGCACTTGGGAAGAGAAATAGGTTTTCTCAAAGTACCAAATCGTCATCGGTTCACAAATTCTCATACAAATAATCGTAAGTTTTTGGTTTTTTTTTTTCTTAAGTTTATGTGATATGGTGGTTTATATAATTAAAATTTTTTAATATTTTTCAGGTCCAAAAATATCTCAAGAAAAAGGACCTATGAGATGGAATTAGGCACACTGGGCTTCATTTTTAGGTACCAGAAATTTTTCTTTGTTAGTAAAAAGTCGTATACTTTATCGTACTATCCCAGTGTCTAATTATAATGTCCCAACAACTAGCTGTTTATTTCAAATAGAGCCGTAAAGCGAGTTGATTAATTTTCAAAATAAAGTATAATAATTAAATAATATTAAAATGGAGTAAATAAAAATAATCTGAATGAAATTTAATAATGTAGATTGTTACGGAATGAAATAGTAAGATTTATTTGTACGTGAATTCGAAAAATGATCTGAAATAGTGATTAAATATAATTATGTAATTTCAGAAATTTATAGGAAGAAATAGATTTATGTTCTGAAAGAAATTCTATAATGTATTGATTTCTGCACCGAAAAACAATTGATGCGCGTAGCTTAGATATAATTATTTATGTTTAGCTGAAGGAGCTCAGTTCTCATTCCGATTTCAATAAAAGTTTACGTCACGGGAGATAACCTGATTTGTGACTTATTTTTAAATAAAGTTTATAAATCGAATAAAGTTTGTAGTGATTTCTCTCCGTCAGTATTTCCGATTCGTTCGGGAATATAGGTATGCTTCATTTGAACAGTGGAGAGTGCATTCTCTGCACTACCTTCTTCATTGAGTAAATGAGTTAGATAACTTCATTTGAGCGACGGAGGAGTACTTTCTCTGCACTACCTTATGTTTGGTATACTTAATAAACTGGGTGATTATTTCGAGCCCATCTTTACAAAGAGAGATCTTTGATAAAAAAAGACCGACACGGTAGCCTGCGCGACTTCCTTATATCTCCGCCGCCCGCCTTATTTGGCTCCATGAGTTTTTGCGCTACGTCACCTGGTGGTGGCGCGTGAATTACACTCTTAGAGTACGGTGTGCAGGCGTGGCGGGAGATTCCGATTGCCGCTTGGTGAGAGATTACAATTATCTATTGTACTTTGCTGCGTGGAGAGTCTTTTTATAATTTATTAATTCGTTTATTAATATAATTTAAATATATGAGACGCATGTTTGTTTGTTTGTAGTATCATTTATTAACGCTCTAGGAGAATATCCTCTTAAGCGCGGACTTAATTAAAAGTACA
>JAWWEQ010000010.1:7134821-7178650 GCA_035583055.1 Torymus tubicola
ACGCATACTGGTTAGCTATCGAACCATGGCGCTCGTGCCAACCCCATATACCATTCAGTTCTTTTACCCAGGGCGGGGGGAGGGGGGGACTTCACGCGATGTGTCCGCGTGAAGCGGTGAAACGAGAGGTATATACACATATACACAAATCTATATCCTACACCACACACCGGTCTATATACATATATATACATTAACGCGTACTACGCTCAGATATCGTAGATTGTAAATCCAGCCGGAATATTGTATTTTGAAAAGATATACTCTTCAATGACGGCGTTGCTGTAATACAGGAGCGCGTCGCTCGATTTTCACTACCGCTATACTACTATACGTTTGCAGCGATGTCGAGTGATAAATGCTCTCGAAACAATTTTTTGAAAAACCGTGTATATATGCGCGGCGTGACATGCGGCGGCGGCAGTAGCGGCGAGAGTCGACTGATGCCGCTAATAAATTACGTATATATACTTGCACGCCACACGAGTGAGAGCGAGAGAAATATCGCACCGGTTAAGCTTTTTAATCATCGCCGTTTCAGCCGGCATGCTCGTGCGCGCGTATCGTAATCAGGCCGCGCGCTCACACGCTTGATAAAATATGTATTTTACTAGGAGAGAAAGAGGGGGGGGTGGAAAGGGATCGAGGGAGGTGATGATGACGACGATGCTTTATTAAATTAAAGAAATTGCAGCTGTTTAATATTTGTTACGACGTGTGTGACTGTTATGTACTGCTTTTGCTGAAGTAACGAGAGGGAATGTTTCATTTGGCGTAGTTTGTAATATCGATTAATTTAAACGTTTGAAAAATTATCTTGTTCGTATATACGTACACGTAATCAAATACTCTGTATTATTTATCCAACTCACATATAATATCATTAAACAGAATGACTGTTTGCATACTTTTTTTGTATTGCTTATACATTACCGATCCACGCATGAATTACTATAAAAAAAGTTTCTGATAATCCGATATAGTAAATAAGAAAATGTTTTTATTAGAGTATCTCATAATAAATATTCATAAAACAAATAAACACCGTAACACAATCAACGAGACTATACTATTTTAATCTTGAAAATTAAACAACGAATTTCATCCTGCCTCGGCGCAGACCGTGTAATCTTTTTACAAACGTAGCGCAACGCGTTCCCGGACGCCCGTTCAAAAAACCATTTCACCTCGGAAGAAACCTTCGCAACGCGAGCGATAATGTTCCTTTTTGCGCCTCCTTTTCCTCCTCCACCTTCTCTCCGACCCCATGAAACTTGTATGTACACTTTGTACGTCTACACACTCGCGTATCTCCCTCCTCCCCATTCGCCCAGAGAAAAAACTTGCGCGCCATAAACCTCTACCGGTGCGTATACGCGCGTACATACACACACAGACACATACATACAGCTGGAAAGCACGTATTCATCGCCGCTGGTTTATTCGAAACCGGTAGTATACGCGGAGCCCGCGAGCGATTAATTTTAGAGCGCGCGCGATTTATAATGGAGCACCATCAATCACACACTCGCTTAGGCGTGCGCCCACCGCGGTTCTCCTCTTGCTCTGGCTTTATATGTGTGTGTGTGTGTGTATCTATACATATATGCTGTACGCTGGACTCGTGGCTGGACGTAACGTAACGTAATGTAGCGCGAAATGTTCAGGGTGCGCAGGCACACCGGGCGGTGGTAGGTAATTAATTTGGAAAAATTATTAATTGTGACAATTTTCATCTATGCCCTCCGCTCGCACGACGGGGCGCAAAAATAATCCTGGTAATTTTCCGTTAATCAACGCTCGCGTGTGTGAGCGCCCGCGCAAAGAGGCTTAATGAGGATAGACGTTGAAGATAAATCGACTTGGGTTGCGCAATTACTGGACAGAGAGCGAGGATGTGCTCATTATTTACAAAAAATGTCATCGTTTTTTTTTGTGTAGCCGGGTGCGGCTGCGTGCAAAAGATGTGCTGTTGGTCATTGAAAAAAAAAGACAATTTGCTATTTAATAAATGGCGTCCGTAATTTGGACCTCGATTTATGCGAATTCTCGAATGAATTTTAAAACCCACTGGGTTTTCAGTTTTTAAATGTCAGAGGATTATCAGTAATCTAACGTGCGGACGTTAATTTATTAATACTAATGAAAGTTCATTAAATACGAAACATTTCCAAGGGAAAAAACTGAGCTGTGTTTTAAAAGAGGCGCCCATGATTAAATTGGGAAATATATTTGCTTGAAGGTTTCTATGATACAGCGATGTCAACAGAGAAATTGTTTGGAACTGACATATGCTCGTAATAATAACAAAACTTCATTCAGCTGTTGCATACTTCCAACGTGAACTAATTTTCGTTGGATGGCGAAGTAAATGACTTTCGATTTATCATGTCACAGATGGAACCATAAGTAATATCTCTTTTTTCTCTTTTGTTTCAGGTATGTGGAAAAAGCGTGACTCGAATAAAAGCCGCGAGTATTTTACCGTGATTCATCGTCATCGTTGGTAAAGTACTTCTTTGCATGCTTTCTGTCAAATATATTCGAAAACTATCGTTCGATTATTATCGGTTATACTTTCTATATTTGTACAACCCGAAGCGAAATGAAAAAATCGTCATCCTGCTATTATTATTATTTTTGTTTCCTTCTAATAAATTATGCAATTAATTAGTAACATTAACAGTATACAGTCTACAACAACAATAATACTAAAAAGAAAGTTAGATCAACGTGAGTAATGTCAAGGCAGTAATTACCCAGCTGTTTATTTAACAAGCACGTCAGAACTTCGTATTGCCCCATCTTCCTTCTAAATGACAAACTGCGACATGTGCACGTGCTTAAACTCGACGCGCACGAATCCACACCGAAACAATATTCGATCGGCAAGGAAATCCTTCCCTACACTGACACACATACACAGCTCCACCCTCACCCACAGTCATTCCCGTCGTCGCTTAGAGCTTCGCTCAGCTCCAGGCGTGCTCTACAAATGCACGTATGTATGTGTATAACGTCTGTGTATACATACGTACAGCCTCCCGATTATATATATATATATATGTACGTCGCGAGTGCAGATCTTGCTTAACGGTCTGCAACGTCGTAAATTGAATAGTAAATGTCACATTCGGATTGCCGAATAAGGACGTCGTATCTGCGCACGCGCTTGCGGACTCCGTTTTCTGCCGGTGATATAGCTACACATCGCATTTTATTCACCTTCCCGTGATAACGTTCGCACGTAAAACGTCATGGTAGCAGCGAGGCGAAGGAGACTTTCCACTTTCGATTTCGCTACGCGTACATATGCGCGTGTGTGTATATGTGCCACTACGAGGGAGTTAAATTACCCGGTTAACCGGCGAAACAATTGTCGATTGTATTAGCGGCGTATTTTGATTGCGAGTATATAGGTGTATATAAACGCGGCTACGAGTACAACTATGATTTTGATTGGACCTTTCGAAATGGCGCAGCGCCAGAACGAAGGCCAGGATTTGGGATTACAATGTCGGATTGTAATCGAGTGTGCGGCTATTATGCGGGCGACTTTAGATTGCGTTATGAATAATGAGCTTTGCTTCTCTTCGGTGTTTACAATAACGTCAATGATATTTTTTTTAGTTTTTCATTTTAAATATTACGTTATTATATATAGAAATTTTTTTTTAATATAAAAACAGTTCAAAGCGTACATATATTTAAAATATCTTTGCTCCAAATAAAGTACGAGAATTAGTTTTATATCCAGTTACATATATAAAATTTGAACTCAAATTCAAAGAATTGCTACAAAAAAATGGCACTTTTTGATGAACTCGAAACCAAAAAACTTTTCGATCGGAGAGCAATCGTCAAAACGCAAAAATTCATAGCGACAAAGTCAGCGATCCCTCTTCACTCCTCACCCATCGATGATCCAACGCGTTCTACTCCACGCACCAATTTCATTCTAGCTATATATAGATGCATCAGAATTCCCACTGTCCCCATTGCCGATCCCACTCTCAAATCCTCTTTTTCCCCCAATGAACTTTTTGAAATTGTAATTGTCAAATATTGCCCCCTCGGCCGATCCAAGAGCCATCGGAAGATGAATAAACGCTTCTGCGTATGCGCGCCTGGACGCCGCGTGATGGTCTTCCTCCGTAACCATTCCCGGACACAATCGATACGGAACGTTTCCCTCTCCTCCGCCCCCGCCTCTTCTCCACCCCCCCTGCTTTTCATTGTATCTCTCAATTTTGGCGGGAGCTCTCATGAATACCAAATGACCCTGGCTGCTGCTACCCGCCTGGGAGCTGCAACGCTGGTGGCGGCCGTGTGCGTGCGAGCGCGTCCCAGGAACGCGCGCGCGCGCGTGGCATATAGCCTGGGCATCGCCACCACACCACTCGGCGGGGGTCACACGGGGGAGGAGGGAATCGTCCTCGAAAAGCTACTACTATGCGCGCACGCAATCCACGAGGAATACACGAGAGAGAGAGAGAGAGAGAGAGAGTTTAGTGCGTTGGGATGTGCTCGTTTGTACATGTATATATATGTGTGCGCGTGAGCGTTGGCATACCGGATGACGAAGTTGCACACGCGCGGATGTGGATCTCTAGCGATGCGCTGCTACTGCTGTTGTAGGTTGGCGGTGATGGGCTGCTCGTGTTTTGTGTAGACTGGTCTTTTTTTTGGACGCGCGTGTTGTAATGTAAGGGTTTTAATAGCGGTCTAGAAATTGCGATTTGAAATTTAAATAGGCTCTCTTTTACAATGTTACGCGAGCTTTTTGGGATTTCACGTTGTGCGCGGGTAATTTATTGCGCTGTTAAAATTAAAGTTAATTTGAATGACGTCATTTCCATGAGACTGCAGTGAATGTTGCCGTGTTATGGCTATGGATGATTGTGACGTCAGAGCGCTTTTTATAATTTAAATTATAATGGGTGTCAGCAAAATTCAGAAGGATTCTATAAAGTGACGTTTATTAAAATTTATTTTTGGAGCCTCGAAAAAAAACAATAATAGAGCATTTTTATTTTTGAACAGTCAATGTGTTATTATATCTAATAATTGCATTCTTTAACTGCTACAGATTAGTAAATCCAAAAATACCTTTACACAAAATACCTTTCAAATATCGAAAAATACCTCTAAGGATTCGCTCTGACTTCAATAAAAAAAAACGTCAAAATTGGCCGTTCCAAACCAATTTTTGAGAGCTCCCGGCAGGGTTTCTTTGACACGCTTTCGGGAAAATTAACCTACAAAAAACTTTTTCACCAACTATAGCATATATGGCCAGAACACGCGCGTGCTCGCACACGCAAACCTACATTTCGGAAACTTTTAACTTTGAAGTAACGTGAGAAACGAAAGAGGGAGAGAGAGAACGAATTTCCCACTCTAATTTTCCCTTCATCATTTACCACGACCTTTAAATTTATCCCTTTCGCGTGCCACGTTTATACACGTGTTAAAATTCGCGTACTCGTTTCTTTTTCTCCCCTAAAAATCGCACCTCAAGACCAGAAATTAACTTATTCGTAATTACTATATTATTAATTTGCTAGGGCAACAATGAAAAACTAATTACCAAACTACAACCATGCGCACGCGCGCGTGTGGGGCGTTAAACTAAGCCCGACCGCTTAATACGCAAAGTTACACTTATTAAACAGTTAGCAGAGAGAGAGAGAGAGGGAGCAAGAGAGAATAGTACAGAGGCATCCAGAGGAGCTTCGTGCAGCGAGAGGGTGCACAAAGTGAAAAATAAAAAGGACGGGAGCGTGGAGGAGATAGAGCGAATAAAATTGGGTCGCGTGCAGCGGGTAGTTCCAAATTAATTCACACGACCCGGACGCGCACACACTGCAGTCCCGTCTCTAAAGTTTTCATTGTGCCAGAGCTTGCACGCGCGCGCGCGTACTGTGTTGTCGTCCTGCAGGACGATAATCTGGGCGTAATTGGTTGAGCCGGAAGTGACCCACACTGGTCGAGAGAGAGAGAGAGAGAGAGAGAGAGAGAGAGAAGAGCTCGGTAAAGGGAGATGCGACTTTTTGAGATATAACGTTTAATTACTCGGGAAGGCTGCTTGCTATCTGCCTTTTGCTGTCTAGCGGCCGGGAGTACTTTCTGATGAGACGAGGGCTTTTTTTTAAGCTCTCTCTCTCTCGTAGTTGGGGGAAAATTGACGTTTCGATTACTTTGAAGACCGACGATTTATCATCATGCACGTGCCGCGGTGTCTTCATCGTCAAGGTTTGATATTTTGCATGAGAAATATTGAGGGAGGAGAGAGAAAAAAGAAGAGCTCGACAGTGCTGATGGATCGCGGTGGCATTAACAGGTTGATGATTTATTTGGCCGATATGATACAGTTTCTGGTAATTATATCGAACACGATTGAAAATGCAAATAACCAAAGTATATGCGTATAAACTTGCGGGACTTTAATTCGATTTACTCAGCAAACCAGCATTTGATAAATAATTAAATCGTCCGTGGATTCCAGGAAATTCAAAATAACGCTTGCACTCTGGGATATATTGCACTTTGCAAGTACTTATACATGTGTTTATTATTTATGCGATTGCAACTGATTTATTTACATTAATGCAGTGTAATACGCGTTATGGCATTCTGTATAACTGGTCGTACTTATTCTAGAGTTCTTTTGCACGAGAAATTATGTAATTTGTATTTGAAATAAAATAAATCCACGAAAAAATCACTCCTCATTATAAGCATTAAATAAGAATAAAATAATATTATAAGATACTTTCAAATAAAGACAAAACTCCAAATACTCCGCATCCTGACGTTAATCATTTTAAAATCCAGAGAGCAATTAAAACTTGCAGCTTATCAAAATCAAAACGCCCGCTTCTGTGAGACAGTTCCCGCTCAGTCCAATAGCAGGTCACTATACAACTCGCCGTTGTCGTCGACGACTCGGTGTGCCATTTCAATCTGTTTTCTTCCCCAAGCTCCGAGTCCTCTATCGCGAGCGCCTATTCGTTGAGATTGGTCGTTGACTCTCGCTTGCAGTAGGAGCAGCAACCCCCCATTGTTCTGTGCGCAGAGAAAACGGACAAACAATGCAGCGCATCGGCCTGGACACTGACCCATTATCCTTAGATTAGCCTCGAGTGGCAAACAAGTTCTTGCGAGAGTGAGCGCGTTCACGAGCGAGAAAACTTTTCAGATAGATGAAGAATCCTTCTTGGATTTGCCTTTTTTTTCGTCCGAGATGGGGCTCTGTTCGCATACAGGGTGGCGAGGAGTTTTTCAGGTAAGAAACGTTGTTGATGAGATGGCGGTTGGTATATAGTGTTCGAAATGAGAAAAATATTAGTAATGAAGAAATAAGTCGTATTAATTACGGATTTTTGAATTAGAGATTAACCGTTTAGTCGAAAAATGGCAAGAAAAAGCGTTAATTTAACTTTGAAATACCTACTTTCCTACATTTATCACTTCACATTGTATGCGCCCGAGCTAGCGAAATTAAAGTGCGTAATTTTTCATTATTTTTGCGCAGTGTACGTGGCCTGCGCACTTCCAGCAGTAACAGACAGGGAAGCACACTTGGCCTCGAAAAAAGGGGCGGAGGACTGGAGAAACGGAGGAAAAAGGAAAAATGCATATCTGCCGCAGCCTCAGCCTTTTTACCCTCTCACGGGGGTCATCCCTTAAACAGGGATAGCCCGGGACAGTAAACACTTTCGAGCGACCGCCCCGCGGTCAGTCAGCTCTTCTCTTTTCCGCTCGTTCTCTTCCTATTTCTCTCTCTCTCTCTCTACTCCAGCGAGCAGCGAGAGACGAAAGTGAAGAATAAAAAGTAGATAAATGGCAGCTGGATCGCGAGGGTGGGCCAATCTATCACGCCCGTGGGGTATGTTATTGACAGAGCAAGAACTGTCTAACCCTCCTACCGTCCCCCCTTTCTCTCTCTCTCTCTCTTCTGCCCTCTCAATCTCTACATCCTCCTCCACTTCTCTCTCTTTCTCTCTCCCTCTCTCATTCGGTCTTCGTTTCCCTTTTTCGCCTCGGCTCGCTTTTATTCGCTACTATCCACCGTACTGGCCTTCGGACTGTGCTCGCCCCGTTGCCGTCGCTTTTTTTTCGACTTTATTCTCTTTTTCGGCTTCGCGCGCGCGCGCACGCCTCCGTCGCAAAAACAACTTCAGCGCCAGGCAGCCGCGTACACTGCAGCTTTAAGCTCTGCTTTTTTCTAATTCCTCTCTCTCTCTCTCTCTCGTTCTCTATCGCTCCTGCTCTCTTTCTCTCTCCCTTGGATGTGAGAGAGGTAGGTTTTCGGAATCGCGTTCCCTTTTTTTTCTATTACGCGTTCTTTTTAGAAAAGCAGGTCGAGCGATGTTTCTTTCATGAAATGCAAATGGTTTCATCTTTATTTAAATTAAGCTGAGGAATTAAACGAAGTCCTTTACGAGAATTCACTCACTGAAGGGAAGAGAGCGAGAGAGAGAGAGAAAGAGGGAGAGGGCAAGCGACGAAGAGAGAAAGAGAGAGAGAGACTTGGTTTTCTAATGCCGTAATTTCAATAACGTTTACATCTGGTTTGCGCAGTTTTTATAGCTTGCACGTGAAGGTGACGCTAGTTGGATTTTTAGTGGATTTTCGATATTTGAATACAAATTGTCGTCTGCTGGAGTGTATTGCAAAAGTGTGCGAAAAAGCTTTGTTTCGAGAGTTTTCTTCATTGGAATAATTACCAAACTTTTATTAGCCCGTTAATATTTATGCTGAATTTTTTTGCGCAGTATGAGCAACACTGATGATGCTGTATTTATTAAACAGATAAAAAGTTTTAATTGAAATTAGAATATGTTTATAAGTATTTTAATTAACGAATTTTTATTGTCTATCTACAATCATTACAATGAGATATAAAATTAATTTTTATACGTTAAATTCAAAATAACTTTCATCACGCATTGATACAAAAACATATTTATAAATTGATAATTTATTTATTCGTTATCCCTTAAAAGCATAGATTCAACTTTATTCATCCTTTGGGAATATTCCCTTCGCGACACAGCAATAAGAAAAACACTTTAATTTAATCTATCCGAAAGTCGACTAGATTCGTTTAATTAGAATTAATTCAGCGCGCTTTGCGAGCTCGAAACTCCCTCTTTCCAGGGTTTCATAATAGACTCCCAAAAGTCGAGGGCGACGACGAGGACACGAGCAAGGGTGTAGCTACGGAGTCACGCCGAAAACAACGAAGCTCACCTTGCGACCTTCTTCCTCTTCTACTCCTACTTCTTCTTCTACTCCTTCTACTTCTTCTCGACAACGAAGCGCTATATACAAGAACGATTTGACTTGGTAAATCAATGTAAATAAAGCACTTTAAAATTCCTTAAATAAGGAAAAGGCGCGCGAGACACGCGTTCTCTTTCGCTGTTACGTGGAAGCGCGCGAAAGCCGGATTAACGTCGCGCGCGAGGGCCTGGCTCAAAAGGGTAAGTCCGCGCCCGGACTTTTGTAAATCAAAGCAACGTTTAACCGTCTCCGCGTTTTAGAACGCAAGAGAGAGAGAGAGACAGAGAGAGCGAGAGAGAGAGAGAGAGGTAACGAGTACTGGCCGCGCCGAATCCCGGGGACATAAAACGTGAATAATACATTGGCCAGCTGCTGCTGCTGCTACTACTGCGAGCGAGTGAGCTACCGAATGCGCGCGGATAACATCCTTCTAATCCGGAGCGCGAACGTGAAGCGGCTTATTTAGAAGCTCTTTCTCTCTCTCTCTCTCTCTCTCTCTCTCTCGTGTGCATAGTCTTATGAGGGAATAGTAGAGACAAAGATGGAGGTAGAGAGAAAGTGAGAGATGGAGATTATTTACATGAGCGAACGGGAAAGCGTTGCCTCTACTCTCACCGTTATCCGTTTCTATTCTGTGCCACGCTTTTCTCTCCATCCCCCTCTGTATTTTCGTACGAAAGAGATCCTTTGTGTCATTAGAAGCAGGGCTTGCGTTAGTACCGGCCAGTTGCTTTCGATATATATTTAGCGTGGATGGTTGTTACGCTGCTTGTTTATGACGGCCTCGACCTTAAGCGCAAATTAGAAATTTATCTGAGCGCTAGGTACACACATATTCGCGTATATGTATATATACATACATGTATATCGTGCGCGGCAGCATGTACGGGCGAAAGTTATGTAAGTGTCGGTGTGATTAAAGCGATTATCGTAAATTGCATGAGAAGGGCTAGGGGAAGGATGTAGTTGAGAGATTAGGATGGTTTAAATAACGGTAATGGAATTTATGGAAGATTTTCGGTTGAAATTCCAAAGAGAATTTCCGAAAGCAATTTGCGAAAGCTGCTGATTTATTTGTACTTTATTTAATTGACCGCACAAAATACGTGGCACGAAATGTTGAATTTGAATATTTAGTATCTTTAATGATAGATGATGTATTGAAACGAACTTGAAATCCTTTAGGTCTAATAATCATAGCTGTCAAAATATTTTTCAAAAATATATGAGTAGCCGCTATTATAATATGAGCGGTATTATCCTCTGCACCATCCATGCTATTGTCCCAAGTAGCCAGCATCAGTCTAGTTAATACAAAAGTTCTATCTGGTACTAACACCAATTCCTGGGCACTTGATCTATTAGTACCTATTGGCTCATTTCCAATTGGTGAGGATGCTTGACTTAATACTTTTGCATAAACTTACTAAAATGGAAAGTTCAGCATCTATTTTATTTTTGTCTTCATTCAAATTTAATAGATGGATTAAAAAAAATGATGTGTATATTATGAATATGATGAATACTTATAAGAATATCATCCTTAGTTCTTCTTTTGAGTGTTTCTTTGATAAGAGCTTTAGTACCTTTAGTCTTGCAATTATGAGGATCAGCTGGATCAATATTGAAGTGATGAGATGTATACAGTGCACCAATCCTTGTATCATTATTAACATTAACTTCAAATTCATCTCTGCTTGCTTTTTCTTTTAATTCTTTTTTCTTCTTTTCGCTTAATCTTTTCTTTTTCGAGTTATTTTCATCATTGTTTGATTGTTTCTTCTTTTTTTCTCTTTTAGCTATTTTCTTTGATTTCCGTTTCTCAAGATATTGTTCAAATGGTGTAAAATTTTCTTTTTGACTCATTTTTTCCTTCACTAGTTTTCACTTTTTTCTTTCACTCCCAAACCCCATGTAAATTCTAATTGAACTTCTTTATTTTTCTTTCCTTCTTCTGCTTGCTCAATAGATTTTAACAAAGATTTGTATTTATCTAATGGATTGACATTTATATCTGATTCATTAATGCCTTCTAATTGTTTTTTAACTTCATCTTCTGACTCATTCTCACTTGTTCCACTAGCTAAGTATGCTTGAATATCACTTATATCTATTTCATCAAGTTTCCCAGAATTCAATTTTTGTATAATTTCTATTCTATCTGGATTAGTTTTATCCCAAGTTAAATCAAGTTTAGTAAATGATGATTCATACTCAAGATCATCGATCACACTCAGTGTAAATTTTATTAGCAGTGTTAGCAGAACCAAAAACAATAACTACATGATAATATTTTAAACAGTTTAATTGATACTAAAGACAAAATCAACAATGCAAGGAGGCAGGTAAATGTGAAGGTGGTAACTCCGTTAACTTCATGTGACAAGCGACGAATACAATCATAAGTAGCAATGTCGCATCGGCGTTCACTATATTGTAGTAATATTACTTATAATTAAAATTTTTAAATTTTAAATACAGTTAAATTTATTCATTAAATTTTATTTTAGTTTTTACAAAAGTACATGTGTGTTACAACAGTGTTTTTAAAATGTAAATGAATTTTAAAATCAATTCAAATTATAAAAAGAAGTCAATAATTATAGCTTTTAATTAACTCGCATTTTAATTTCCACGTCCTCTACTTTCTTGTCCTCTATCTCCTCCACGTCCTCTATTTCCATGACCTCTATTTCCTCTTCCTCCATTTCCACGATCACGGTGGTAATAAGAATTATTGTAATTGACCTCATGACTATTAGCCATTGCGTTCAATAAAGAGGCAAATTTCCCATGCTGTTGATACGTGTAAGGTTCTAAGGAATATTGATGTTGCTTCCTTCTTTTCCAACCAGCTCTAGTACCTCTTTTTCCTTTAATTTTAAACAAAAATGTATTACAAATTTTGTATGGCAAATCAAATTTATTAGTGTATAGTGTAACTTACCTCTTTTATTATTTGACAGTACGTTATCATGATCTGTAAAAAATTGAGAAACGTATTTTTTCAATATTTTTTTATAAAACTAATCTAATTGATGTTGCAAATAACAATTTTTTTCTTACTTTCATTCCCTCCTCTATTTGGTCCAGGCAACTCTTGCTGGTTGTTAACAGGAAGTTGATCTCTATTTGGTGCTAGCAACACTAATTGTTGATTGTTAATCGGCATGGGCAGTCGAATTTCTTGAGGAACGGCATTATTGTTACCAATTTTCTGAAGAGGTGGAATTCCTAGATAAACATTACAAATTGCATAATTTTATTTACTATTATTACATTTTTTTATTATTACATCATAATTAATATAAAATTAAGAGACATGTGCTTACCATTGTGTACTATAATCTTTTGTAGATCATGATGATTATTACCCGAAAATTAATCATAATTTTTATTAATTTACACACATTTTTATTATTACATTTTTTATGATTAAAACTTTGTATCTTATCTTACCGCCTAGATTATCAATTTCCATATTGATTTGTTGGAGAATGTCCTGATTATCCTGGTCCATGTTAATCAACTTCCAATTTTGTTGTGTAGGTTTTCGTGGTTGTGGTTTTATTATTCAATATATTTTCAATATAGTATATCAATGTGGGTATATATATATATATATATATATATTAAGAGTAAACTCTTATTTACGCGACTTTGTTTCGTGTTCCTTCGCACATCAATACAAACCAATCAGAGGAGCGCAAGTATAGTTATTTAAAAGCTAATTGTTTAAGTATGTTTTAACAACACAATTTGTATACTCCTTTTATTTCTTCTAGTCTCATCTATTCAATTAGCACTCTCCACAAATGGTAATCATTTTTTTCATTACTATAAAATTAATAATATTGTTAATATAAAACTTTCTACGAAAGTATAAAATAAGACAAGTATCGACGTTTTTTCTGTATAATTTACTCTCCCTCCCTCTCTTCCCCCGCCCTCTCTCACCCTCTATTTCTGCCCTCTCCTATCTCTCTCTCAACATCCGTCAAACTCTGTACCAAAAACTTTAATGAGAGCTTAAATATTTTTTTTTAACTACAATCAACACGTTTAAAAAAAAAATAATTTTTTAAGTACATTCTAACAACACAATTTGTCTACTCCTTTTATTTCATCTAGTCTAATCTATTCAATAAGCACTCTCTACAATTGGTAATAATTTTTTTCATGACTGTACAAATAATAATTTTTTTAATATAAAATTTTCTACGAAAGTATAAAATAAGGGAAATATCGACGGTTTCTCTGCATAATCTATAAAATAATAATATTTATGATTTTTTAAAAGAAATCAAATAAATACCAGTGAAAAAGTCTTTTACTACTTTGAATCATTGTATGCTGAACAAATTATACGTAAGTAAGTACGTTCAAATTGTTCACTGCAAATTAAACAAACGAAAGTTATGAAACCAATTATCGATAATCAAGTAATGCAAACAACTCTCGGAAACTACTATATGACTGTTCTCAGAAATGTGTTCAAATTTTTTCATCATTCTGTACAAATTATACACAAGAAAGTACTGAAATCAAATTATACTGATCCGTATACAAATAAGTATACTTAATAAATATACAAGCAACCCATTTATACATTTTGTCTTATCTTTAAACATATGAATATTTATATAAAAATGACAATATCACACCTTAAACTGCAAACCGTCGGGCCCGCCATATATGTATGGGAGATTGGACGACCACCCCTGCTAGAGCAGTTCTAGACTTCTCTTGTCCTCCCAAGAAGCGTAATATTATAAAAATTTAAAATTGTGAAAGAATAATAAAAAATGGGAATGTGATGGTAACTATGTCATTTTTTAATTTTTTTATGTAGTATAATACTTTTCGTAAATATCTGAAAAAATTCTTATGAATTTTAGAAATAAAATAATTTTTGCCTACATGGGTGCAAAATGCATAGGTTCTATAATGTTTTGTAGAAGTATGCGAGCTATTATATCTCTTGGGCGTAAAGTAGTACTTTATGCCCGCTAGCTGAATATTTTTGAAGTTACAACGTGGGCGTAAAATGTAATTTAACACGCAAGGTACTAAAAGTTCTATTATGTCAGTCGAGTTAACTTATGGGAACTTGACTACAATAAATTGATTTCAGTATTTTCTTGTGTTTAATTTATATAGAAGAATGAACAAATTATAATAATATATTTCTAAGATCAGTCATACAGTTGTTTCGGAGAGTTGTTTGCATTACTTGACTATCGGTAATTGATTCCACAACTTTCGTTTGTTTGATTTGCAATGAGGAATTTAAATCTAATTACATATAATTTGTTCAGTTTATATTTACACGAATAAGGAAAAGATAGTTATATAATTGAAATAATGTTTGCCCACACGGGCGTAAAGTGCGTAGGGTCTATAAAGTTTTGTAGGAGTATGAGAGCTATTATGTCTCTTGGGCGTAAAGTAGTACTTTATGCCCACTGGCTGAATATTTTTGAGTACCTACGAAAAGTTGTATTATCTGAGTCAAATTAACTTATTGGTACTTGACTAGAATATAATTGATTTCAGTACTTTTTTCTGTTTTATTTTTATAGAATGATGAAAAAATTTGAATACATTTCTGAGAACAGTCATATAGTAGTTCTCGAGAGTTGTTTGTATTACTTGATTATCGATAATTGATTTCATAACTTTCGTTTTTAATTTGCAGTGAACAATTTGAACGTACTTACTTACGTATAATTTGTTCAGTATACAATGATTCAAAGTAGTAAAAGACTTGTTCACTGGAATTTATTTGATTTCTTTAAAAAAATCATAAATATTACTATTTCATAGATTATGCAGAGAATACGTCGATACTTGCGTTACTTTATACTTTCGTAGAAAGTTTTATATTAACAATATTATTATTTGTACAGTCATGAAAAAAATTATTACCAATTGTAGAGAGTGCTTATCGAATAGATTAGACTAGATGAAATAAAAGGAGCAGACAAATTGTGTTGTTAGAATGTACTTAAAAAATTATTTTTTTTTTAAACGTGTTGATTGTATTTAAAAAAAATATTTAAGCTCTCATTAAAGTTTTTGGTACAGAGTTTGACGGATGTTGAGAGAGAGGGAGTATATTTGTACTTTATTTAATTGGCCGCACAAAATACGTGGCACGAAATATAAAGTGATATTTTAAGACACTACGCGAATTACGGACAGTTTACATTGCAATGTCTGGTTATACCTAGTTGTTACTACTTGAGTTAACTTTTTTTGTCCATTCCATGTGTCCATACAAGATGCAATGTACAATCCATCAAAATCGATTCAACCCTTACGCTGTCATTGTCATGACTCTCCGAGACCCCCTCATCCTCAGGTACTCCGTCTTTGTCCTCGCTAAGGACCCTAAGCAGCTCGACGACGGGCAGAAATATGGCACATTCGACACCCGTCGCATCCCACCCAAAGATTCGCGAAACCGCGTGCGTACCTCACTCTCTCTCTCCCTTCTCCTTCGCAAGAGCACTTCGCATTGTTTCGAGTTCGGGCGCTCTTACTCTCTCCCCTCGATACCTACCATCCTCGCCGTCGTCGTCGCCTCGTCCTCATCATTTTCAATTAGCTGGTAATGACTGAGCGACGCCGCTGCTGCCGTTCTAGGTGCGAGATCCCGAGTTATTAATTATTAAGACTCTCTCTCTCTCTCTCTTTCTCTTGCAACTGCCTACCTCTCCACTATGCCTCGTATTACCTTAATTAAAAATTCAAATACCGCCGGACGAAGAGAGAGAGAGAGAGAGAGAAGGAGTCGCGAGCGCGATGAATGGTCCTTCATTTCCGTCATCTTTGCGCGAGCGCTGCCGCGCAAGCGACGCGGAAAGTTGTTTCCTTTTTGTTTCAGCCTCAGTTCCTTTGCCGGGCGCGCGTACGTTCGCGCAAGCGTCCGCTCTTTCATTCGCCCTTCGCCCGCCTGCCTCTCGCTCTTCTTCTTTTTCACGCTCTTTTATCCGAAGAGCCCGGGCTCTTTTCTCCCTACGCGCACGCGTGTATATATATATACACCAGTTGCGCGTCTTCTACGACGGCAACGTCGTGTCTTCGTCCGTCCTTTTTGAGCTTTACGCTTGAAAAAAAAGAAAGGGCTCGCAGCAGCAGTAGCAGCTGGAATTGAAGTTCTCGCTTTTGCGCCGAAGAATTCGTTGAATTGCATTTTGTTTAAAGCGGGAGGGTAGAGAGGAGGTGGTAGGCATTTTAATCGCCTCGTTGGAAATTATTGCGAGTCTTGACGGGAGAGATCTCATAACTGCGCTCTGCGTTGCTATAGCGATAACATCGCAAGCATTATGCATTTCACTCATACCTTTCCACCTAATTATTATTAGTTCTCCCTTTTACGAATGCTATATTACATTTCACTCTGAATGCCACTCCGAAATGTGTATCGTTAATTAACAATTGTAAAGTTACGCTGGAATTTAGTTTATAAAGAATAATATCTTTTGTTTCTCTTAGTTGCAGAAGATCATGGTTTTCTGAAATATATGTTAAAACCTTAATTATTTACTTAAAGAAAAAAACCGCTGCCAATTCATTGGCACTTAGCTTCCTGAAACTAATTTATCGATTTCTTTTGTTAAATTGAAATTCAGAAAAAAAAATTTTCCACGAAAAAATTCGAAATACTTTATGGAGAATATTAACTGATAATGGTTTCATGACTATTCATTGCTGTTCCATTTGTAATTCTATTTTTTTGTGATTTTAATTCTTATATAAGTGTTCACAATGGTAAACAATCGCAAGTGAATAACAAAATTTTACTCCCGTAATCGGTGGACATAGAAAACTTATTTCTTTTTTCAATTTTTACATTTTTTTAATAAAAAAAGAACCGTGATAGCTAAAAAATGTTTCTTTTTGGAAAATATGAATATTTTAATTCTCTTTCAAATGCTACCCATCCCATTCAGATACATACAGCCATTCTCGAGAAATAAATTTCATAAAATGTCTAGAAAAAAATTTATGAACCGATCATTTTGCCCAAAGAACTCGGCCGAGAGCTATCTATAATCTACCTCTACAATGAATTTTGAAGCGAATAAAAAAATTTTACTATCCTAATGGTTGAACATACAAAACTCATTTTTTTCTTTTTTCTCAATTTATTTTAGAAAACATAGGTAATTTAATTCTTTTTCGAATGCTATACATCCTATTCAGATACATAGAGCCGCTCTCGAGTAATTCAAATTTAAAAAAAAAAACGTGAACAAAATTTTAACCTCAAATATCTCCGAAATTTATGGACCTTTTGCCCAAAGAACTGTCTCGGTTGGTATATAAAATCTACCCCTAGAAAGAATTTTAAAGTAATTAAGCCAATTTTACTCTAGTTATTCAACGATAAAAGAAAACTTCTTTATAAATTATTTTTTTTCCAAAAATAATGAATAAAAAAAACCTAAAAATTTAGTAAGTTATAGTATTCAATATCCTTTATAACCAACAAAATATTCATGTTAATATCTTATTTTAATTTCGAAATATATCCTGTTTAAAAAATTACGTTTACATCAATAACTTATGACGAAATATAGCTATCGACTTTTTTTTACATAGTAGAGAATTTTATCTTACATACAGAGAATTCATAATATATAAATAATATTCGGTCTAAATATTAAAAAAATAAAAATAAAAATTTTGAAAATTAAAATACGGCTATAAAAAAAATTATTTTTACAAAAATAAAATACTGACCCCAACTATGGAAGTAAAATCTAAAAAAATAATCACTCTTTCATTAAAAGCGGTCGAGTAAATCATGAGATATCAGCGTATATCGACGCACATACACACACACACACACACACGCATCCATACGGATATTTTCTAAAAACAGTGTATTTCGATTACAAATTTGCTAAATAACATTCCTAACACATTATCTCAGAAATTTTTTTTTACTATCACAAAGCTTCCTCTAGGAGGAAACAAAATTATCTACAAGCACATTTTTTAATTCATATTTGCAATTATTTAGAAAATTACTCAGTTACTACAGAAAATTAATAGAAAAAAAAACAATATTGTCTTAAAGTTGAAAAATATCCAATAATCAGAGAGCCAGGTCGATCGAGTAATTCAATTACAGAGCGAACGAAGCAATACCGACAAAGCGACGAGACATTAGCCGCTCATCCGACTGCTCGGAACTTCTCTCTCTCTCTCCACTCTCTACACCTGACCAATCCGCCCATCGAAGCTTAACGCTCGCTGCTCGCCTTGGAATTAATTCGCGAGAGATTCTATACTCGCGCTCTCGCGCGCGATTCGCTTTCGCGTCGACGGCAATCGAATCGGCGATCGGCCGATTACCGCGGCTCCCGTAATTAATTGCGCCAGCCGCACTTCCGTCGCCCTCCTTATGCCGTCTCGAGTGCGCGGAGATCCTTTCTCGCCTCCGCCCACCGGAACCTGGGCGAACAAAGCAAAATTAGCATATCCAAAGCAGGGGCTTTGATCAGCGACTCTAGCGCCGGTGGTGGTGGTGGTGGTGGTGGGTAGCGTCGTCGTCGTCGCCATTGGTATGCACCGCTGACCGCTGCGCACCCTCTCTCTCACTCTCTCTCCCGTTCCTCGTGTAATTAGCATAATATAGCAATATCATGACGTCCATGGCACGTGAGTGCACAGCCCCGCGCATTAAGCGACGCTGACAATCATTGGCCTTGTCATTTGGGAAATCGCTCGGCGCTAAAACCCCACCCAGACTATACTGACCGTCCGTCCGGTGTATAGTACGCTGCGGTGGTGGTACATAGGAGCAGTAGAGCTGCCCCTTCTCGTTCCCCTTCGATGCTCGTTGTGTGGTGTGCGTGAAGTGAGAGAGAGAGAGAGAGAGAGAGGGTATATATAGCGTAATTTATCGGGAGTCGTGGACGTGATTAGCCGAAATCTTCGGGAAGTATACGGCCAGTGGATACGTATAGAGGGCTACACTTGGGATTGAGGTACTTAAGGATTTGGACAGATGTGTGGGATTCGGGTGAAGTAATTGGAACGATTCAAATTTCGGTGATTTTAAATTTTACCATAAGTTGCTTTTTTTCTCTATTGGTAGATATTATTCTAGCAGCGAGTATAATGTTATAAATAAAATACTTTTTTGATGATATTTTTAAGTCTCTTGTAGTAGCTGGTAAACTTATTAAAAATGTTATTACGAACTTTAATGAAAGTAATATCTGTGAACGATAGAATCATAGAACGAAATAACAGTTTTCCTTTATATATTCTCAGAATATATTGTACAACAATCGAAACCAACACTTACAATTGCACATTTTATAATACGAAATTCAATTTCTATGGAAATTAAATTCAAAGAATTTGAGGTTTGGACGATTTATTGATAGGAAAAAAAAAGTTTAAAAAATGCTTTTTTTGTGGAAAAGCTGCACTTCTATTTCCTATGAAATTGATGTGCTGCATATCTTAATCAAATCATAATTTTTTCAAAGTGTCAAAATTATTATTGTTGCCACGTTAAAACCATAATAGAAGTAACATTATGCATAAAATGTATATATATTATCGCAGACTTCATATACCGGTTATTAAAAATATAATGAAAAATAACATATACTTCAAGTATATGTTATTATCATTTTACTCTCGTAATACGTAAATCACAATATACTTATCGAATTACGAAGTGTTAATTTTTCAACAAGGACGAAAATATAAAATTAAAAAGGGCTTCTAGGGTATTATTAGCGAGCTTTCATTATAAATTCACTCAATAAATTGACGTAGTTAAATTATTTGAATAATGCACGACATGTCAGGATATTAAAGCTTTGCCTCCTGTGGCGGTAGCAACTCGTCGCGTGACCCAATTTTTGCGTACACTCTGCAATCGTCACATTTTGCATTAAAATTATATTTTTTCGCGCCTCACTGTGCTCGTCCTCCGCACGTAATACCGCGAAAATTAACTCAAAATATTCCGACAGTCACTGCCATACAGTTCATCGTATACACATATTCACTTATATATATATATATATATAAAATATTCGCTTTTTCGTTTCCACTCGTCAATCGTCCGGGAGCATCGTTAATTTCGTTCCAAAACTCTCGAAAGCGTGCTTGCAAAATTTCAGTAACAAAAAAAAAATTGCTATTTACGTAAATCAAGTCCAACCGTGAAAAAAAAACCGCCCGCAACTTTTATTTTATCAGGGAAAAAGAAAGAGTTCGGTTGAAACGATTGATACGTTGGACCATTGCGCAGTAGCGCGCGTTAGATATACATGGTATTTCCGAAGTTATTAGACAGCTGAGGCAGCGATTGCCCTCGCGGCCCCGTATCGATCGCGCGCATTTACTTGATGAGTTATCCATGCGTTATGAACTCGTGCGCGCTCGCTCTCTCTCTCCCGCTATATAGCGAGAGGTCGAGAGAGCACCGAAGCGAGGCTCAATATGTCGAGAGAGGGAAAGAGAGAGCGAGCGCAGTGATTACGATGCATTGCAATACTGCGTTTTTTCCGAAAAAAGGGAGAGGGAGAAGAGGGAAGGAAAAAAAAATGAAGTTTCGAGTCCCGCGGGGCAAATATAATCGAAAGAGCATTTTGCTGTGTGGTCTGGTTCTGCCTTGTAAATTTATACCGGAATTGACTGAATTTATGATTAATAATGTTAGTTTGCAACAAGAAATATAGACGTGATTGTAATTTTTGTTAAAAGGAAAGGTTTTAATAGATATAGTATTTTGTTTATAAAATGTTTAACATTATCTTTTTAAAAAAGTTCAAAATCTTAAAATTGACGAAAAATTTTCCTTAAATATTACATCTCAAACCGTTCGAGCCACTAATGAAATGCCGACAAATCTAACGCGTGCACGATCAAAATTATAAGTTGATATGATAATTTCGTCTACTCCTATCCGATCCCCGCACAACGCAATATATACCTACCTCGCGCTTATTGTGTGCACGTATGTGTGCATGCGACTCGACAGCGAGCGCTTTATTCACGCGGTGACAATGCATACTTCATCGTCGTCGACGTCGTCGTCGGTCGGAGGGGGGGAGGGTGGGGCGGCAACGTGCGCGCTTGCCGCGTAAGTGGGTTATTATAGGAAACTGTCTGCGTCGCCTCCGATACGGAAATTGCTTATGCAATAAGCAAATACCAGAGACATTCTGCGGTAAAACGCGCGCCAGCGGCGGAGGCGGTGGCGAGCGAACGCGTGTGCCGCCCAGCTAAACTGTTCGAGGTTAATATACCCGCGTCTGCAAACAACATTTTCCGCATCGCCGATGCGAGACCGTGCGCACAAGCCGGCTATATATGCAAGCGTAAAAAAGTTACATGGGGGAGAAAGAGAGAGAGAGAGAGGGGGAGAGGGGATAATGATAAGCGGGTTTTATTCGTAGTGGCGGTACTCTTTTGCGTTGTATGGAAGTAAATGGTTATCTACGGGCTTGTCTCGTGCTTTTAGGTGTAGTGAAGAATTTTATTTGTTAGAAAGTGATAATTTGGAGGTTATCGGATTTTGACAGTTCGCTAATATGAATGAGTAATACAAATCTTTATTGGTTGAGGTTAAATTATACAGAAAGTTATTTGTAATGTAATGATTTATTCAGTGTAAGGAGAAACTTTTATTAACTACGCAAATTTACTTGTAAGATATCAACAAAAATCAAATTGTTTTATATTTATGAATTATTGTATTCGCGATTTATTTCTCTTTTAGTATTTGTCTCCTGATAAAAATTTTGCATACAGCTATTTATATTTGTGTATTTTCTTTTACCCCGTTTTTCATACATCCAACTTAACTGTCGGTATGTGAACATTTCTAAATATATTGCGACTAAACTTGAAAAATTTAATACCGGTATATTTTGATACACGAGATTCCGAAATCACTTTAGCCGTGGGTGGATGCAAAATTCCAGTCGTGCTCAAACAGGTTGTACGTGAACGTCGAGCTGCTGGGTGGTACCGCAACAAGTTGATATACCTTCGCAAATTTTGGCACCAGAATGTACTTCCAAAGTGTCAAAAATATATCCAACTTTCAAACACCGACTCAACTGTAAGCCCCATTAAACAGCCATTTCTCAAACTGAATTACTCCGTTACTGGCCATTTAATTCCATCCAAAAGCAATTTGTCAATGATATAACTCACAAATCTACTTATCAGCTCATGTGTACGACTGTGTTTCTCTATTCCGCACATTTGGCCTCTGTCCATTGAAGATTTAAGGTATACACTAAAAACAAAATACTTTCAATAACATCAACACCCATTACATTAATGTACTTCTCTTATCTCGACACTATTTTTTTTTCAACAACAGAGGCATTTTCTTAATAGCCGCGAGTAATTTATTCACGCGTAATTTAATTACTATATTAGCTTTTAACACGTGAACGGAACATTACTCGAATCACGCACTTTGCACTCCTACCCCTAATTGCTACACGTATTAACAATAAATAATCAGGTGATTATCCAAATTAGCGCTCGTTTGGTTGCGCGCGCGATAAAGAACCCTGGACAGCGAGAGGAATCACGGGACCCCTATGAAAAGGTACAAATTAAATAATGTCACGATAAAATCGCTATCGTCGGTAACAATCACCCAGTCGTGCACGTGTGTGGAAAACTGGGGGTAAAAATCCTCGCCTCGCTTCGCTAGAACGTTAATTAAGGAAAGCGCGGATAGCCATCGAGAGCCTCCCTCATTCAGACTGTATACGCGATGAGCGATAATCTCGATTCATAAAAGCCCGAGAGCTATACCGCTCTACTGCCTATGTGTAATTTTGATTTCGTTGATGCGCGTCGAGTTTCCAGAGCCTAATGCTCCATCGGTATGGTAAATAGCAAGCGATTTAAGTAGGCTAGGGAGCTGCTGCCACTGCTGCTGCTGCTGCTACTACTCCTATCCCTATATAGACATACACGCCACTCCGCTGAATTCGAGTCCCTCAAGCCAGCGCTCACTCGGTCACGCACGCCTCGGCGCGTTAATCATCTTGAGTTATGTGTGCCAGAGAGTGAACGCGCGCGCGCGAACGCCCGAGCTATATAGCTAGAGAGCGAGAGATGGTGATAAACGCCCGATGCACGGGGGAAGGGGCTGCTTCTGTGCGAATTAATATTTGTAACTGTAAACTGCGCTAAATGCGAGCCTCGCAGAAAAGAAGGTGGATGGAGGAGGTTGGGAGCGGAAAGGAAAATTGCAGGAAGAAAAGTGGTACGTCCCACTCTTCGCGTTCGTTCCCTTTCTTTCTCTCTTTCGCCCTTTCTCTCGTGGCTACGCGGAGCTCCCGTGTGATTTAGGGGTTGTAAATCTTGCATACTCTTGTTATCGCCGCTGCAATCAGTGCCGCCAACCACGGGAGACTCGTTGCCAATGTGGAGATAATTTCTAGACGGCTTCGTAATTTTGTGCGTATAGTTTTACTTATGTGGTTTGTTACTTTCTGCGCGTTCAATTGCACAGTTGCGGATGTTGTCTTTTTTGGGAAAAAGTTGTTAACAGATGATTATCGGGTATCTGATGTATATGGTTGAGAAACTAGCCACTTCCTTTATAAATTTGTGAAGGATAGTTGAGTTGTTGTAGAAAAGTCATAGAGTAAAGTTAAAACTTTATTCTGATCTTTATATAATTAATACAAAAAATTTTATTTTATTCTTTTTATAAAAAGTTAAATTTAAAATTCATTCTTAAAATTATTTTAATCTTCAACAATGTATGACCTATTTCTAGTTCATTGTAAAAATATATCATTGAATTTATCTTTTTTTACTAGAATATTTATAAATTTTAAACATTAAAATTCTGCTATTTGAGAAGTTATGATCCAGAATCTTTCTGTCATCAAGCCCATTTTAAGAAACCAGCTTTAGAATATCTTACACTTTCTTTTATTTTAACACCCGAACGATCTTCCGCACGTTAGAAGAACATTAAATTTTTGCGCTAAATTTGATCCATTGTGCAGGAATCCCGCAATTATACACTCCTTCGACAAACGAAAAACAAACCCCTACGAGAGGGAAGAAAAAGAAAGACGCAGCCGCAGCGCACGAGCGAGCGGCAGTTTTAATCTCGAGCCCATAACCAGCCGCCGAAAAAAAAGGAAATCCTCCCTTCCCACCCAGTATTATAACGACATATTCGTGAGCCATTATTTTTAATAGTCGCCCCCTTCCCTCCCCCTCCCCCTCGTTTTCTGATTACGCCCAGGAAAGCCGAAAAGAAGAGGACGAGGAGAAGGACGAAGGACGCGGCTCGACGAAAAATAAAACACAAGAGAACCGCCGGAGCGGAATGTGATTAGAGCTGGGCGCGCTCTCCTTTGTCGCGATCGATAAAGAAACGCCGTCGAGGCGAGCAACCCCCAAGAGAGAGAGAGAGAGAGAGGTACGCGCGCAGTGCAGGTGCGCAGGGTGCCTGGAAATTGGTGGGATTCGTGACGCGTAATAAAATCGATCGCCATTCACTCTCACCGATGTGTATATATACATATATATATATATATATATATATATCTATATACGAGAAAAAGGGCGAGCGTGCACGTGAAAACGCCGCGCGAGCGCGCCGAACTTTAACGCTCGGCTGGGCAACAATAACGGCGCCTGCCGACGCGCTTTTATCGCAGTTTTGTCGCGCAGCTTAGCGGAGAGAGAGAGAGAATTGGCCGGGTCGGTGATTTTTTTGCGCAGGAGGGAGAGGGAGGAACAGGGAGGAATATACTTTATCGCGCGTTAAAATTACTATTAATTTATTCATTCGTTTTCGGTCGGCTTTCGGCGCGTACGCGACTGGACGATTCGTGCTTCGATTGCGGAAAAAACGCTCGAGCGCGCCGTGAAAATTGCTAGGCTGCGTATACGACGTGATCGCGAGTGCACGCGGCGTTGGCTCGATGGATTTTTATTTTGAGGATTGTAGATTTTATTTTTGGCTTTTACGGCTTAGTACATTTTTTTTTGCATTTCGTAAGGTGTTTTACCAAAATAATTACTTTGATGATCATACATCGATCAATATTATAGTAATGTTATGCAATTTACCTGTTTGTTTATTTGTTTTATCATGTATTTGTTTGTTTGTTATTATTTATTTTAACTATGAGATTTATTCTAAAATATTACACATACATTGTATCCACTGTGTCTTCGAAAATGTGAATATTATACAAAGTATAGTTTTCGTATATTCAAATTGCGACTGTATAGTAAGGTGAAAATTATGCTTACACTATTTGGGTATGTGTGTTGTGTATATATAGGAGGTTAGGCGTAATGGATACGGATTTATAACGAGGGAAAAATAACGAGGAGAAAATGTTGCTCATAAAAATTACGATGAAAGACACGACAGTCTCAGAATATTGCAAATTAGGCAGAAAATTGCCTCGAGAGTGGCACAGAAATTGACGTGAACGACAATATAAAATATAATTTACAGCGTCTCATTATATACAGAATAATGAACAACAAAACTGCTAATATTTTTCCACTATTTATACGTATACTTGCGTCAAAAATTAGACATTAATTCACGTTTCCACGTCACGACAGCCCCTTCAGCGCGCCAATAATGCCCTCATAAGCAGACGCGAAGATTGAAATATACACGCACCCAATCCCATATTTAATTTTTTCTCTCTTCTCACTTCCTCCTCTACATCCACGAACGAAAGGGGGAGAGAGAGAGAAAGAGAGAGATGGAGAGGGAGAAGAGATCTCAAGCCGCTCCTCCTCTCACGCCGGCAAGTCTGGCGCGCTCGCGCGGCGCGGCAAAGTAAACGGAGTGGCGGGTGACGTGTTATTTACCGCCTTGCTGCAATCTCAGCGCGCTCCCTTCCCCTCTCTCTCTCTCTCTCTCTTTCGCCTGCGTCGCAGTAGCAGCAGCCGCCGTCGTCTCGTCCGCAACTTTCCGCTGCCGCCGCCTCTCGATCCGCAGGTTCATCCCCTCGCCGCGGTTCAAAAGTCGACGAGTAATCTGCCGACGCCGACGACGCTCTTCCTCGTTTCTTTTTCTCGCTTCTGCTGCTAGCGCCGCCGCCGCCGCCGCTGCCGACGTCGTACCGACGGCTCGCCTACCAACGCTACTGCTGTGTTTTCATAGTTGTTTTTTCGCAAGGGGGGTTGATTTTTTTTCTCGCTTTCCGCGTGACGGGAGGGTGTAGTTTGCAGTCGTGGACGAGAGGTTGGCGCGATGCATTTTTCTTTCACGACTGTGCGTGTCTCCCGCGTATAGTCCCAAGTTTGGATCATTTATGCTTTCTAAAGCTGAGTTCCGGGTTTGAAAGTTCTTTCACTCTATCCTGCTTTGAATTTTTTTCTATCTTCCAAAAAAATAAAAAAAAAATAAAAAAAAAACTAAATCAATTCATTTTTGGTTTATTAAAATGTTCTTTACAGCTATTTTTGTCGTTTGATACGTTGAGAAATATTGATATTTCACATAAATTGGGACAAAAATTTAATTTTACGAAGTTGCTAGTAATAAATATCTGAATAATATTTAAAATGTTTAAATCATTGCGTTATTTTATTAATAAAATTGCTGAAATATATCTTTTTTTTATAAAACGTACAGCTTACACTGTATCTTATGGAATTTACACATCAACAGAACAGATCAAACAACTACTACGCCTATATACTGCGCCACTCCATGACCTATAAAAAGAAACATCGCATCCAAAGCGCAACTCATACAAGAGATTCTATAAAAGCGCTTTGAGTATAAGCTCGGCCACGATCAACACTTTCTCCCTTAATGAATCACTCGCACACCCACGCCTCAGCGTACATACACACACGCATATCCGTCACCGACATGTGTATATAAATATATATATATATACGCACTACACACATAATCACTCGAGCGAAAATAAAACAAGGACCTGCATTGCACCGAACCCTTCTATACAGAAAATCAATTTTTTATCACGTAGACACGCGTTTTCACGCGTCGTTTAAGCCTTACCCGCGAGCGCAAATGAAACGAGCCGCTTTCGCACCTGCCAGTCGTGCTCGCACGGTGGACGATGATGGATTGGCGCGCGCGTCGCGCAGCATTTTTCGCAATTACGCGCAGTGATTCGCTCGTCTTATCTATCGGCTGCCATCAATAATCCCTTCGCACGATTAGTCGCTTATAAAACGTGCTCGTTTGTCCGCCCCGGGCTCTTTCTTTTCATTCTCTCTCTCTCTCTTTCCCTCCTGCGTCCCATCTTTCTGGTTTTTTCGGGAGGAAAAGTACACTCATACACGTGCGCGGTAGCGGTGGTGCGGTACGGCAGCAGTGTGGGTTCTCGAGTGCTTTTAGAGGATATTACATACCTTCCTGAAGGATATTAAATTCCAAGATTTATCTCGCGACTCTCTCTCTTCTTCTCTCTTGCGGAGTCGTCCACCGATTATACGCGAGTTGCACGAGTTGTCGCTTTCTCTCTCTCTCTCTCTCTCTCTCTCTCTCTCTCTCTCTCTCTCTCTTTGTCTGATCCGCTTGTATAAGGGTGAGAGAGAGAGAGGCCGTTTGCTTGATATTATTTCGAAATTGCTTTTTCACCGCTTTACTTAAGCTGCGTTTGAATAGAGTGGTATAATTAAAAACGTAGGAGTAAGGCGCACTTAAGGAATGGCTTTCCCTAGCCTGGTTTACAACGTTCGCCTGTGTATAAATGTATATACAGCGAGGTATAAGAAGAGGCGCTCACGTGCTTCACGCGCGTGATTTTGCTTTTATGGAGATGATGTTTCAGTGCTTTTATTTACGATTGCACCCCGCAAAAGCAGATTAACCGATTTCGCAAATGTAACACGCGCTAGAGTATTATTTGCTCGCAGCTGGCGTGTATAGTTGCGTAATCGTTACAAATATTTGCCTTCTGTCGAAATCCTGGTGTATCCAGTTTAAATTTGATTTACCGCGGCGATATTTATTTCCGCCCGCCTAGACGTGCACTGTATGATTTTTCCCGCACCACGTCAGTTTAAAATTGTTTGCGCGTCAAATTACATTTTTGTATTATCCGCGAGTTTGGGTAAAGCAGTAAATCCGCACTGCTACCGCTGGACCGCGGATCGGCAATATCGTCCAGTGATCTCGTTTATCGCGTATTATTTGCTATTCCACGAGCGCTAACATCCCCCCCGAAAATTCATCAAATATCGCGCATTTACTTTTTATCTTTCTCTCATATTTTCGCAATAAATCCATTATTCACTTAAAAATCTGCCTACAGCCGTCAATATCTATACTCTCCTGGTCACTTATACCATTAAATATCGTCAGACACATACACCTATACCCCTAAAAAAAAAACTTTATCATCAAATCTCGCGACACGAAAACCAAAAAAGTCCGTGTTTACACACACCTATCTACATATACTGCTGCACTATTCTGCAACGCAACGCAAACCCGTCAATATATATATATATATACTGAAACTCGGGTATATGCAAATGCCTCGCTCGATCCAGCTAAAAATCAAGCAGGCAATAAACACGAGCGTATATAGCGGTAGTGGCAGCGCGACCGTTTGCTTTAGTGCCATGTATATATACATATATACATACGCATGTGCGTGTCAGACGGGCGCGGCCTTTTTCACCGCGCGCGATGATTAACGAGATTCGATGAATTTGAAAATCCAACTAGCGCGCTATATACTCGTATATACACGCAGGTCTGTACGCAAGCGCGCATCGACTATTTATTGGCCATTTGATTCCAACCCTCTCGCTGGCTGGTTTGATTTCACGGGGTGGGGGAGAGTCGTACGGACGACGGCGTATCGTTTCGCGGTTTGAATAATAGAGAATTACCTGGCTGGAACCAATTCGCGACTGCGTTCAGAGGGAGCCGTATATAGCGTGTGGGGCTGTGCACGCCCTCGCTTATTGCATCGCCCCCCCCCCCCCCGCGTACTCGACTGTATTCGCTTTTTCTGTGTGGCTTGATCGCATGTACTATCTATACGGTCTATCTCGGTATTGATAGGAGGGCTTTTTTTCGCAGAAACTGCAATGGTATATCCCGAATAGTCGTTATATGCGGGGAAGTTCGGTCTAAACAAGCGCATAACGTTGCATTTAATATAGGAAAATGTTCAAAACTCCCTATTTCCAGCCTATACTAGTTACAGTAAAACCTATCATTAATATTTATATATATAATGCTAGAATATATTTTTCGTTAATTAAACTCCATGGAAATCTTTCATTACCAACCCACAATAATCCTTTTTCTCCAGCTCTCAGTGCACCGGCCCTCACACATCCTTCGCATCATTCCACACTGCGACCGAAAACGACGCGAATGCTTTTACGGCACGACTCCATTAACTCGAACTTTGCGCGTCCTCGAGCTCATCCGCGTAAAATTCATTCAAACTCAACTCTCCCTACTCTCCCGTCGAACCCGTACCACGAGCGTAAAAGGATAATTTTAACGACTCTCTCTCTCTCTCGTGCGCGCGTGAGCTCCTCTCTTCACAACCCTGTGCCCGACATTACACGCCTAATCGTCAAAATAAAAGCAATCGATTTCTCCCCTGCAGCGCGCCCCGAGAAAGTCCGCGTGGAAATGGATGTAATTATGCGTTCGGGCCGAGCCGTAAACGCGAACTGGGGGCTACCAGGACTATAAACGCTCGTAAAACAAGCCCCCGCGCGCTATCCGTCTCTCTTTCTCTTTCTCCTCGCCTTTGCCTTACTTCTCTCTCTCTCCTTTCACGATAGTAGCAGGAGGCGATAATCGAAAAGTCTCTTTAAAGCACTGCCGCTGCACTCGGAAAAGTTTCTAGATGCGGAAGGGGGAGATGGCGAGCTGCTGCGCGTTCGCCCTATAGAAAGAGCGAAGGCGAAGACACTCGGCAGTAGCAGCAGCAGCAGCTGAGCAACCGAAGTTCTGGCAATTCCGCCGGCAACGCCTTTCTCAAGAGTCATCCATTGTACCGATGTCCGATTCACTTCATGAAAATCCCATTCGGCCGGCCCCCGTGACGTTTAATTATTTATTACCGGGGCTGTAATCCCGCCGGTCGTGTCTCCTCCCCGCGCTTTAGAGCTCGTGAATCGAGCCGTTGGACGAGAACGTTTCACCCTTCTCCTCATCGTACCCTCCTCCCTTACTATCTACCGGCCTCTACGTTTTGCGAAATCGGTTCTGAAATTGAACGCGGAGACAGAGAGAGAGAGAGAGAGAGAGAGAGAGTATACGTACTGATCGGATAGAGATGAATTAGAGGGGAAGGATGCGAGTGGGGTTGGGGTTGAGGGATGGTGTGGGTGCGGCAGGGGGAGTGTATTAGAGCATGTAAATAAAGGGAATGGTTGATGAACTTTTCTAAGCGCGTGATTGGGTGTAAGCTGCTGTAAGTAAAGCTTTTTAGAGGATGTAAAAATTTTAACAAATCTATAAGTCGGCAGGGTTCATTTGTATGCTTTTCTATTCACTGATTATAGAGACATGATGCTTCTAGAACATCTATTGTAAATTTACGTGTATACCGAAATATATATATAAAAAAAAAAAATTCTTAAATTTCAAAATATTTAATCTTAAACGACGAAGTCACTCAAACTTTTATCCTTAACTATATTTCCCCCACAGACTACATCACAACTAATGATGTTTCCATCAGCGCCAAATAAAGAAAAAAACGCATCTCATCTCCCACCCCTTCTCACTCAGCGATTACCATCCCGTGAGTGTTAACTCCCATATAGCACCGATACTTTGACGTACAGAGGGAACACCACGATAAAGCGCATCCGCACACATCAGAGATAACGCGACGAGCTGGCGCAAGCGAAAACGTCGGGCCAGCTATTAGCTCTCGGAGGAGGGCGTCGCGCGCTCGTTTGCTTCGTCGTCGTCGTAGTCGTCGCCACTGCGCCAAACTTTCGCGGAAGGGGTTATTTGTCGCTCGCGTGGGTATATATGTGAGTGTATGTGTATGTGTGTGTGTGTGTGTGTGTGTGTGTGTGTGTGTGAGAGAGAGAGAGAGACAGAGAACGCGAGCCGCCGCGCGAAACTAATTACCAAGTACAAAGGATGCGAGCACGTCAGTCGTCATTCTGATTGTCACCCAATCCGGAAGTGTCAACCGCAAAAGAGAGGAGAGAGAGAGAAGTATCTAGGCGAAAGGGTGAGCATGTTCGATTTTGTACGTGTATGGTGTGTAGAAGTGTGTAGGGTGTGTGAGCGTGTATGTAAATAGATGGGGAGTTCGAGTGAGGATTACGTGCTTTTAATTTCGGAAGGGCTGATGAGGATTATTGAACGAATGTAAATCATTAGAAGAATTATTATGCGGTATAGGCAAATTGTGTTCGATTGATTTTTCGATAATATACAAGTATAATTTATACGGGATAAGCGTGTGTACTTATCAATTCCCAAAATACCAATTGGGCTGAATTGCGAGTGACATGTGTAGAAAGTCACATAGAAATTGTTTATACGTCGCGCTATTTGTACAACTTTAATGTCAAAGTTGAATATTTACTCCTAATTATGAGTATATGAGTTAACGGTAATAACTCAAAAATGCCAGCCAATAGGCTGCAAAGTAATAAAACGTCTTTATTAATCCTAAAGCCCCGTGAAAACTTCGTGACGTTTCTGCTTTAGTATATTATAAACCGGATTTATGGACGTGCGCTACAATTCTTGCACTTATTGCTTTTCAACTGTACGTGTGCACGTACGTGATTAAACGTCTTCCGCCTCGTGCGCAAGATGCATATTCCCGTCACGCCGCCCGCGATATTGTGAATGCGAATGAATGATTGCGTATAGAAGTAGAACCGGTTTTCAAAAGAAATTTGCTAATATTGTTGGCATTGTTGAAAATTTATTTGAGATATCATTGTTATATTTATCCAAAAGTATGATTGTTGAAAAATATTAATATTTTAAAAATATTATTATTTTCTAATTATTCTCTATTATAAAATTTCCAAACATTGTAGAGATCAAATGTAAAAATCCAATACAATAATAGAAAATAAGTAAAATGAAACGAACAGAATAACAAGGAATAATTTACTTAACATTATTAACAAATATTTCAAAATATAAATCAAAATTTTAACGTATCAATCATCATTGCAATACCCTCGTTCGCAACTATGGATCCTATATTTATCATTTTCTTTTTTCTCGTTCGCGACTGACTAACCATACTGCACTGCTACTTCAGTACGACGCCAGCATAACAGACAACGCGGCTGTCACTTCTACAGCATTTAGATTAGTCCACGTCGCCTCCTATCCTAGCACTCAACCAACCGCCGAGAATTCTAGATAACCAAAGTGCAAATGCGATTCCGCGCCAACGAGATACAACTTCTTTCTGGCAGGCCGCGTTTCATCGCAGAAACGCATACTTCAATTTATTGCGTCAGCTGCGGTCGCACATCCACCTCATACACACATGCAAAAAGAGACAGAGCCACTTCCGTTTGTCTACGCGAGCTTTTTTTCTCTCCCTCTCCGCGCGCGACTCTCTTTTTTTTTGAACGGTCGCGCAGGCGTGGGAAAGATAAATTTTTTATGTACTCGAAATGCGTCCGAAAATACGTTCTTATGGCGAGTGTGGATTGTGTGTAGTAGCGCTAACGTGTATGTGTATGCGTGTGGCGTAACCGCGAAAGCTTTTTCATTTACCGTTTTATTTCGGGGTTGCGAAATGTGCGTCATCATGGGGACTGCGCTCGCGCGCTTTTGAGCGTTTGGAGAAAATGCGGTGTACGAGGAAAGTATTTTTGCAATGTGATTTTTAGTTTATCTAGATTTAAACTTAGATTGTATACATCGATAACGATGAAAGACTGTTTTTAAATAAACTTTTTTCGTTACGATAACTATTTTCAGAACGATTTTTTTTTAAATGTTGAATCGGATAACGTTGATATAAAAAGAATTATTTATTTTAACTTTGATATCAACGAAAATTGCTTTTCGTTCAAAAAAGCTGGTTTTGTAGTAATAACAAGTGAAAGTTTTGCGGCTTCATCAAAAGTTATCAAAGTACTTAACTCAAAATTAAAATCTTTGCTCTAATAATTTCATAGTCGAATCGTTAGTTCAAGAAAAAATAATCGTTCTTTCGAAAAGTTAACTTCATCTTCAACAATAGTTTGGAAAACAAAATTACAGCTCTCGCCATTAAGTTTCCTCTGCGAAACGCTCAATGTTCTGAAACAAAAATTAAAAAAAAATGTAATAGTTTGTTTTGGAACAAACAAAAACCTCATCCTCTTGAACAACAATAAAAATAAAAAATTAACTATTAAAACTCAAATTCATACTGCTAAAACAGAAATTCATATACCATTAAAATTCATCGACGCAACCGTTATCTAATTTCAAAATTCATAATCACCCATAACGGCTTCGTTTCCTTCGAGCACACAACGGGCGCGAGCTTGAAATTTCAATCGGCGCCGGGCGAATCGAAGGGGTTTCTTGACTAACGAGGATGATTGGCAAGCGGCGACGCGCGCGTTCGAGAGAAAGAGGGAGGCGTAACTGCTTTACCACTCGGGGGGGTAATAATAACCAATTTCGCGAGACGATTTCCACTCGGGCCGACCAATCAGAAGACGCGTCCCCATTTCCGCTCAGAAGCGCGACGACGACGGCCTCCTCCGTCACACCCTCACGTACCACGTGCCGCGCGTTCTCGCACAGCCTGCAGCGGTGTAATCGAATTTTTGAACAGCTCGTTTTCAAATCGCGAAAGGCGTCGTGTGCGACTCGACGATCTTTTCGCTCTCTGTATGTATATATACGGACCGTCGTACGGTGACTCGTATAATTTCTCGTTTTCTGCCTCGCCTGGCATGTTCATGCATGAATAACAACAATGGTTTATAGCCTGGCTTTTGTATTTTAGAAAGCAAAAGGAAACTATTTCTTTTATTGTTGCTTTCTTGTTACTGTTAGTTTAAAAGTCCATTGTTAATGAGAAGTTACAAAGATCTTAATTGTCATATATTTAACTATAACTAATAAATAATGTAAACTAATTTATAAAAAAATGTTACCTTATATTTTACGGTCCAATCATAGAGTTGTGTAGTCTATGATTTTTCAAACTCTCAACGCATATGTCACTTCATAGAACTTAAACTCTCCCTCAAACAAGCTACCCCATTTCATGAATTCAATAAAAAAAAATCCACCCCTAATAACTCACCAAGTATTTTCGCAGGATGCTTGACCCATCCACAACCGACCTCGCTCCCCCTCTCTCTCTCCACCGCTTGTTTTCCCGCGACCACGCGAATCCCCGAGATTGACATCGCTAAAGAATTATCTGTCCCTCTTGCGCTGCTCTCTCTCTTGCGTCCGTGTGGGCGTTTCCCCGCAACCGTGGGCACGCGGCTTTTTGCCCCGGCCCTCGATAAGATTGAGCGAGTGGCTATTAAGTCGCGAGCCGTCGCACGCTCGCGCGGACGCGCGGGGAGGAGGCGTGTCTTGGCCGAAAGACAAAGCTGTGCCAGATGTCTCCGACGGCCGCACACACACACACACACACACACACATACCGGGAGCCTCGCCTCGTTTCGCGAAGAGACTGTTTTCCCGATTATCCGCCGCTGTCGCCGTCGCGGTTCCCGAGGAGAAAGAGAGACAGAAGGCTGGTATATACTCGGCCGGATGATACGGACATTATGAGGGGAGGGGGACTCCTCTCTCTCTCTTTCTGTGTTGGGTGGAGTTGAGGCACTGGAAATGGTTTTTGTCGGAGCAATTTAATTGATGGATTCCTTATTGTGCTGACGTTTTGCCGGACTTTTCGAGTGTGATTTATTTAAACTGATATAGCAAGCGTTTCAAGTTTGTATACGTTACTGTTAATTTTATTTTTAAAACTTTTGCTCGTATAACAGAAACAGATGACCTAAAAAGTGAAGCGCACCTGCGATAAAATTATCTGTAATTAGTATGTGAGCTACAACAAGAGCGTGAAATTGCTGTCACATTTGAATCTATTTTCGAGTTAACCTGAAAAAGTAATCGATGTGTGTGTGTTAAAGTACGTCCGCGAGTCGTTTAAATTTAAATAGAATCGGGATCAGCAATAAAAAATAGAAAAGTATTTTAATGACAAAAATCTCTGAGTGCACGGATTTTTGATAGTTGCTAAACAGTCGTCGTCGCTGCAAATAAATTTCCCGAAAACAGGTTACTTCGATTTTCAATTTCCCGATACAGCTCATCCGTATAAAGAGAAACTTAAAGCAAACTCACTAATCGCGAACTGCGAACTATCAGGACAAAAATGTAATATGATTAATTAAATGAGGATTATGGCATCCCGGCGCAGTACCAACTTGGTCATCCGAAAGAAAAATACCAAGTTCGCGCGGAGCGCAGCCGACCTACTTCCGCGAAAATTCCCTGAGACTCCGTCGTCTCCGCCGCTCGGCTGCCGCACTGACGACAGAAAGCCTTCACGGGAAACTTCGTTCCTTCGGAAACACAGGCGTGCCATTAATTATTTATCTTCCTCTCCCCCTCCCTATATATACGTACAATCCGTGATTAAAGATCGACAAGGAGGAGAGCAGAGCAACTCCGTGCGGAGAGTAACGAATCTTAATTCAAAGCCCTCCTCCACCCCCTCCATCTACTCGCAATCTTTTTGCAATTCATTTAGAGACCGCTGCGGGGGGGGGGGGTTAAAGTTTGTTTGCCACGCGCGCTCGCACCGGCTGCAGCAGCAGCAGTAGCAGCCTGAATCCGGGCGATAACGAGCGATAGCGGTGTAATTAGCCGCGCAAATCCACGCGCACGCGATCGCTACTATTCGCTCGTTAGGCGGCTGCTGCTTTTTTCTCGCGCGGATCTAGAGTTTCGAGACGAACGGTGACGATTTACCACTCCTTTTACGTAAGGCTGCTCTCCCGCTCTCTCCCTTTCGAAGCAGAAGAAGAGAGAGAAAGAGGAGAGTTGGAAGTCTTCTCGAGCGGGTAGGGAAGCGAGGAATAAGTTGGCCGCACAGTGTGAGAACACGAGGAGGCGACTTTATTTTACCCTCATTTCCCGAGTCTTAATTACTTTGCTAATTCTTGTCCAGTTTTCCCAGTCTGAAATAACAATTCAGAAGGTCCGACTCTTTCTTATAGACGACAAGGCGCTTTTGAGCGGTTCGTTTGGAAACTCTCTTTTAACTTGACTCCATTTTTCGCGCGCAAAGTATCCCCGACGCTATCAATGGCCATGTCGATGGCAGGATCTACCCGGTAACGAAGGCTGTTTGTCTTTGCGAGACTAACTTTAATGTTGAGTTGGAAATTATGGTCACGAGAGAAGTGCCGCTATTATACAAACAAAGGAGAGTTACATAAAAGATTCAGAAAATCCGATTCGACATTCGTTTCATGAAATCGAATTTCCTGTAAAATTTTGACCAGCAAACCAGAGTTCTAAAAAAACACACCCATTGTGTACGTTTCAGTCATTGTTATGTACTAAAGAGTATTACCCCATTTTTATCATAATATTAAAAAGAATAAGAAATGAAAGCTTGACATTTATCGGATTTAAAAATTTAATTTTCCATTTCGTCGGGACGTTGATAGTCGAACCTCAATATAAATATTGATTGAGTTTTAATTGTGAGATTAATATTGTGAAAAGAATCCCATCGAAATCAACGTAATAATAATGGTTAATGAATATTTTATTTCGCGAAGAAATAGCTACCCCATTAATTATTGTATACATATTTTATCAAATTATTTCACAAACATACCTGACGCGTTTATATACGCAAGATTTTAATGAGGAACCAAATTATTCATGCAATCCTATAAATTAAAGAAATCACAATAAGAAAATAACCACGCGACAAGCCAAAGATTTAATCCTACAACATCATAATTCCGGCGAGTCACTTTATCACGACACCCCCACAGATAAATTTCGCGCACCACCGCAATCGCTCCATATACACACCTTGGCATCATATTTACCATGTACAACAACGCGTCCTGCTTCCACCAGTTCTCACAGTCTCGTCCATTGCGCAACGCACATCTCACTTTTCCACCGTCCCCTTGTCCCTTTCCCAACTCTACTTTTTTACCCCTTTTGCGTAAATAACCGTGACGCGCGCGTGCGCGTGCGACCATAAAACTTGATATACCGACGCCGGCGTGGATTTATATATTGTTTCTGCGATAGTCGCGGGTCGCGCACGAGCGAGGTGTGCTACTGCTGCTGCAGCTCGTCTCTCTTTCTCTCTCACGCCCGGCGCCTCGAATTTATTGACTTTCCACGGAGGCGAACTATTGCGAGAGCGCCAAACAAAATCTCTCCTCTCTCTCTCTCTCTTTCTGTCGGTCCGGAGAAGAAGAAGCAGGCGAGAGAGACATTTTCTTTACGTTGTTTACAATTCCCCGCGAGTTGGTTCGGTATTTTTCGAGCCGAGATATTCCGTTCGCGCTAGTAGCGTAAATACTACGAGAGCGTGCGAGAGGAAGAAGAAGAAGAAGAAGCACGGAGAGTAAGTTTAACAATGGGACTAGGATGGTATGAATCAAGTGTAAAATTACGAAAGTTTTGATATATATTTCGTATGGTGGCGAATGTGGTTGATGATGTTTTTGAGAGGTTTTACGGAAAGAAAGTTATTGATGCATTATGTTCAGAGATTTTTATTTTATATATGTTTTGCTTCGGTATAACAGCCCCTAAAAGTTACATATCATAAAGTTTATCTTTTAAAAGTTTTTCCCCTTTTAAAAATTTCGATGTTTTTCATATTCAAATCTTGGATACAAAAATCAATTAACAATATATTGATATAAGTTCTGCGTAAATACCGCAATAAGACATACGACAGGAAATGATCGAGAACAAATTTTAATCCACCCATTAACCTTTCACCCAAACATTCCCGCAACATTCGTACAGTCACTAATATAAACACAGCCATCATTCCGTCTAACTCTTATCATTCATCCTACGCGCACGCATATAGCAGGTAACCAGCCACATACACAACACGCACCGCCTATTACTCTCTTTACCTCTACTCCGCTCTCTATCTCTCGTTCCCACACAACGACAGATAACGCTTAATTGTTCGAACGGCCATCCGGAAAGTTGTCCGTGACTCTATGCCACGCGACCGCGCTAGCGGCGAGGCTTGCACAAGCGAGCGAGTGCAATAATTTCGCATTAGTACTCGCCATTTCCCTGTCTCTCTCTCTTCCTCCCATTCTCTCTCCCTCTCTCTCTCTCTCTCGTGCGATGTGGTTTGGTCTAACGCTCGTACACTGTTCGCTACAGGGCAGAGTTGACCAATCCCGCTTGCGTCGTTCATTAGCGCGCTTCGAGACGCGAGCGTTCGCCCGCCGGCCAAGTGTCGAGAGTCGTCCGCGCGTTATGCGTTTATGTCGAATCGCCAAATTCTCGAGAGAGAGAGAGAGAGAGAGAGAGAGAATTCGCACGCACAGCGAGAGAAAATGGGACGCGCGCGCGCGAGAAGACGGGCGAGATTCCGGTCGTGGCTACCGCTTGCGCGCTCACGCCGGATGAATCCGCAGAAACATAGCGAGAGCGCTGAATGCCGGGCATTGTCCAATCAATGCGCATTGAGCGACCGACGCCTCTCTCTCACTCTCTCTCTCTTCCCTTTCGCGCGTTCCTCTCCTCTCTCTCTCTCTCTCTCTCTCTCTCTCTCTTGCTCTGGGCTTAGAGGTATACGGTAACGAGCGGATCGCGGTAGCGGCGGATCGCGGTACCCGCAGGCGGTGCAGCCGCGCCGTGCATTGCCGTGATTTAGGCGACTCGCTAATTACCTCCAATGGCCGGCCCGGATTCACTTAGGCCAGAGGGGCTGCAAGGTACGTCTGTCTCTCTCTCTCTGTAGCTCCCTCGCGGAGGGCTAAGTCCCAGCCCGAGCACAAGGCGATCGTAGAATCGATCGTATGTATATCTGTGGGTGTGTGTCTGTGTGTGGGCGCACACGGGGTCATTGGGCACTTGAGCCACCTTACGCGGCCCGCTGATCATGGGGAGAGTAGGCTATTGCGGCAGCGAGGCTATACGCCGGCCAGCAGTGCCCACTTGTAATTGCACGGCTATTAGGGGGCGGATCTATGAGCGATGAGAGCTCGCGAGATCTGGCTTTCTTTATTCGAGTGTCTGGAAGTCGAAATTGTAAGATGAAATTTACGGCTTTGTTGTCAAAACAGATCTTGGAGTTTAAGACAATTTATCAATTAACTTTCGTTTATGTACAGAATGTGTACGACATGTGGAAGTATAAGTCTTAATGTTAATGAGACACAGTTAAAGTAAACTCTCAATTGTTTACTTTCTGAAAAATCGATTTGTTCAATCTGTAATATGTTCTGATAAAACATTTCAATTCAATTAAAATATGTAAGAATTATTTGTAACAATAAATAGAAATTATGCGTCAACAAAATAACCTATCAAGTCAATGATTCTCCTCCGCAGAGTATATATCGGCATCTTAGATTAACAAACCACAACATCCCATATTAGATACGAAGCGACGACGTCCTATTTGCGATTCCATTCCATGCGGCGTCAAACGATATTCAAATCGAGCGAGCGAGAGAGGGAGAGATATACCTCTCCCACTCTGCATCGCCCGTCAACGCTATATCATACCATAGCTATATACATATATATACACATATACACAGGCCGAGGGCTATATAGGCGTGCGAGAAGCAGGGGCATCGGGAGCGATAACTTTCTAATTAGGAGCCTGTCTTCTGTTAATTATTCCCGCACGTGATTAATGGCGACAGCCACTGCCGCCTCTTCCCGCTGGTCAGCTGCATTGTGTATATATATATATATATCGCACACCTAGTCTCTATATATACTGCAGGGAAGCGATTCGGCCCATCTCCTGCCCTCTCTCTCCCCTAATCAACGGCCCTACGGAGACTTGACAAATGAAGGAAGTCGAGAGAGAAAGCAAAAAAAAGACGCACACGGAAACGCGCGATGCACGGGCACGCGTGCGAGTAGCCGCATCCACTCTCTTCTCTAACGGGTTTTTCAAAATTAAATTCTATGGCGTTGAGAGGGCACGCGCGCGTGCGCGCCTGTCCGTAATGAACGCTCTTGTGTGTGCGGTCGCGCATATAAGTGCGGGCGCGCGCGTTGCGAGGCGAGATATTAAAAAATTATGATGTGTTTTTATGTCGCGTCGTTTTTAAGGGGAGAATTATTATTTATATGGGATGTATAAATATTAATAATGGGAAGTAAAAAAAACATCTTTTTTTATTATGTTAAATTTTGAATGAAAAATTAATATTATTTATGGTAAATTTAACAAATTATTACATCGACTTTATCGCTTTTTTAATGTCGAGTGGCATAGTATATATATTCATTACGGGCTGAAGCAAAATTATCTCAAAAGGTTGAAATTATAAACGGAGAGCTATTAAAACTATATATTTGAAGAAAATTTTATATATGCGTCTGAAACAGTCAAAAACACGACATTCTAAACCGTAAAGTTCAGACCTCGTCCTCTATACTCTTTCTACATCTGCATATAAGAAGAACAAAATAAACAATCCTTAGCACCACTTTCCACGCTTATACCCTCAAAAATCCTTGGAGCCTCTCTCGATTCGTTCCCAAAATCTCTCGCAGCAAAGATCTACTGCACATTTGACTCTCCTCAGTATATCCTAAACTTTCGCAATTCGCGGCTAGTCTCTCCTCGCGCACAGTCGCCTCTTGCCGTTACGACTGCCGACACTGCGCTCCGAAAACGTTCCTCTCTCTCTCACCCTCGCGTGATATCAAGTTGCGGCTTTTACCGAAACGCGTTGATAATAACCTCCGGGGCACATTCCGCGTGCTACCTCGCGCCATGTGAGAGAACATTTCCCACCTGACGTATAGTCCTCCAGTAGCAACAGCAGCAGCAGCAGCTCGTTTCACAGCCCTTGGGTGAGAGTTTCGCGGCGTCATTCCGCGAGCCGTGTGGCGTTTAACGGCAAGCTGCTCTAGCGGCGTTGCGCGTCTTGACCGTTTTACGAGGCAAAACGCGAAATACTCGAGAGCGCGCGTTTATACAACGCCAGAGGGGAAAGGATAGGACGCTTAAGTATTTCGGAGGCTACTGCTACTACTATACTAGTGGACACCGCAAGACGCGAAGGTGCCGACTCTCTCGCGAGCTTTATATTCGCCAACGGCGATGACAACAGAAGGGGGGGGGGGAAGCAGCTGCCGGAGATCGTTTATGGCAGTCTAAAACGTCCGTTGCAGGCCAAGCTGCTGCTGCTGCGATGTGCTAACGACGCGCGCGACGTACGCGTTTACACCAACGCGCGCGAATCCGGTCGAGGGCATCGTATAAGCGCCACCACAAGCGGGGGAGAGAGAGAGAGAGAGAGTGGGAGATGATGCGCACAGATTCTGTGCATGTGTACGTGAGTGTATATATATGTGTGTGTGTATCGAAATCGGATATTTTGGCCAAGAGGTTTGACGGGTGAGCAGAGCAGAGCAGAGTACGCGAGCGCATAGGGCTATTAATCTTAGCGAGGCGTCAGATGCAGCGCGTTTGTGTTTTATATACGCTGGCTTGTTTGGGATTTGGCGCGTGAGAGGATATGTGTTCGGGAGGGCAAAAAAAGAGAGGCGCGGTCGCTATGCCACGCGGGGGGGATTTGAATACGCGCTCGCTCGTGCAAGAACGTTGTTTTTGAAAGTTCGCGTGTTCGAGGCTGCATGAGCGTACGCAGCCGTGGAAAAAGTGGCCCGTGTCGGACGCAAGAAATTTATTCGCTCCTGTCTCTCCCCCCTCCCCCGCGCCTCCCCCTATGTACGGCAATGTGCAGTTGGCCGCGTTTAATTAAAATTATAATTTATATGATGAGCTGGATGGACAGGGATTTTCGGTGGTACACAGCGCTCCGTAGTTTAATTTTAATGGAATTTAAAATTTTGTTTCTGGTTTTTATTTTTTCAATCTTTTGCACGTTTGTCTCTTTTGTTCTGTAGCGCGCGACGTATCATATACCTATACAGCATTCGGAGCTGTTAAAATTAATCTAAAATTACATAAATATTCTGTAAAAGCTATATTCATACAAATTCTATTTTTATATTATTGATAATGATATAAATTGCTAGATAATAAATCATCTGAAAATGCTTTTTAGCTCCCTACCATCCCGAATTACCAAGCATAGCATTACTCTTTTTACCATAGATATCTTGATCACACTCTAAAAAAACGCAAAAAAAAATAAAAAACAAATCATCGTACCCACCATTTCACCTCTGAAAATCGCTCATCACCCCTGCCGACCCCGCGGCTTACTTGTTGATCGTTTGTATTCAGCACACTAAATAAAGCTAATAACCCCTTAAACACGTAACTGCTTAGGTTTACGGACGCTCGATCCGCGAGGGGAGAAGAGAGACGCCGTAAAACGCGCGGACGCATCGAGAGACGCTTCTCACCCTCTTTCAGCCACGACAGCGAGCGATTCCCAAGATCTCTCCTCTCGCGCCTTGCGCTCTCCTTTAATTCCCTTCGCTCGAGAGTCTTCTCTCTCTTTATTCAGCGCGCATCGCTATTCACGGGAACGGAATTAGCCGCGAGAAAGAGAGAGAGAGAGAGAGAGAGAGAGCGCGTGAGCACTGGTAGTAAACCCGCTTCGCAGTAGTTTCGGCACGTAATGGCCAAAGAAGTGAGTGAAAAGACCAATGAATAACTTCTTGAAATGCCGACTACGTAGAGCGCAAAGCCCGAGCGAAAGAATTTAACTGAACGTAGAAATGGAAACTTGTATCCGCGCGTCTTTTTTTTCTTTCTCTCTTGCTCTTGCACGCCACAGCAGCACGAGGATTTTCCTTTTCTTATAATCCTAGCTGCTCTCCCACCTTCCCCCTTCTGTGCAAGCGAGAGCGAAGAGCTAAAGAGATTATTTCGCTGCCCCGGTCGTACGGAAAATCCATTTCGCCACCGAGGCGCGCGCGTAAATGCCGCCTTTATTATCAGGAAGAAAATTTTATTCGGCCGAAAGTTGTTTGTGGAAGTTACGGGCGATATAGGCATACGCGCATGCTCGAAAATCCGTACCCTTGGGTCGCTCTGGAGTAGACACGAAACACTTTACGCACGCTACACGTTTAATTCGGTTACGAAGGCCGCCGTCTCGGCAAGCGAGAAAAGGAGTTCTCGAAAAATTATATCCAATTACGGTACACAACAACGTGCAACGTTGCGATATTATACCAAGCACCGGCCGAAAAATGTCGCTTCGCTATGCCTTGTTGTGTGGAATTTATTCGATCGTCGGTGTGGAATAGCCCTCACGAAGAGCTGCTTCAATTCTCCGTGTAGTCGTTGTCGTCGTTTTTACAATTTCCCGCGAAAATCCAAATGCAACCGGCATCGAGTATATACGTGTATATGTATTATATATATATA